>JAPJYX010000036.1:4200000-4674589 GCA_030503985.1 Himalopsyche tibetana
AGAATGCAAGCTGCAAATGCCGAATTAGTATCTAAATTTAGCTTTTAAGTTTAAAAAAGATGACCTTGTAAAAAATTAAAGCCAATAAAAAAGACTGAAATAAAGGTTTTTCCTAGACAATTTCTTAAATTAATATTAGATTACGCCAATTAAACACCAGTTTAGAAGTCTCTGTGCACTTCAAGGTTGTGTATAATTCATTTGCATATGGCCCAAAATCATCAAAACATGTTTTTTGCTCCTGTAAAATTTGATATTATGGGTAACGTCCTTTTTCCTTTCCACAGTCAATATGTAATTCAAACATAATATACATCAAATCAATTTCGTTCAAAGTTATTTAACGTTATTGAATATGTGTACAATAAGGTAATTTCTTAGTGAGGCATCAGTGTTTGCGTATTCTTGTAAATGTGTGATAATGAATACGAACTTGTCAAATTTATCGAGGTTCTCTTCCAGCGGACATCCTGACATCTGCTGAAGCATCGTTCTGGCCAGCCTCGCGTTCCGTATTTCGAAACTGCCCCACAGGGTATTCACCTATACACAAGAAAGTTCGAGGTCACAAGTATTGAAGTAATCACAGTAGAACATAATATTCAACATAATATGGTTAAAGGAAGTACCCCTTGCATTGCGAGATCTAAAGAGTACTCGCTGCAGAATGTGGTTTTCCCGCACCCGGTAGGACCCGTGAGGACAGTCAGCTCGCCTCGTCGGTGACCACGGAGCAGTCTGTTCAGTGCCGGGTATCTTTTCCATTTGATACCTTGGACCTGTAATCAAAATATACTGAAATAGAACTACATACAATTAGGCAAACTTTTATTTATTGAGACGAACTCTTTGAATGCCTCGTAATTCCCCTTAGATCCAACCAAGTCAGCATGACTGAAGGGTGCAACAGATCCAACTAATCATTGGTCATATTGCCTTGACCAATTTTTCCTGTACATTACCAAAGGGCGTGATTAGCTTACTGAGTCACATTAACCATTCACACTTAAAAATGCAGCTCTAGAAGGGCTTGGCAGCAAAGTGAACATGTCTAGTTATGAATTGACTGGTCCATAAATAAGGAGTCAAAACATTAGAAGAATTTTCCCCTTAGATTTTGTCAAATTCACACAGCATCATCTATCGCCGTATTGTAGGTCTATCAGCCTTAGGAATTGATGGATCTGGTAAAGAGGAGGCAGTAAACGAATTCTCTGAAATGTAAAGGATGTAACCCACTCCTTTTTTTCAATAATCACAATGTATACAACATGATACACGTTCTATCAAAAGAATTCTATGAAAATGCTGAATTATTATCTAAATTTAGCTTTTAAGTTTGAAAAGAGAAGGGCCTGTGGAAATTGCAATCGAGAAAAAAATTAGATGAATTCAATTAAAAAGCAGTTTATCAGTCTCCACGCCAATGATCCCCCTAAGACAAGAGGTTAGCTATGCGGGCCAATCCAACAAATGCGCGGTATAATTTATAATATTTGGTATAAAAAATTCTATAAAAAATAAGATTTTAACTTTTTACCTCGGCCATGGTCGAAAGTGTTAAAATGAATTTATTGTTCTTATAAAAGATTATAATTCAATTTTAGTTGAATTATCTTAATATTTAATTTTTAATTTATTTCAGTCAATTAAGGTTATTCCAATTTACAAAAATATTATTTGAATGTATTGGAAAGCGCGCCAATTCGGAATGAGTGTAAATTACTACGCAGCCGCGTGCAGCTTAGAGGGAACGTTGCTCCACGCATTTCAAAGATGCGTATATTTCATAATTTGGCTTTGGCCCAAAACCATCAAACAATATTTTATTAGCCAGAACCGCATAAGTAGTTACGTATACTTTGGTTAGATGTTGGTCTGAACAGAAGGCTACATTGCTTGCACCACCAATTCCCATGTATGTGCTCCAGATACAATGCACTTGCTAAATGAGAGATTCGGCAGGCCTTTACCTTGTCAATGTTATGCAGATCTGAAAGAACGTCTTCTCGCAGCGTCCTGAATGTGGTTATGGCCTTGTGGTGCGCTGGCCTCGCTCCAGTCGCTATAGCCTTCAGATCCAGACCGGCTTTCAGCGAATTGTAAGGACTGGGTCTTTCTTCGGTGGGCCTAACCAATTGCACAAAGAATAAATGTTGTTTTAATGAGTAATAAGGGGGTTTAGGATTGCAGGGGCATGACAGACAAATCCTACAGTACATCCTATTCAAAGTAATGAGCAACGCTGGTTTCTGTCACCCTTTACAGAGGGAAGAGCTCTTGCTGTATTTTTCTTTATTCTCTTGTATTTTGATCCGTATTCCTGTTCGTAGGCATGGGTGTTTGTGATGTCTAAAAATTCCTACCCACCCTTCTGATTCTTAAGCAACTGGGCGTAGCAAGAGCGATTAATTAATCACTAGTCCTGTCCTAGCTTTATCCTTCTATCCCTAAAAGGGATGAAGGATCTTTGAAAAAAGAGAGGTTGAGTGACTGATTAACAAACAGTTCTCATAGAAAAACTTCTGTTGAGATACCTTCATTAGGAGGTCATATGCTCCACCCTGGGAGTGGACATGGATGAAAAGAAAAAATGATTATAAAATAAATAATAAAATGAAAGACCATACGAGAAAAACTCAATGAGAATTTACTGTAAGTCACTCGACATCAAATCAATGTAAATTGACATCACAGACACATTTTAAATTGAAAAATCTAAATTTGACATAGACCTTACCGGGAATCGAACCCAGACCCGCCCTGGTCGGTTGAGCAAGCTATAACCGACTAAGCCACAGCGGGCGACATCGCAGTAGTCAATGGCGTTGACCACTGCACCATAGACTCAATTTATAACATACTACAAAAACGGTAAAAACACCCTTAATGTTTACGATAAAAAAATCCCAATGAATCACCTGACAAGCAGACACCTAGTCTCTCCGAGCTTCCTCGCAACGGCCATGGCGTGGCCGCAGTCTTCGCTTCCCGGCCACAGAACTAGCTTCGACCACTTCTCCAACGCGGGCAGAGCCTCCTGCGGTAAAGAAGCCATGCCGTACGGTAAACAGATCGCCCCGCCTTTTAACAAGAAAGGCATTAAAATCAATACCAGATTCTCAACAGGAACATTTTGTATGTATATTAACTAATTCAATATTACTTTTAAATAATTTTCTAGAAGGTATTAATTAATAGATTTTTATTACGATAATCTGTGGGCATTTGGTCCTCTACTGACGGCGATTCCAGGAAAGGAATCGAGCCAATAGTATAAGAAAATACGACTGATGAATACGAGTGTACTATCCATATCTAAAGAAACAATATTGATTCAACGAAATACAGTAGAACTCGGTTATTACGATCACGGAAATAACCGATATCTCGGACGTAACGAGGAAACATTTGTTGACAATTTTAGTTTATGGTTTTCTCCGTACATTTATTCACTTTTATAACAAGCTACTTTTCGGGCACACCGAGCAAAAATATCGTCAAAAAAGCTTTGTGAATTCAGTAGGTACTTACCAGCGCCATCTTATCTTCTAGGCTTCCTACAGAAAGTTATATTGTGGAAGCTGTACTCAACAAAGACAATGATAGTGATGATGATGATGTGGTCAGCGAATGTCAAATTGAGAAATCTAAACCAGTTACAATGATCTCCAGAGCTGATGATATATTGGACGAGCTAGTTGAATTTTTTGCACAGAGCACTGAAACGACCCAAGACTCTTTCAATGGGTCGAGTGCTTTGAGCGGAAATTTAAGAACAATGAGATTGAAAAAAATTAAGCAAGCATCAATTTTTAATTTTATAAGAAAAGTAGACTGACAGAAAAATGTAATATGTCTGTAAATAAATTCTATTCTGTGTATTTTTGTTTGAATTGCGACTTTACACTACGCTGCAGGGGTTTCCTAGTAAGTAACGTACCTTGTAATTTTTGCGCGGCTATCGCCAGGGCGTCCGAAGCGGTGTCCACTATAATGGCAGGATTACCTTTGCCGACTGTTCCGGACCCTCGTCCCCCGCGAACCCAGAACACTCCCGAGCACCCCACTCTGGGCTCGGTGATTTCAAGGCTCGATCCTGTGGAGATTGTGCGGAAACCGGCTACGGTTCCAGTTGCGTTACGCAAGGGAAAGTGAAGATTTTGGCCGTCTGTCGATAGTCGAATACCAGCCAGCGTCTTGGCAGCATCATGAAATGTCTGCAAATATAATTAGCACTTTGTTATAGGGTGCCTATAGCATTGGACTATTGATTTTTTTTATTGATGAGCGCAAAAATATGTCTTACTTAAAATCAACACAACTTCAAAACTATTCAATATTTACGATTGAACTTTTCAAAGGTTACTATAAAATATATGACAACCAGTTATCAATTCAGTAAATGTCACTCCACACCTTATCAATGTGAAATATTTAACACATCATTGGGCCCTTTAGAGGTGAAGTGAGCCAAGTGGTATTTAAAAGAATAAAATTAGATGCGTTGTAATATTCTACACCAGGGTTTCTCAACGGGGGGCCACAGAATGTTCCAAGGGGGTCAGAGGGATTATTTTAGGGGAGCCAAAGTACAGCCTAGGGGGACCACGGGCAAATTGCTGGTTTTTTTTTAAACCATGTCCGCTCCCAATGTGGAGCATATGGACTCCTAATGGAGTTTATCTCAACAGAAGTGTTTCTACGAGAACTGCTTGTTACTCAGTTGCTCAACCTCTCTTTTTCCAAAGAGAGAAGGGATAGAAGGATAGGGCTATGACAGGATTAGTGGCAAGCTAATCGCTCTCGATATGCCCCGTTCATAGGATAGGATGGGTGAGAGGGGGGAAGGGAATCGCGTTGAAATGTAATTTTAAATTCAATATTGTACAGCGTACAAATATTAACCTTTTTACATTTTTTTTTGTTCATTTGCAAAAAATAATGCGACTGCCAAAAATTTCTGTTCGAAGGCATGGGTGTTTGTTATGTCCGAAAATTCCCTTCCACCCTTCCAATCCTTTAATAACTGGGCGTAGCGAGAGCGGTTAGTTAACCACTAGTCCTGTCTTAGCCTCATCCTTCGATTCCTACTATTCTCTTTGAATAAGAGAGTAGGAAAACTTCTGTTAAGATATCTCCCATTAAAAGGCCATATGTACATGACATGTATAAAAAAAATGATTAAAAAAGTGATTAGTATAATTCTAATATTTGGTCAGCATAAATATCAGATCCGTGGCACAGCGGTCAACGTTGATAGCTTCCGCGACGGACTTTTTTTGTAATATAAATGTTGATATATTCGTCCGGTTTTGCAATCCCTAATTTGAAGGCATGGATGTTTGTGGGTTGGGTCTATAGCACAGTGGTCAATGTCTTTCATGCCGGCTCTAACTGGTTCGAATTCCAGAACATACAGATTTTTTCAATCGATTCACTGATTTCTGTTTGTGATGTTTAAAAGTTCATTCCTATCCTAGTGATTAGCCAACCGCCAGTCCTTTATATCCCTACTCTTCGACAAAAAGAGAGGTTGAGTAACTGTGTAACACACAGGTCTTGTAGAAAAACTTCTGTTGAAATACCTTCATTGGGAAGTCATCGAAGAAAATCGTAACCGACAATTTATAAATTTTTCAGAAGGAATTTTTAAATTACTCTCATACTAAGTTCGATAAAGGAACTCCTTAAATGCGGTTAGTAAATGGTAATATATGGTCAATGCCTATCCTGATATTATACCGACTACTTTCAGTTCTTTAGATCAGCGTTTCTCAACAGGGGCCCATGTGAAACAAACGATAACAAGTCATTACACTAAAATGCACAGGCCCTAAAAAAGATCAGACGAATGAGATGATGCCCAAATGTCCTTCGCCTACCCCCAAGGGAACGGGAAGAGTACGCACTGCATCGGGCTTTGACTGCACTCGGTGCAACAACGAGCTTAAATATCTTTATTGTTATTAAAATATATGTATTTTATTTTGACAAGAGGTACTCGGTGTTACGAAAACTATAGACGTGGCACAGTTTTTGAAAGTTTGGGAAACACTGCCCTAGGCGATATTAAACAATTATTGGTTTGAAACACAATTTACCTAATTGTGTTGCTTAAGCTCTTTTGCCGATTATGCACATTGGGAGCGGACATAGATAAAAAAAATTCCAACCCACAGACACCACCATCAAAGCCAACAACGTTGACCAATCGACTACAGGCCTGGAAAATATCTATGAAAATCCATACCACACTCACAGGTAAGTCGAAAGAAACCAAAACTTCGTTCATTCTGTCGTCATCCAATTCAGAGACGTCACAGCTATTTTCTACAATTCGCTTGATTGAGTCTTGAATTCCATCGTCAGGTCTCGCGAATTCGTCCGACGGTTCCTGACCCGGATTCTGCTTTCCCAGTTTCTTCTTCAGGAGATTCTCCAGGCTGCTCCACTGGCCTGATGCGTCGCATGATGGGCATAGGAAGAAACCTGAAGTCAACACAGTAATAGGTCATTAACCTTCTTTAAGTTTAAGTATTTTTTACCAGGGTTGTGGAGTCGGAATTGGGAGTTTTGTTGGGTTGGGTCAGGGTTGGAAAAATCTTAAAACGTTGATTTCATTCAGGAAAGTTGTGAATTCAAAATAGAATTTTACGATCAATTTATTTATTTATTAAAAACATTTGTGTACATGTAATTTTTTTTTCAAATGGAGCATAGAGTTGAGCTGAAGAAATTATTAAAATAGTGCACTCCAATTCTTTGAATTTTTTTCCCATGTCCGCTCCCAATATGAAGCATATAGCCTACTAATGTAGCTATCTCAACAGAATTTTTTAACGAAAACTGCTTGCTATCCTGTTGCTCAACCTCTCTTCTTTTTGAAGAGAGTAGAGATAGAAAGAATAGGGTTAGGACAGGACTAGCGGTAATAGCCTCGCGCTATGCCCGGTAATTGTAGAGTATAGCTGGTCATGGATTATTACGGCGAAAAACTTCACAAACTAAGCTAAAAACAACGCCACATTTCGTATAATTTATCAGTGTTCTTCGTAATAATGTGTGGTTTTAATGCAATTATCAAGCTCTCAAAAAATAACTTTAAATCGTGGTGTTGTTGTTAGCTTAGTTTGTGAAGTTTTTCGCCATAATAATCCATGACCAGCTGCACTCTACAATTACTCTATGCCCAATTATTTTAGAATTGGATCGTTCGTAGGAAAATTTTAAACGTCACAAAAATCCATGACTTTCAAAAGAAATCAACAGAAAAAAAATATCGAATAATTACTGCATGTTGTATGTCTGTTTTTCTCTATCTGTCTTATAGACGGAACAAAAATAATATTCTTCCGCTAATATTCCTTGCACCTGGCAACTACTTGTTCCAGAGATGTAGATAAACGAACGAAGCTCGTAACATTTCATATACGATGACGATGTTTTCATACTGAAATATATTCCGTATTTCGCATTAATTTATCAGTGATCTTCATAAATAATGCGTGTATTATTGCTGTCACCAAGTGCGCAAAAACAGATTCTAAATCATGGCGTTGTTTTTAGATACATTGTGAAATTTTCGCCAATATAATACTTCTCTCAACTGAATTATGAATAATTTGGACAAAATAAGACTAAAAAAAATGACCTGTAGTTTTATTGATGTAGGCGTTCCCGACGTCAGCTTTTTTATCGCTTTTACAAACTGGACACTTTGTAATTAAACAAGTGAATCCATCTTCGACTACATATCCACCCAATCTTAGTTGTTTTTTAATATCGCTTACAGACACAGTTGAAATGCTTGTCTGCTTTACGTCGTGTATATTTCGGACGTTTTGAGTATAAATGTTACTGATTTGTGGTCTTTTATACAGAAAATTACAATGAAATCTGTATTTCAAGTATGTTAAAGCAGTTCTTGATGATGACATCGTGTAAAACAGTTAATTAATTACGTTGTTTGACAATTTGTGGACTTTTTAGGTTAGGCATTGACAGTTTGTAGCGCGTAAATTCGAAAATAAGTGTTGTTCCACGGAGAAAAGCGTCGTTCAATTCGTATGCAGATATTTGTCTATGATAAACGAAAAAAAATGTAATTTACCTACCTTACTAAAACGTTTTAATAATATTAATATAATAAACAAGAGGTACTAGAAGTGATTAGCAAAAAACTAGTCCTGGCTCATTTCAGAGCTGTTGGGTAATTTGGGACTGACTACGGAGAGAGGTTAAAATTTTTATTTAATGCTTTAGAGAATTTTTGCGAATTTCAGTGCAAGCCACCAAGTCATGGTAAATTGCTCCTGAGAAAATCCCAGCACAAAACTAAAAATGCTTAAAGGAACGGAAAACTACTGCCAAGCCGATGGTGGTGGGACCGAGTCTTGTCGTAACCCTAGTGGCGGTTTTCCGTACTGGGCTAGGTGGGCTTAGCCCTACCTGCATTTTCATCCAAAATTTGTGGAAAAAAAACTTAAGATGTTTTGATTTTCCTCTGTCAATATAAGACAATGCTGTCTAATTAAAATAATACTCTCGATTGTGTTTTGTATTACAATTTTATAACCGAGCAGACATAAAAAAAAAGCAATAACCCTTTACATATTTCATTCAGAATAGGCAACGTGACGTCAATCTAGCGATACCTACGTATTCATAATAATACTAAAAGCTCGGGCTTTTTTAGAATTAGTCCGAGCACTCTGTTTGAACTGGGGCGCAATCAAGCGATAAGAAAAATAAGTATTTTATTCACATTAGCCGTACGGAAACGTCGTCTAATCGTACACGACTGCGCCTCGCGATACAGTCTGCATTCATACGTCAACGGGCTTCTTCAAACTAGCCCACACATACAAACACAAATAGCAATCTCGTTGTATTGTATGGCAGTTGATGACAGTTCCGTACGAAATTTTGTATATGTTAGTTCACTTTGAAGGAGATTAATTTGAGGTCCAGTTTTTACTATTCTATTATTTCTTAATTACATTAGCTATGACTTTATTATAGAACAATTTATGCTTTGCAGTAGTGTCGTAGTATTTTTAAATTTGCTTGTAAATTAATTTATAAGGTGAAGTGGAAACATGCACAATTTCGTAAATAATAAACAATGCTAAACTTTTTTCTAGCCCACCCAAGATTTAAGGTCACGAACCGCCACTACGTAGCCCTATCTTTTAGAAAGAACTTCTGTGACGGCAATATTCATAATCAGTTAATACGAACTAAACTGTGGGCGGACGAGATATAGAACAATTATTTATGTATATTTTACGCTATATATTCGAAGCTTTTACTGGGTAAGGATTGTCATAATTTTTTATCAATATTAATTTTCTTGTCAAGTTTAAAGTAAAGAAAAATGGGATTTTGATTCAAATATCTAAGTTTACAATTCGAATCAGCAGTGCATGGACGATAAAGTGAAGTGTTTTTGTTGTTTATGGTATGTATGATAATATTGAATGCGAATTGAAATATATTTACTACCTATATTACTGACATTATATTAAAAAAATATATATAAAAAAAAGACGAATAAATGTTCACTATCAATTATTGGTGGAGAGAGACATTTTATCAAAAGACTAAACTTTTCAAGTACAGTGGAACCTGTCATAACAATAATAGAAAATTTAAATTAACTTTGATTTTTCCACGTATTGTGTTACTAACTGTGACACGTGTTTCGCCTCTTTCAGAGGCATCTTCAGACTTACTATCGCAAAGTTTGCTTAAGTAATGAAGCAAGATTGATTCTAACATTTTAAAATTATGAAATTACAAAATGGAGTTTGGGTTTTTTTCCTTTTAAGAGAAGCAATGAGGGGGGTGATAGAATCGAAATAAATCAAACAAATAATGATACTAATGAGCTGCAATCAATCAATTTGGGATTGGGAAAGTTTATTTAAATTTTCTATTAAAATGAACTTCCACAAAGTTACCGCCGAAACCATCGAAACTCTCATAACAAGTTTAATTCGTTCCAGAATCTTACTCGTTATGTGAAACACTCGTTAAGCGAAACAATTTTTCCAATATAAAACAATTTCAAATACGATAATGCGTTCCATGACAAAAAAAAACAATTTTTATATTTTTAACGTTTATTCAAATAAAATTACATACTTATAAATTGTTATGGAGCGTAAAAACCTGGAATGCGATTTTGATTTCCAAAAAAACAATTAAAAAAATGACTGGTTTACTAATTAGGACAAAAATATTATTGTTTTTTACTAGAAAGCTGTATAGAGACATTTGTTTTTGCCGACTCTTCAAAATTTGGTGAAAATGTGGCAGCAGTATCATTGCAACAGTTTTCCATGCTTTCAGCATTGCTCCTATTGCGCGACAAGATTGTTGTTCTGCTACTTGCTCCTCCTTCACTAACAAACTCTCCTTCATAAATTATTGCTCTTTGGTGGTCAGCTCTTGAATGTGCTCTTCCACAAGCTCATCAATATCGTTGTTTTCCACCTCCAGTCCAATGGTATTGGCCAAAGATACAATCTCGTTGATTGTAGACTCCACAGTTACTGTTTCAAACTCCTCAAAATCACATTCGACAACGCTCTCTGGCCAAAACTTCTTACAAGCAGAAGTGAGGGTCTTCTTGGTAACCCCTTCCCACGCTTTGTCATTCATCTTGAGGCAAGCAACGATGTGAAAGTGATCTTTCCAAAACTCTGCGTCACTCTTTATTCGAAATATTGCTCGTTAAGAGAGCATTTTTTTCACAATCTGTTTTGCTTGTTATAAGAGGGTCCAATGTACATTTTTTTATATATATAAATATAGAACGGTTTTGATCACAACCATAATCCACATCGGATTATCTGGGACATCCAATCATTGGGTTAAAAAAATAACATATATTTTATAAAGAGGATTTTAAATAAACTAAATTTAGATACTTATTCGGCATTGTCAGTTTCCATCCTTTTGATAGAATGTGTGTCAAGTTGTATACATTGTGATTATCGAAAAAAAGCTGTTCTGGAAAATTGAGGGTTACGTCCTTTTTTCTTTCCACAGTCGATATTTTCCCATCATTTATTAGGAAATATTTGGCTGTGTCATGAACACGGCCGTGTGTTGTACGTGAATACGCTTCGTAATGGGTTTTTTACGTTGCCGGCAATGCTTAAATCGGTCATATGGTGTTTTAATGGTACCATTCGATTGCTCTTGAGAATCCCTTTCCAACCGTTTACGATCTCTGTATTTCGATTTGGTTTTTTGACGCGTATAGCCCGACATTACATATTTTTGATATATTTTTCTATATTTTAACACCTAATTATAGCCACAGTCACAATATTACACTAATTTTTTTTATCTATAATCGATAGATTTTATCAAGAGCTAACGATTGAAACTTGAACGAATCTCGTAACTTCTCCAAGTCAAAAGTTATAGTAAATAGAAATCTCGATACGCAGCAAAATTACCTCAAAATGGCGGCGCTTTCGCCTTTGCCCCGCGCGATGTATCACAGTCCTTATAAAGCGCAATAAATTTTTTGATTCTTTAGCTATCTAGTGGTGCAATTGAATTTTGGATAGCGATGATAGATATAAAGCTGCAACACCAAATTGTATACCCCAATTTTGTTAGCCTTCGTTTTTTTGGATTGGCTCCCTATGGAAGCAATTTTAAAGACGTTTTCACGTCAAAAATGACCACAGCATATAATTATTCAGTAAAACACTAAAATAAGATATCAGTTGCACGCTGATTGAATATTGGTGTTTAGAAGTTAATATTTTCATAAATTAGATATCTTGTTCCAAAAAGAGTCCAATATCTTGGCTGCCGAGTTGCTGCAAACCTTAAATCTCAACTGAGAGTGATAGATCCTCGACTATCCCTATCCTTACTGAACATTTGTCGCATTAAAGCGGTTTCTAATCAGTATGTGACAGTTTATGTGTGTTTAAATATGTACGCCTTGTAAATTTATAATCGCATTGATCACATTCAAAAGGCTTCTCGCCAGTATGCGATAGTCTATGGTTTTTTAAATGTGCCGCCTGTCTAAATTTTTTATCACACTGATCACATTCAAATGGTTTCTCACCAGAGTGGGATAATTTATGTTTCTTCAAAGTTGACCGCGTTGCGGATTTATAATCACACTGATCACAATTAAATGGTTTCTCGCCAGTATGTAATAGTTTATGAGTTTTTAAATTTGGACGCCATGCAAATTTAGAACCACACTGATCACATTCGAATGGTTTTTCACCGGAATGCGATTGCTTATGGGTGTTTAAGTATGTAAGCCTTGTAAATTTATAATCACATTGATCACACTCGAAAGGTTTCTCGACAGTATGCGATAGTTTATGACTTTTTAAATCTGACTTCTGTCTAAATTTAGAATCGCATTGATCACATTCGAATGGTTTCTCACCAGTGTGTGATAGTTTATGAGTTTTTAAGTTGCGCTTCTGTGCATATTTATAGTCACATTGATCACATTTAAATGGTTTTTTGTCAGTATGCGACAGTTTATGTTGTGTTAAAGTTGAACGCCTTGCAGATTTATAATCACATTGATCACATTCAAATGGTTTCTCTCCAGTAGGCGACAAATTATATGACTTAAAGTTTGACAGCGGTACAGATTTGATATCACAGTATTTTTCGGTCGTATGCAATAGTTTGAGAATATATGTTTTTTCATTTCCCAATAGTTTTCCAACGGAATGATTTAATTTATGTTGCTCAAAGAACATAAAGTGAGCTGATTTAAAATCACAATCATTACATTTAAAGAGTTTTTCACATTGTGAAGAAGACGTGAAGCCATATTTGGAGTTCACACTTTCTTTACGAGGGTCCAATTGAAGACGAAGAGCCACACCTCCATTGCGATTAACGCTTTCATTTGTACTAAAACTGAACATGGATTTGTTGTGAACAATTTTATGCAATGATAGTGAATCAAACGATGAAAATATTTGCATACAAACACTGCAAACGAAGTTTCTCTCGTAAAATAACCTCTTTTCTAAGTTTATTGCTACCACGATTGGTTGATGTCCTAAAACATCTTTTTTGACATCAACTACGTCAATTTTAATGTCGTTGAACGATGCTGGTGATGCTTTCTGTGAATAATCAAATAATGTACGCAGAGAAGAAGCAGGTTTATGGGCAGCTGGAATCTGAAAAGGGTTGTTGAATGTTATAAAATTATAATTTTCCAGTATTATACAATATTTAGAAAGCTATTTCGGTGAAAATCAAAATGTATTTCTTATAGTGTATTAATATGTAATTGAATTAAATATTCTCTATTTTGATCCAATTTTTGAGTCGTTTGATTATATATCTACAAATATATTGATCATTAACATTTTACTTCAATAAGGTTCATTAAAAATATCAAAAAATAATTTCAAATCTAGCAATAGTTTCGGCGACTGTATCTTAGCATGCACATTTAAGTGGCGCAATTAGTTTGTTATCAACCGTTGGATTTAATACCTAGCTGTCCTGGTTGTGGTTCATGAAACACATAAAAAATGACATTGTAACAAACATTCAGCAATTGACAATTATTAAAGCAAACTTCTATGGACTGACAAGTGATTTTTTACAAAACAATATTGTACTACAATCTTATTAAACAAAATTAGACATTGCCGTGTTCAGCACATTCATTCATTTAAAGTTCTACTATGTTTTATTGACGATGTTTAATCATGTTACCTGATTTTTGAGTCCGGATGCAAAAGAAATAGATTTGTCGCTATTTTTTGAAACTTTGCAGTTTATCGCAGAGACCTTAAGACCGACTTCCTCTTTGGAGATGGGCTGTCCTATATTGGTTTGAAGTTCAGATTTGATACGAAGGGAAGCGTCCTGAAAAAATTGATTTATATATATATATATCTGTGAAAAAGGGTAGATTTCTGTATTGTTTGCAAGTAATCAACCCTCCCTTAGTGTAGAATGAACGATTCATAGAACAAATCTGACAAATTTCCTATAAGATTGAATACACAATTGCACTGATATTTACGGTGCAGGAAAATAATTAAGATTACTAGGCATGTATACCAAACTAATATGGACAAAATTCGACAGAAATGTAACCTCAAAAGTTTCCAGGGCTTCTGTTTGCACAATTGGTACGTGAAACCAAGTGTCATCTGGTGGCTGATCTTCTTCATTGTACTCTCGATCAACTGGTTCTTTTTTAACTTCCATTTTTTTTAAATACACTGGATGAAATCATTGAAAAAATTAATAATTCAAGAATGCTTACACTCGTCGAGCTTTTGGCATAAATATCTAGTAGATTATCTATGGCATAGACAATAGAGTGACGTATTTCTATTTTTTACGGTATTTATGATTGTTAATATTAAATATGAGTTATAATTTGTCACCTACCAAGAGTATTGAGCTAAAATAAGAAAAAAAAATCTACACGGAGAAAACATTGATTAATAAGTTGTATGCTAATTCAATCGCCATAACCCAATTATTATAGTCTATGCTTTTCATATAAGTTATGGTATATATGACAGTCAAAATCATAGTTATAATGAAACGTATATACCATAAACTAGGTATATACTTTGGCTAGCTGTTGAAGCTTGACATGGATATGAAAATCGAACGAAAATATGAATTATTGTCACCAGAGAACACCTATCATGGTGATCATCATCAATATAATATGAACGAAGGTCTTTCGCCTGACAAACATCGCAAAGCGAATGAGGTTATTTGATTTCAATTGTAGAAAACCGTAAAGTTACATGATTGAAATTCAAAGGGAAGTTTTATTTGACTATTGAAGGTCATGTTATACTTTGGAAGGAAATATTAATTCATTCTTAAGTACAAATTACCGATGGTAACAATGTTGTTCTACAAGAAATTTATTTATATTAGCCTTTATTCGTATTATTTTATTGCCTTGGTTTGAAAATATGAAACAAAAAAAGAAATGCATCTTTAAGAACGATTTCCAACAAAGAGTTTATCGAAATATTTTCACGGTTCCAAGATTCTCTGTTCCCACCAGTAATCTTTCTTCCTCCCATGTTATTCCAGCGTCTTATAGCTCTGCTGAGTAGATCCTACAGATGCTCATCAGTGGCCTTCCACGATGGTGAAATTCATCCGGTTGGTGGAAGAGATAACCAGAGTTCAGGCTTTTTTGAGGCATCCGCAGGACATGTCCTATCCAGGTCCATCGTCGCTTCTTCACTTTGGACGTAATTAACGGATGTTTAGTCCGTTCCCTATTCTCCGTGTTTCTTACAAAGTCAAACCACCGCATTCGGTGCAGGCAACTTTTTTCAATGTTTACTATGTCCGCTCCAAATAAGCGCTTGTGGACTCCTACTTGACTTGTGTTTATCTCAGCAGAATTGTTTCTACGAGAACTGCTTGTTGCTGATAGATAGGACTAATGCAAATTATGTGGAATTGAAACCTGGAAAAGCAGTTTTTTTTTATTAATTTGTAGAGATATACGTTTTTATCGTGTCGTCTTTTCACATTCAAGGAATAGCTTACATCCTTGTCATCATTTCTCTAAAAATATTTTTTTTAATACTTGGCATTACTTTTAGCTTAACCAAATACTTATGGTTAGCTAATCGCTCTCGTTATGCCCCACTATTTGAGAATTGGAGGAGTGTAAGGGAATTTTAAAACATCACAAGTACATTTTAAGTAGTTTTTACATTCAACTGTGAATTTTAAATTTGAACCGTTCAAATTACGTACATTCGCACAGATTTCGTCACTAACGACCCGGGTTTTACCTTTCGGCATCTTTAAGCTTTCAAGTGCACGGATTAACTTGAACTGACCTGTCAGTTCAGCGAATGCAGATAATTTGAACGATTCAAATTTAATATTGAAATTACACCAAGCACCTTCAGTCGAAATCTTAAATTATACGAATTTTACATTAAAATATTGTTAACAACTCCTTGAATAGTATAATCTTAAAAAAGCCTTCACAAGGATAGGCTATCAACGAGTCCTCGTTTCTCCGTCAAAATCTATTTATAACTTGTGATAGACTAACAGCAAGTCTTCGTTTTTGTGTGAAAACCTTTTTTATGTAGACAAGTGATACGATATCTTTATACTCTTTAAGAGCCAACATTGAGATTGACTGACAGGTAGCCCTCTATTAATCATATTTTTATATATAAAAAAAACTGTACTTAACAACTCCTTGCATACTTTTATATCATGAAAGCCTTCAGCAAGTTCTCGTTACTTTGTCAAAACCATTGTATTTTATCAAGTAAGCTAAAGAAAGCAAACATTTACTTCCTAAAAAGTCATTCATATGATTGACTGACAGGTAGTCCTCTTTAAACCATTTTTTTTGTTATTCAACAATTTTAAACGATTGTACTCAACCACTTCTCATTTATAGTGTATTTTAGAAGTCTGAGAGGGATAGACTAACAACAAGTTCTCGTTGCCCTGTGAAAACCTTATTAGTATGCCAAAAAAGTGATAAATATATAAACCAAATAATGACACATTGCATTCACTAATAAAAAGTTCTCCTTACTCTGCCAAAACAATTGTATTTTGTCAAGAGAGTGATACGATATAGAAAGCAAACAATTACTTAAAACTAAATTACATAGATACCTTAAAACTTTAGAAAAGCCTTCATATACTAACAACAAGTCGTAGTTGATCCGTTTTTCCAAGAAAATCTGTCGAGAAAGTCGGGAAATAAACACACCAACCTACCTGTTAACAGTCTGGATGAAGAATAAACGAATTTCGCTGGCCAGGGGGGGCTTATACTAAAATTTATATAATATTGCGCATGCGCGAAAAAATAATTGCCAGGTCTTTGTTTGAATATGAAATGTTTTATTTTATAGCATCAATCAATTTTATTTCATTTTCAGTTTTATTTAGTAACGATATGGCAACGTTGTTACGCTGCGGCATGTAGAAATCACGTTGCACGTTGAGATTTATTTTCACTATAGGTAACGACAATAAAAATGAACAGGCTTAAGAAACCATGAGTGACGGTGTTTACTAAGCAGGGGTTGCCAACCCCATGCCCGCCGACCGATAACTAATTTGGGAAAATCGTTCAATTCTCGGCTTTTCGGACTCGGAAAAAGAGGCACGCTGATTATTTGGGCAAATCGGACAAATGGTGCCCGCCGTCCTTCTAATATTTAAGAATGCGCTCTAAGGTCCAAAAAGGTTGGAAGCCCCTGCACTACAGAGAGAATGGGTTCTTAGATTTTGAAAATCTTGGAAGAGCTGAGAAAAAAAAAAACGAGTCACGCACACATTTTGGGGAAATCCCAAAAATATATAACAGATTAAAAATAAAAAAGTATTTTAGTTCTACAGTTTTTAATGATTTTATGTGTTGATAGCTATTTCCATCGTTAGAACTATAGTTCTGACGATGGCGCAAGCCGAAATTGTTATTTTTAATCGGTTATAAATGGAGTTCTACCAAGTAAATGCCAAATCAATTAATACCAAAAAATTCGATTTTGAGTCTCGATCTTTTCTTGCTCCCATCTTTGAACATGTGACGCTGTACAGACGTTGATTGCAGGTATAGATCGAACCCAAATGGAGTTTTACGCTCAATATTGTATGATTACATATTTGTTTTCAAATTTTAACCTTTTCAAAGAAATCTTTTATTCATTTGTAACACAAAATAAAATCACTGATGGGTTGTGTCTAGAAAATCCAATCCCGGGATCCCGTTCAGTTTTCTGATGATTGACACGGCCGCAATCCCGGGATTGAGAAATATTGAGCAAATCCCGAAAATTGACACGAAATTTTCAAATTCAAGATATCGAATTCCACGGCGATCTAAAAAAAAAGTGGTGACACAATATTTCACTTCATGGTCTAAAAATAGGCGTATTGAATAGCTCCCAAATAAAATTATTGCTGCTTGCCAAGTGTCTAGATAAAGATACACAAAACAGACAATTTCTTCAGTAATAAATGTGTGATTTTTCCTGTATTAAACATTTTTTTTATTTTCTTTATTTTATGAATTCTATTACTTTACAACACATTTTTAATAAGAACTTATGCACGATTTAACAAAAAAATGTTGAGTATTTATGAGTCTTTTGAACCCGTCCAAAATTAAGATCAGCAATATGATGATTGTTTTAAATTACAATGGTGCTGCCATCCACAAAACTTTAATGGAGGTAAAGTGAGTCAAATGATGTTGTTATATTCTACACGTCTCTACAACTATAGTAAAAGTGAAGTAACAATACACATTGCAATAGAGTTGTCTCCATAAAATAAATTGTCTTGTTCATTATTAATCAGAATTCAACGATCTTTCACCAGAGTGCCATAACTTATGTCGTTTTAAATCTGAAGCCCGTAAAAACCCAAAATCACATTTGTCGCATTTGAATGGTCTACTGACGTTATGCAATTGTTTATGCTGTTTTAAAGCCGACTGCCACGCAGATTTAAAGTCACATACGTCACACTCGAATGGTTTTTCACCGCTATGTATCAATTTGTGAGTTTTAAGATTACATTTTAAGCCGGACCTAAATTCACATTGATCGCATTTGAATGGTTTTTCACCAGTGTGCGACAGCTTATGTCGCTTGAGAACAAACTGCAACGCAGACGTGAATTTGCAACTATCACATTTGAATGGTTTTTCACTCGTATGCTTCGATTTGTGATATTTAAGTTTACATTTCGTAACAGATGTAAATTTGCATTGGTCGCATTTGAACGGTCTCTCGCCGGTGTGCCATAGTTTATGTTGCTTGAAAGCGAACTGCGATGCAGATGTGAAGTCGCACTGATCGCATTTATATGGTCTCTCTCCGGTGTGCGATAGTTTGTGTCGTTTTAAATCTGACTTCTGTGCAGACGTATAACTGCACTGATCGCATTTGAATGGTCTCTCTCCGGTGTGAGATATTATATGTCGTTTTAAAACCGACTGCCGTGCAGATGTGAAAATACATTGATCACATTTGAATGGCTTCTCGCCGGTGTGTAATTGTTTATGTCGCTTAAAGGCCGACTGCCATGCAGATTTAAAATCACAAATGTCGCAATTGAAGAGAGTTTTTTGTGGTGACAATTGTACCTTTACATTGTCGTGTCTGGGAAAGTTTAAAACACTATTTGAACCGTTGCATAATTTGTTTCTATCATTTTTATGCACGTTTAGTGAGAAAAGTGACGCGAATATTTGCATACAAACACTGCAAACAAAATTTCTGTCGTAAAACACCATTTTTTCCAAATTAATAGCAACCACCTGTTGAAGTCCTAAAATTTTATTTTTGACATCAAGTTCTTTAAACTGAATATCCAAAAGTGGATCTTGTAATCGATTCAGAATAGAGGATGAATTTTTAGCTACCGGAACCTAAAAAAAATAAAGTTAAATGTATCAACAATTGGGCCCATGAGAGGTGAAGTAAGCCAAGAAGTATTTTAAATGAAAAAAAAAACCCTTCCTTTACTATGCAAAAAAAGCACAATCTCCTGAGCTGTATAGCCGTTGCACATCAGGCAAACGGAATCATGACAATTATATGTAGTACTGCTGTAGTAGTGTTATATAATTGTCATGATTCACTCCCGTTTGCCTGATGTGTAACGGATACACAGCTAAGAAGATTGTGCTTTTTTTGAATAGTAAAGGAAGGGTCAATACACATCGCAATAGTGTTATCTTTGTAAAATAAAAATATGCAATCCACCAAAGCACGTGATTGTACCTAAAAGTTCAAGATTTTTTTACCATTTTTAATAGTCAGCTCACTTTGCCTCTAATGGGTCTATATTCGTCGCCCGCTGTGGTCTAGTTGGTTAGAGCTTAAGCTACTGACCAGGAGGGTCTGGGTTCGATTCCCGGTAAGGTCAGTGTCAAAATTGGATTTTTTTCAATTTTAATTTGAGATCAAAGACATGGGTGTCTGTGAAGTCAATTCTCCTTGAGCTAATCTCATGTGACTTTCAAAAAAATTCTCATCGAGTATATCTCGTGTGATCTTTCAACTAAAAAATATTTGACGCATTGGCGTAAGCTGTAATGTCAAATACTTTTTTTAAAAAAACAAAAAAAAATATTAAACGCCACAAGTTTACATTTATTGATTCTGAATTTTAAGGTGACTTGATTCTTAATTTATGATAAAAAAAAAACAATAATTACTTGTTCAAGTGTTCCTAGAGTGTTTGAAAATTCACCCGAATCAAACTTTTCAACTTTCAATGAACCAGCATCATCAGTTACTTCGTGTTTACAGTTTGAGGAAGCGGTGTTTCCTATTTTTCGTTGTCGTTTAATTGACTTTAAAAATAGGTCTTCCTGGAGAATAAAATGGATTTAATGGGAGATGGTATCACTTGGTATTTTGAAAGAACTTAAATGTTAATTAAAATTATTTTGAATAAAAAAATGAGTTGTGTTTTGGTTCGATTAAATTCCTGTTGTTTTTACAGACATATTTTTTTTCAATTTGAAAAGAAGAATGTTTGTAATTACAGATCATGCCAATGCGCCAAATATTTAAAAGATTAAAGATCATACGAGAAAAACTCGATGAAAATTTATTGTTAGATAAGTTCGAGGTAAATTGACATCAAAAACACCCATGTCTTAGGTTTCAAATTTAAAAATATTAATTTTACATTGACCTTATCGGGAATGGAACCCATATCTGCCTGGTCGGTAGAGCAGGCTCTAACTTACTTAACCACAGGAAGAAATAAGAGTATTCCTAATTTAAAACACACGTAATCCTTACTAGGGCTTGCGTTAGCGGTAAATTGATGAAATCGATTATCATTTTATACCGGTAAATTTGATTTTTTTTACATAAAAATATTTGGCGAATTGGCATTGGCTGTAATGCCTAATATTTACTATTATAATTAAATTTATAATAATAAAAAAATTATAACTGCCTCATCCGACGCACGAGAAGTATATGAACATTCACTGAAGTCACACGGTTCAATTTTTATGGGAGAAGTATTTTCAGGCCCTTCATTCTTGCAGCTTAAGTTTTCCGATTTCACTTTATGAGAGGCAACTGAAACACCCTGTAGTAAAAAAATATTACAATGAATTACGGTCAAATTGTGAGATGGGTCACTTCACAGAACTTACTTTCGAGGAAAATCTTTTGTAATAATCTCATAGACTTATGAAGGTCAGGACCGGTTTTGCTAATGATTTTTTTTTATAAATGTACATATAATAAAAACGAAAATAAAAAATCCCATTGAAAGTCAGTTGGTCTTTAAAATTTGCAGTTAATCTTTGTTACTTATTTTTTGGTTCAAGTATTTTTGGCCGCCTGTGTGGTCGAGTGGTCAACATTGTTGGCTTCGGCTACGGAGGGCCCGGGCTCAAATCCCGGTACGGACAGTTTTATAAATTGATTTTTCAATCGATTTATGAATTTCTGTACGGTAGCATGGATGTATGTGATGTCTTGAATTCCCCCCTCTCACCCATCCTATCCTATGAACGGGGCGTATCGAGAGCGATTAGCTTACCACTAATCCTGTTTTAGCCCTATCCTTCTATCCCTACTCTCTTTGGAAAATGAGAGGTTGAGCAACAGAGTGACAAGCAGTTCTCGTAGAAACACTTCTGTTGACATAAACTCCATTAGGAGTCTATATGCTCCACATTGGGAGCGGACATGGTTTTAAAAAAAAATGGTTTTGTAGATAACTCTGATATATATATTTTTTATTGGTTGAAATCGTTTTTTGTGGTTCAGTTGTTAAGTGCTTGACTCTACTGATCAGGCGGGCTTGGGTTGAATTCTCGGTGAGGCCAAAAGTGCTTTTAGCCAATTTAAATTTAAGATCTAATACGTGTCTGTTTATGATGTCAGTTCTGTTTTAGTTGATTTCAAATGGCTACAAAAATCTTCACCAAGTTTATTTCGTATGATCTTTGAACATTAAAAAAATTACGAATTGGCCTCAACTGTATTTCTGAATAGTATATTCATTAAATTAAAATATAAAAAATTAATATCATTAAAGCTAAACCAGTACTGAGCCGCAAAAATAGTCTAGGAAAAAATACAAGATTGTATATAAAGAAAAATATATAAATGTTATTACCTGCTCAGGAATCCATACAGCATATGTACATTCAGCGACATCATTTTTTTCCTTTTTAACAGCTCCGTCACCTTTGTCATTTATACATTTGTCCCATTGGGTGCACTCCAGTTTCATACTATGATCGAGTTCTAGTAAATTCTACGAAAAAGAAATATTAAGAATGATTTTCGAATTCTACAGTTAAATTTTAATAACACTGAAATCAACTCATTAGAGGTAAAGTGAGCCAAGTTGTTTTCAGAAAAAAATAAGTTAGATGCGTTGTTATATTCTACACGTCTTTAAGTATCGTAGAAGTGAATTAACTTCAGTTAATAAACATTGCAATAGTGTTATATCCGTAAAATAAAAATATGCAATCCACCAACACACCAAGTAAAGAAGCGATTGTACTAAAAATCTATGAAAAATGTTTTACCATTTCACTATTTGGCTCAATTTACCTCTCGAGATACGGTACGGATAGAAGGATTAGGCTGAGAACAGACTAGTGGTTAACTAATCGCTTTTACTACGCCCAGTTATTGAAAGATCTGAAGGGTGGGAGGGAATTTTTAGAGATCACAAACACACATCCATCATATTGAACAGAAATCGATCGAAAAAATGCTGTTTGTACTGGGTTTCGAACCCGTGAGATCCGGTACGGAAGCCAACACTGCGAACCGATGCGTCATATAACACTACACTTTATTTTTGATTCAATTTCTATTCAATATTCTTTTAAACTGTCATTTTCGGTCATGTTTTCGATGTATTAAAAACAAACAAGAATACTAATATTAACAGATAGGTCTTTAAAAAAAGAAGAAATTAAGGAAGACTGCTCCTTCTATAGTAGGACGGTTGGTCACCCTTTTAAGATGAGACTATATTCTTATATTAAAATTCATTATATGCTGTCTATGAAAATGCTGTTGGAAATTTAATCATGGGTTTTCAAGTACAAACTATTTGGTCAAAAAATAGTATAGAGAATTTTTTAGATCTTTATTAATTACCACAGATAATAGAGGTTAGAATTATTACCTTGTGAATGTTAAATACTTCATTCTTCACGCCTGCTTCATTTATGTTTCGATTTAAATGATCCTCGTTGTAGACATCTCCATTTGGTGTTTCAGATTTATCCCAAAAGTTTGGTTCAACTTTCGGTTCTAATTTTATGTCCATTTTTTTGGCTTTTGTGCATCGATTATAGCTATAAATACAAGAGCTGATTTTTTTAACATGATTGGCCGAAAGAATAGATAATAAAACGTTCACAGACAATAATGCTTTTCAATGATAAATTGGGGGAGCAGGAAAATTCACTAAATTTATTATAATATGCATTGAAAATATAAGTATTTGTTGTTCGCTTAAAACAGGGATTTTCAACTGTAGCCCTTTGGTCTTTTATGGCCCTTGAATGTTAGATATGTAAAAATAGGTAAGGTAGATATATGATTAAAAAAATATTTTATTAATTCAATGTCAGCAAGCTTTCAATTTGATGGAGCAGAATAAATCGTTTCATTGAATTATCTCATAAAAATCTGGATGCAATATGAAAGCCTTTAACGTATTTCAAATATTAAAGGATTTATGTAAAAACTTGTTTAAAATAAAATAGATAAAAATTAAATTATTCTTTGAAATAAGAATATCTACAACATATAGGCATAAATATTCACTTTATTATAAAAGCATTTTTTATAAACATATTCTGTTAATTTAAGATTTCGACTGAAGGTGCTTGGTGGAATTTCAATATTAAATTTGAATCGTTCAAACTATGTACATTCTCACAAATTTTGTCACTTACGACCCGGGTTTCGCCTATATAACCATAAAATCATATAATCATAAAACCTTTGCCAACAAACAAATTATATAATTCTTGAAACTACTCACTACACAAATCTGTTGGCATTCCCATGGGCTCATCCTTTTCGCCAGCAATGGCTTTGGACTCAGTGATGCATTTATATCTTATAAAAACACGAAACTTTCATTTGCTAAGCGTCAGTTCAAGTTCATCCGTGCACTTGAATGCCTGAAGATGCCGAAAGGCGAAACCCGGGTCGTTAGTGACGAAATTTGTGAGAATTTACATAGTTTGAACGATTCAAATTTAATATTCTGTTAACCTTTTTTTATTCACGGCTTAGAAATAACACAGTCTTTAGGCTATCCAGGGTAGCACAATTGTTGTTCAACTCAATAATGTATATCGAGGGTAAAAATAAAATTGAACATAATTATGTATGACGATCATAATTTGTTAATGTGCGGCCCGCTTCAAAAAGGTAATATAAAACAAAAAAAGCTGGGCTTAAACAAAGTTTTTATAATTGGTTATTAGTCAAATGGAATAAACCGGAATTTTTGGCGAAATCATGCTAATCAACGTAATAATTAAATTGTTGAAAAAGTAAAAAAGAGTCGGTCTTCTTTTCAATCTTTCCACCGAGTGTTGGCAGTGATAAATAATTTTGTAATTGTCTGTGGATATTAATTTTAGTCTATGAACATTCAGACACACCCTTTCGAAGGGTATTTTAGTATTTTACCTGGAATTGACATTCTTAACTAAGTAATGGATATAAAGAAAGAACCAGACGATGAAATATTGCCATCAAAGAACACCAGTCACGGTTATTATCATCATAAATACGTGGATATGGATACAAGTCATTCGCCTGACATTGCAACTGTGAAGATTGAAGCTTTTGGCGAAGACGGACACCACGAGACGAAAGAGGTTATTTATTTACTGTATTAAACGTACGAAAAAACAGTGTTAATATTGTATATACCAATGTGATAATTGCGTGAAATAAGAATGAAAGTGTATGAAAGTTTTCAAAACTGTGTGCTAAACTAGTTAGTGGCTGGATTTTTCATTTTATTTTATTTATTTAAGATCAACAAATTATAAATTTAAGACTTTTACAATGAAGAAAAAAGCATAACAAAATTTAATATTAAAAGCAGTTGAAAAAAAAATGGCAAGGAAGTCAACTGAGCAAGCTCCGACAAACTCTACTTAAATAATTTAAGATTTAGACTGAAGGTGCTTGGTGAAAACACAAGCTTTGTCACTAACGACCCAGGTTTCGCCTATATTCGGGCACTAAAGTGCACAGATGAACTTGAACCCTGTATATAATTTTAACTATTTAAATCTACATTATTACTTAAAAAAATAGCATTCGTCGGAACTCACCCACGTCCACGTGAAATATGTCAACATCTGAAGCAATATTGTTAAAACGCGTTAAAGATTTTCTCAGTGGCATCACTGTTGACAGGCTGGTTCTGCACTTTGTGAGAACAAACAATTCATGTCCACGATTTCTCAAAAAATAATCAGAAACATTTTTAAGAATGGTGTAATTCTCATTTTGGCTTCGTATTAGCCCAAAAAAATATATGGCTAGGTCATTTCTCTTCAAACGTTCGAAGTATTAAAGTTAAGCATGCCTAAGAGAAAGTAAATTGGACCAAACCCTAGGTAATATCCATACACCCTCATATAGAAAAGTCTCAAAAAATGTCTTCTGAATCTTCTCCACCATAGTTCTCTATTGAAAAGCTTCGATGGGGGTAAAGACAAGATTCAAATATGATATCTGACAAATCATATTGTAGTTCTTTGAAGAAAGATCGTTACCTATTAAATCCATTATATTTTTCAGGAAAAATTCTTTATAGATCCAATGAATGTCAAGCAACAGCACGAAGAAGACAATTTCACTTCGCTTTCAGTTTGTAAAGTTGAAGTAAGTTTTGATGCAAAACCGTTGAAAGTTGAAAAGATTGAATTGGGCGAAGGTTCAAATTCTCAATGTTCACTGGAACAGGTAACTTTTTTTTTTATCTGTGTATGAATTGTTTGATTGACCTAACGTCTAACAGTTACTAAGATTTAATATAAAAACTGGTCGTCTTTAAGCTATCGTGGGACTTAAAGGGGTGCAGTCAACGTCATGAGAAATATTCGTTTTAAATTAATTTGTACAACGCATTGGTGGTTCTACGTACTGGGCTAGGTGGGTACAGCCCGCACTGAAATTTTCAGTCAAAATATTTTAACAAAATAATCCTAAGCTGATTTCCTACCATCTATGCTTACAGTATCTGTCCTCTTTTTTCTTTCTTTAACTATAGAAAGGCCGCAAAAAAAAAATTTTTTTGGACTCGTTCACAAAAATGTATTTAGTGTGTTTAATGTATATTTTTTAATTAATAAAAAACACAATAATCATTTGTACTTCATTCCACTTTATTTAATATGTCAGGACCGGTTTCGCTCATTGCGAGCATTGTCAACTGATAAGAAATATAATTTAACAATGCTATTTATACAAAATTGAAAAGTTAAATCACTTTAATGTAATTGGCAATTTCTTTTCAATGCCAATTGTTGTGTATAACTTTTCAATTTTGTATAAATAGCATTGTTAAATTATATTTCTTATCAGTTGACAAAGCTCGCAATGAGCGAAACCGGTCCTGACATATTAAATAAAGTGGAATGAAGTACAAAGGATTATTGTGTTTTTATTAATATAATGCCTTTCCACCAAGTATTGACAGTGAACACCCTAAAAGTGATATTTTTTAATATTTGGCATAACAGCCAATGCGTTAAATATTTTAAAGTCGAAAAATCATACGAGAACTTAATGAAAATTTGAGTATTGTAAGTCAGTCACTCGAGGTAAATTGACATCACAAACACCCATGCATTAAGTCTCAAATTTAAATTGAAAAAAAAAAAACTAAATTTGACATTGACCTTACCGGGGATTGAACCCAAACGCAACTAGTCGGTAAAGCAAGCTCTATCCAACTAGACCACAGCGGTCGATAAATGTATGTTCGACAAAAATATGTATCGAATTAAAGAAAGGAGGAAGATATGAGTCAGTAGCACTCAACACTGTGATCTTCCTATAGAGTTTCCATGACCGACTCTTAAACATATCTTTATAATATCTGTATAGACCATAGGTTCCCAACGTTTTTCGGGTGGCGATCCCTTTTTATAAAAGCCATGTGACCCGCGGCCCCGATGCAAATGAAAAAAAGCATTTTTTTCAATTAGGTAATTTTAGTTGATTGCAGTTTTATTTATTTAAATTCAAAATCGAAAAGGTCGGGAACCCGTGGTATAGATTTTTGGTAATGTTGGCCTGTTTAACCTTATATTGAATTTTATTTTTTAGATTCCAGTTGCTCCAAACTATACAGGTTTTGTGGAACCGCAAACTGAATCTCCAGTTCCAAAAACTGATATTCAAGTCGAAGATCTTGATATAAAAAAAGAAATTTTAGAACTTCCTCCTATAGTGGTTGTTATAAATTTGGAAAAAAGGTCATTTTATAACAGGAATTTTGTTTGCAGTGTTTGTATGCAAATATTTGCATCGCTTTTTTCACTTCAGAAGCATAAAAATAAAAAATTATGTGTCGATGGAAATAAAAGTGGAGACCAGATTATTCAACATCAATTAGACCCTCGAAAAAAACAATTCAAATGTGATCAATGCGATTACGTATCGGTGTGTCGGTCAACATTAAAAAAACATAAAATATCACACACCGGCGAGAGACCATACAAATGCGACGAATGCAACTTTACATCCGCATGGCAGTCAGATTTACGACGGCATATTCTTATGCACACTGGCGAAAAACCATTCAAATGCGATCAATGCAGCTTTACTTCTGCATGGCAAACGGCCTTAAGAAATCACAAACAATCTCACGTCGGCAAGACAACATTCAAATGCGACAAATGTAATTTTTCGTCTGCTTTACAGTTTGTGATAAAACAGCATAAACTATCGCACACCGACAATAATCTGTTACAATGCGATCAGTGTGAATTCACAACTGCTCGACAGAGTCACCTTAACGATCACAAATCGATACATACAGGTGATAAACCATTTAAGTGTGATATGTGTGATTTTAAATCTCCATGGAGATTGTCTTTGAAATATCATAAACTCTCTCACACCGGCGAGAGACCGTTTAAATGCGACCAATGCAGTTTTAAATCTGCATGGCCGGCAGCATTAAAACATCATAAACTATCACATACCGACGTGAAACAATTCAAATGCGATCAATGCGATTTCTCATCTGCGTGGCTGTCGGAATTAAAAAATCATCAAGTAACACACACAGGTGAAAAACCATTTAAATGCGATCAATGCAACTTTACATCAGCGTGGCTGTCGGCCCTGAGGAATCATAAAGTGGCGCACACCGGGGTGAAACCATATAAATGTGACGAATGCGACTTGACGTTTGCTCGAAAATGTTACATAAAAGTTCACAAATTGAGACATTCAAGTGATAAGCCGTTTCAGTGTGACATTTGCGATTTTAAATCCGCACGACAAGCTGGCATAAAACAACATAAACTTTACCACACCGGCAAAAAACCATCCAAAAGCAATAAATCTCCTATGAAATAAAATTTTACAATGGCACAATGATGACCAATTCATGTCTACAAAATTATATTTTAAATGTCTACACTTGTTTTTAAAACAGTGGCGGATTATCCCATGAACGCAAGAAGCGCGCGCTTGGGGCCTCCAAATTTTAGGGGTCTCAAAAATAGCATAAATAATATGATTCCTTATATTTTAATTTCAGTTTTCAATATTCATTATTATTCTACGAAAAGTTTTGCAACACTTGTATGTTATTCGAAGACGTGTCCTTCAAAAAGTATTGTGCCTAAAGCATCCTAAATGCTTTTGTATAGAAACCCCGCATGACTATATGGTCGTGTTCATCCTTTTATAACCGTGTAATATTGTGTACGCACAGTAGTAAAGACGAGCGTGACCTTACGGGCACGCAAACATTCGGGGTTGAAATTTAGCTAAACGTGATTTTTTTTTTAAATATTTACAATTGACCTCTTTAAATCAACATAATTACAATACAAATATATTAGCAAAATAACTGTAAATAATTTGATGTTTTGATAAAAATATAACTAACAGTTTCAAAAAAGTAAATTAAAAAAAACGGAAATTCAAAAAAACACGTGCTTTTGGAGACTGTTTCTGTCCCCACGGTTGATGACTTACTGTAGTCCGTACCCTTCTTAACCAAATATGAGCGAAAGCAACGATATTCAGGTAGAAAAAGAATGAATAGTGGGATCAATAGACAACGGTGTTTACTGTGACCATATGGTCACGCTCGTCCTTGGAGGGTTAATCCGCCACTGTTTTTAAACGAATTATTTTTTAGAAATCGATAAGATTTTTGTTTCAAAATCTGTAACTTTATTGCCTTTTTTTAAATTCATTATTTAATAAATTAACTCATGAATATTTGACACAACGTAATCAAAATTTGTGTTTTTGTTCAATTGGATGTTGTGATTAATAATTCCTGAAATAAACAAATGCATCTTGTCACCTTTTGGCACTTGCTGGCAAAGGCTTATGTATACTATGGTATTTTTTTTAACACGTTTCGAACATCGTGTAAACATATGGGCCCGCTAGAGGTGAAGTGAGCCAACAAGTTACCATATGTTTTATCTGAGGTTACTTCACTTTTAGCTTGCTCTACCGACCAGGCGGGTCTGGGCTCGATACCCAGTAAGATCAATGTCAAATTTTGATTTTTCAATTCTAATTTGAGACCTAAGACATGGTTGTTTGTGATGTCAATTTACCTCGAGTTGATCTCGAGTGACTTGCAGTAAATTCTCATCGAGTTTTTCTCGCATGATCTTTATAAGCTTTAAAATATTTGACGCATTGGTGTGATGCCAAATATTTGTTTTAATTACAAATATATATACCACTTGACTCACCTCATCTCTAATGGGCCCATATGACACAACAAAGACGAGAAAATTCACAGTACGTTCTCTAAATTTTGAAGAATGATCAATATTTTCGTATAGTAAACTGTTTTAACCAGAAAATAATAAAAACTTAGACAAAAAAGTTAGAAATTTCATCGCTTCTTGATATAGTACACGCACTTTTATGAAGGACTGGACGTAGAAAGCTTCCATCGGTAAATATACCTGACACGCCTATTGTGTTGGTACTTAATTAAATTTCTTGCTATTTAGAAAAATTCGTGTAAAACTGTAATTCGTCTGTTATTGTAATTGTATTGCTTCAAATCTATGTTAAACAGTTAGGTGTTTTTAAATAAACTATACAAATATGATTTTAAACTAATTAAAGCATTTTTTTGATAATAGTGTTAAAACGTTTTGATTATTACACAAGTTGCTGCTAATCCTTTTCTTTCCTAATGAAAGTCATTTTACTTGGTACAGAGTTTAAATTGCAATAGTGTTTATATATATATACGAACCTAATTAACTCCCACCTCTTCCTCCTCCCCCTTGTACGTAGCTAAGGTGATTAGTTAACCGCTAGTCCTGTCTTGCCGCTTGTGTGGTCGAGTGGTCAACGTCATCAGCTTCGATTACGGCGGTCACGGGTCCGAATCCCAGTATGGACAGTTTTATAAATAGATTTTTCAATAAATTTATAAATTAAATTAATTTATTAATTAGCCCAGCGATCGTTTGTAAGATAGCTGGAATAAACTCGTCAGTTGCAATTTCATATGTGTGCTGGGATGACGTCTTTTTTACGCGCAACTTAAAATATGATTATTTATTAAAAAAAACCACGGATTGAGGAATGATGCAGAGATATTTTAAAGCCCTTAGACTATTTTTTTTTAATTCATAAGAAAAAGGCCAATAATGAGGAAACCATTGGGGTCCCTGAACGACCCCTATCGGCAGAGAAGTATTTTTCTAGTCTCCGAGACGCGAGAGTTAATACAAAAAGCGTAAGTCTGTTTTCTGAATCACCTATGCTTTCATAAAAAAATCAGTTAGAACCTTGTAGCACTGGCGGTTTGTTTGAATTTCAGATGGACAAGGTTCTAATAGAAGTTTAGGTATTTATAATTAACTATAAAGAACCATTTTGACAATATTTAATTAATAGTTATACCATGCCAGTGCCATCATTGATATACACAATCAAAAAGATACTTGGAAACATTTACAATTTTCAAAATACAAGCATTCAAAATTTCAAATGCCCATATCTTTTTTGGCTTCTCGGCTCGCGATTTAAGAAACCATAAACAATTACATGCCGCCTGTGTGTTCGAGTGGTCAGCATTGTTGGCTTCGGCCACGGAGGACACGGGTTCAAATCCCGGTGCGGGCAGTTTTATAAATTGATTTTCCCCCTCACCCATCCTATTGAAATCAGCTTGATAACTATGTAAAATAACCAGATAATACTTCATATACAATTGTTCAGTCAGGAAAGGAAGGGTCGAGGATCTGTCACTCCCAATTGTGACTTCAGGTTTGCACCAACTCGACGACCAAGATGTGTCAAAGTAACTTATTAACACATTATAGGCGGGAAACGTAAAATTACATTTATCGCGTACCGTCGTCAGTCTCGTTTGTATATTGACTCATAATTTAATGGTTTCTTCAAAATAACTGCCGCGGCAAGTGACCCTTTTTGACAATAAACAATAAACCTCATAATTAATTATGCCCTGAATGTTCGTTCACACATTTAAAAATGCGACACATGTTCTCGAATATTAAGGGGATCAGATTTCACACTTCCAGTGATTGTAAATTTTAGGAATAAAGATTTTATGCTACAATTATTTATATAATTGTATGGTATGGATTAAAGTGGAGTGCTATCTACATAATTAATAACAGGTTTTTATGTTCAGCTCAAAAAAGTAGTGAAATTATGATGGATTCAAAATGTTCAATCAATTTGGTGAGTCGTTGTGCAAACACCTGTAAAGGTTTCTAAATTAATAGAGCCAGTGGTGGGCTATCAATACGCTTACAATGCAGCTCGCTTTACGTCAAAGCAATTCTCGGTGTTCTGGGGAAGAAGTGAGTTTTTTTTATCACTCATGCAATTATATACAAAACTATATTGTGTATCCAAAAGCACTCTAATAAACACAGTTAAAACAAGTGCACTTTCTTTCTTTGAGTGGCATTGCAACGCATGCTGGGTACTCGCTAGTTATAAATAAAAATAGTTGTTTTTTTTTTTTAAATAAACTTTATTACCATGTGTTCCGTTTGCTTACCTTTTTTTATATACTATATTTGTGATGTCTAAAAACTACCCCCTACCCTTTCTGATTCTCTGTAAACCGGGCGTTGGAAGAGCGATTAGCTGACCACTAGTCCATTTCTTGCCTAATGTTAAGAAAGCCCTCCATAAGAAAGCCGTATTACCCACATTGGGAGCGGAGGCATGGGTATTTGTGATGTCTTAAAAATTTCTTCCCACCCTTCCAATCCTTAAAATAGCTAGATCGACCAGTAAGTCTGTTCAAGCTTATTTATACTATTCCACTTAGAAAATAAAGTTTAAGGGACTGAGTAACAAACAGTTCTCTTATAAAAAGTGTTTTAAAGATACCTCTATTATATGAGGAGGCCACATACTCCACATTGGGTGTGGTCATGCATTGTGCAAAAACAAATGCATACTAATACACATGAGTACACATACACATCGCCAAAAGCGACTACTGGAAAAAAAATCTATTTAATTTGACCACATCGACCAAACCTTTTTGACGTAATAGATTAATAAAGGCAAAGCTCCTCAACTTTTTTGGGTCGTGGCCTCTTTTGAGCTTAGTATTTTTCTGTGGCCTTCATATTTATTTTGTCATATAAAAATATATTTGGAAGATTTTTTTGGGATTTCCCGAAATGGGACCTTTTGTAAGCTCTTGTAAGTTTTGAATCCATAAACAGAAGAAATTACAGATATTCAAAAATGAACGCTTTGAGATCTTTTTTACAGATATTACAATTTATAAAACACATTAATTTCGAAAAATTTGTTCGTGGCATTCCAAAACTATACTGTAGCTCCCTTGAAAACAAAAATGTCAGTGGCCCCTCTTTGAAAAACCCTGGAAAAGTGGGCTTTTTACTTTAAAACAAGTTTACACCTTCTTTTCTGGGTAAAAAAGACCCACAAAGAAAAATCGAAAGAAGACAGAGTATGTACATATTTTTGGTTTGAAGAGAGAAAAGCTTTTCTATTTTTTTTGTCTAGAATGTTCTATAGTCGAGTCTGTATTTGTATCTGCGTTTTTGCTTATCTCACAAAAAAAATGTTTTGGTGTAAGTGCAAAAAGAATATGTCAACAATAGATGTGAAAGAAAATACATAAATAAAAGTAATTTTATGATATTTTTAATTATTGATACATGTATTAATTATTTGCTTATAAGATATGTATACAATATAATTAAAATAAGCGATCAATTGATTTACGGAAATAAAAAAATAAATATTCAGGATGAATGCTTAAAGATGCAGTTGGCGCAAATTGTATAGGGCAAACGGATTCATTCAAACAAGTACACATTATAATAAAACAACAATTTTTATATTAAAAATATTTAAATATACGAAAAATTCTGTGTACCAAAAGTTCTGCTGGAGATGTCGGTATGTTAGGTCTTTGAAAATGTCTTTGCCAGTGGTGGTGAACTCTCGGCCTTTTAACTTGATCAAAGTATTATACGCAAGCGTTTGGAAAAAAGCGTAATAAACCCGCATATATCTCGTCGACTGTAAGCGGTGATAATTGGCCTCCATATTATTTTTATTGATTCAATATTTTTGAAATTATTTTACTGCCAGCTCGTCTTTATCATTTTTAAAATCAGTGTCAACTTCAACATAATATTTGAAGTTTTTTTTTACTATAAAACACGGTGAAACGGCATTCCGGCATCCAGGGCATTCTTGATGTTTAAAATCAATTTTATAAAACAAAAAAAAAGTGTTTTGTTACTCAGTTGATTTTTTTACAAACACCTATCCTAGGAATTATAAATTTTAATCATTAACAAAATTATAAATTAAAATCAAGGGTAGAATGCGAAACCAACCCCATACATTTAGTAATGTCATTGTTCGTACCTACTCACCTTCAATTTTTATTAAAAAAAACACAATATTGCTTTGTCCATATTTCAACTTGTATTAACAAGATAAGTACGAGTTTCTCTCATGGGGAGCATTATCACCTAATTTACGCTCGCCATGAGCGAAACCGGTCCTGATCTTAAAGACAAGTACGAAAAAATATTGTTTTTCTTAATATAATGCCTTTCCACCATTGACATTGACAGCGAACACCCAAAAGGCTTCATTTTGTGATTCAATATTTAGTCTATAGTGCTTAGACGTATACAATTATTATGCTAGTATCAATGAAGATGATTTTTTAACTCGATGGCTGCCTAAGTCAAGATATCTTCGTGTAAAAATGTTTGTGCACAACACGCCAGACACGAGCTATCACGTCAATTACTAATAAATTTTATAATCGTAAAATAAAGCCGGCGTGCTAAGTAATGACGTACTTATTTCAACGGCAGCTTAAAGGTTAAGAACCGAAACACATTTATGTGTTTTTTTAAATTATTCTTACAGTCAACACCAAATCGATCAAAAAATATAAAAAAAATACTATTTGCCTTCTTGTTTCACCGTATGAGTTAATTTATGCCTTCGAAAAGAAGCGGCAAACCTCGTTTTAAAATCACACACTTCACACTTGTACGGTTTTTCGCCGCTGTGAATCATTTTATGAATTTTAAGATTTTGCGACCGCGAACATTTAAATTGACAAATGTTACATTTAAAAGGTTTTTCACCGCTGTGCATCATCTTGTGCTTTTTCAGCTCGCTCGACGTGGCGCATTTGAACGGACACAGATCGCAAGCGAACGGTTTTTCACCGCTGTGAGTCCGTTTATGGTCCTTTAAATTGTGCCCAAAAGCAGCTTCGTACGGACATTGGTCACATTTATAAGGTTTTTCTCCAGTGTGAACTCGTTTATGCTTCAAAAGCTCGTTAGAAGTAATTGATTTATGCGAACAAATATCACATTCATATGGTTTTTCTCCAGAATGAGTCCGTTTATGCCTTTTTAAATCACCAGAAGAAGAGCTTTTAAAAGGACACACGTCACATTTATACGGCTTCTCTCCGGTGTGAGTCATTTTATGGTGCTTAAGACTTGTAGATCGCGTACATTTGTATGAACACACATCACATTCAAAGGGTTTTTCACCGCTGTGTATTCGTTTATGATCTTTTAAATTACTTGTCGTCGCGCATTTATAATGACAAATATCACACTCGTGAGGCTTTTCGCCATCGTGTACCATTTTGATATGATTTTGAAGTCCGTCAGACCGAGTGCACGCGAATGCACATATCTCACACTTGAATGGCTTTTTTCCAGTGTGAATTAACCTGTGTCGCTTAATTGAAGTCAGGTCGTTACTTTCGTATGAGCATACGTCACAAATATAACGTTTTTTGTCACACTTCGGGGAACTAGTTTCACTGGTCGTGCTTTGACTACACTCTCCCGATTTTCTGTGCGTGGTTTCATGATACTCGAGAAGTTCTACGCGATCGAAAATTTCCATACAAATATTGCAAACAAATTTGCTTGAAACAAGTACTGCATCAGTGGGGCAATCTTCAAAAGAGTCGGGAATTATTAATTCTTCTTTGAAATTATCTTCGAAAATAATACTGTCTGTTTCTTCATTTTTTATTTCTGTTTTTAAGCTGGTTTCAGGTATTATTCCCGTCTTGATTGAATTGTCAATTTGATCAGGATATTTTGGAGAGACGATCTGAAAAAATAATATTTCAATAATTCGTTGTTTGAGATCTCACATGTGAACCGTTCAGTTCAATAGTCAAACAACTCCGAACAATCAAAACCAGAGGTATGTATGCAATACTGTAAAAAATAAATTCTAGGTCATTTTATGAATATTTATTAAATTTGAATCGTTCAAACTATGTACATTCTCACAGATTTTGTCACTAATGACCCGGGTTTCGCCTTTCGGCATCTTCAGGCATTCAAGTGCACGCGGATGCACACATCTCACACTTGAATGGCCTTTTTCCAGTGTGAATTAACCTGTCTCTCGATTGCAGTCAAATCGTAACTTTCGTATGAGCATACGTCACAAGCCAGTTCAAGTTCGTCCGTGCATTTGAATGCCTGAAGATGCCGAAAGGCGAAACCCGGGTCGTTAGTGACAAAATCTGTGAGAATGTTCATAATTTGAACGATTCAAATTTAATATTGAAATTCCACCAAGCACCTTCAGTCGAAATCTTAAATTATATGAATATTTATTAACTTTGTTACTTTTGAACCCGACTAATGTGCCTAGTAAGTAAAGGCATGGTGATACAATTTATAAATATCGGGCAACAAATTAATGAAAAATGATTTTTGGTGACCATTTTGATATTGTTTTTTAGCATTAACTTACAACAGGTTATTTGTAGCAGCCTGACTAATGAACTTGACGATTGAATCATTATCATATTTTTACGATAAATGGCAGGTGTTCACTCATTCAGCCACTTTTTTTCAAACAAGTAGTCAAATATTAAGGCAGGAATGCAAGGTTTACTAATCATTCTAGTATAGGAACTCTTTTTGCTAACCAAACTATGTGTAAAAGCATTCGTTGTAAAATTCAATTGGATACGAAAGCCGAAAGCATTATTGCACTCGGCTTGACTAAAACCTCAACCTAAAGAATTGTTCATTCGACGATATAAATGAACCAGTGATAGGACTCTTCCGTACACCGATTCTTCCGTACTTTGCCTCAAAATTATCAAGAAACGTTATTTGTGTCTCTTGTAAAATTTGTAATGTGTGGGTTACGTCGTTTTTCTTTCCCACAGTTGTTATGTAAAAATACTGTGTTTGAATTTTGTTATTAATACATAAATGACATGCGGCGGCCCTATTACATCACAAATTTTCAAAATTATTAAGCCAAAATACTTATGAATGACAAACATTTCATATACAAAAAAAACATACTTTTTTTGTTCAATTTCTGTTCGATGGCATGGGTGTTTGTGATGTCTAAAAATTCTCTCTCTCCTTTGTAATATTTTAATAATTAAACGTAGAGAGAGACATTAGTTCATCACTTATCTTGCCCAAACCTTATCCTTCTATTCCTATTACTCTCTTCGGAAAAAAAGGTTGATCGACTGAGTAACAAACAACTCGTAGAAAAACGTCTGTTGAGATATGTTCATTAGGATGCCATATGCTCTAAGCTGGAAGAGGACATGGATAAAAAAACATCATACAGAGTATAATAACATATTTTTCTTGTTTTCAATTAAGAATCCGTTCTTTTAATAGTTCCGCCTAAATATGCCGAAGGCCGAAACCAGGGCCGTTAACGACAAAAACTTGTGTGAATGTACATAATCTAATTAGAACGTACAACTTACCCGAGGTACAACTTCACTAGAATTATAGCCGGTCTCATTGTCTATGACACCAGCTGCGTGGTCGATTTCATTTTTTATTTTTACACCTTGGTCGATGCTGGTGTTCTAAAAATTTAAGAAGCAAAAAAAATAAGCACTAAAATTGACTAACAACGAGCCATTCATTTTAGTTTCAACTATTTAAGTTGTAAGAGATTTGTCCGGTGAGAATAGCATACAAAATATTTATGTTAATGGTCTTCGAATAAAAAATTAAGACAATCTTTATTTGATGTTTAAACTTGGCATGGGATTTGAACCAAGATTATTTGAATTTTCATAGCGAATTTTACCTGAACAACGAAGTACCATTTTTTAAAAATGTATTTGTTATGAATATAATAAAGTTAAAAAATGATTGTAAATAAACGGAATGGATATCTGCGATGCATATAGCTCCCTAACGCTTTTAAGAATATAAGAAGCGATTAGCTTAACACAAGCTCTGTCTTAGCTCCATTTTTTATCTTAACATTCTTTCAAATGAGATTGAAGGGTAATACAATTAGAAATAAGCATTTCTTGTCGAAAAACCTCTGTTTAAGTATACATACACTGCACATTAGGAGCGGACATGGTTAAAAAATATGTTATATTTATACATAATTAAATAGAACAATTAATGTTAATCCGTCATGATTAAGTTATATTTTTGAAAGTTAGAAAGCTCACAAGAATATATTCAATAATCATTTGTATTATGCACTTGATATTTGAATTTAAATATAAAAAATCTAAATTGATACAATACTATTCTTTGGCATTTTACATTTTTTTATTGAATTCCCTGATGTGCTGTCAGAAAAACTCGAGTCGTTTGTGACAAAATTAAAGAAAATGTACAAAATTCTAACGATTCAAATTTTCTACAGAACTGCATTGTTAAAAAGATTATTTTGAGGTAGAAAAACGGAAGCATATTGTAGGTCATATTAACCGCAACTTTTCTTTTAAGCAGAACGAATATATTTGTTCAATTTTATCAAAAGAAACTTAATAATATCACTAACCTCTAATGTACAATCATTGCCATTGCTTGCGTCGAATTCTTGTTTGATGTAAACATTTTCTGTTGGTTTGATAAGGGTAAAGTTGTCATGGTCATGCCGCATTTCTGATTCAGCTTCTATATCTACTGGTTCTTGTTTTATATCCATTTTCAAGTAAAATTGCTATATGAATACAGCAAAAGATGCCAATTAATTTTAATTGTATTGCCAGTGCAAAAATTACTTTAGTATTGAATTGGCGACTTAAATACTGAATGGGTTTTAAAAACTAATCAATAAAACAGAATTCCTTAAATATGACCCCAGTCTCTTATTGTGTTATTAAAATTGTATACCCCAATATTTATTCTTTGCAGTATTAAATTTATAAAATATGTCTACGTTAATTGTTTATTTTATTTACAAACCAGTTTGACAACTTACAAAATGTTTATTGTATTATTACTTTTAAACAAGTTTTGGCTATATTTATTAAGGCACTGGACTATTCATTAGAGAATTTAAGAACAAAATAAGCTAGGGCAAACGAATAATTAACAATCAATCACGTTTTTAAGTTTTTTTTGTAAAAAAGTAAAGGGAATCAGATTATTATAATTTATATCTTAAATATTATAAATCAATTAAATCTTTTGCATTTGAAGCAATTAAAAATCAAAATCACTTTTTTATTTTATTAATGTTTTTAATTTATTTTTAAATAACCTCAAAAATACAAAACATATGTTGTTTTTATGCATAATAATAGTGAGTTCGTACATGTACAAAAAGCTAATATTTTTTTTATGAGAGATAGATAAACGTCAAATAAAATATTATTTTCTTAACAGCTGAGAGCATATTAAAAAAACAGAGCTCAAAATACTTTTTGTACGTCATAAAGAACTATTTTTTTCTTTTGGCACGGTAACCAAAGATTTTGAATCGAAAAATAGTATGCATGTATAAAAAAAAAACAACATTTACAATGTATTCCGTTAGTAGAATTAATGTTTCAATCGTGCTTGTTAATGGTTCCTAATATTTCATATAAGCAACACTTTGTTGTCTCCAGAGATAATGTTGTCTCGTCTATGGCGACAACAGCTGCGGTAAGTATTCTTGTTTATCAGGATTATTGAGATAAAAAGACGATCGAATTGAACGAGAATGGATATCAAAGAAGAACCGATCGACGTAGACTCTGACAAAGAAGAAACACATCAAAATCTGCCTTGGTTTGAAGTACCAATTGAGACACCGGACAGCACAACACTTTTTGAGGTTAGTTTTCTGACAGATCAACAACAGTTACATTGTTAGTTTTATTTTGGCATTGGTGAATATTTTTCCACCTATACTTACATGTCTTTAAAACGGAAAGCATTTGCTGTTTACATCTTTACGGCTATTAATAGTTCGAACTCATTTGTATATATTTTTGTTTGGCGCTCTTGAGCTGAAGATAAAACATATCATAAGTATGCTTTAAAACATATATGGGCAACGCCGAGCTAATTTTCCCGGCCTTGATTCATCTCGGCGAAGTATCAGAGAAGGAAGTTAATAGTTCCAGGGAGAGATTAAATAGTGGAGATGACATTGGCGCTCGCAGTGGCTCGAGTCTACATGTTGATGATCACCATTATATAAGAAATAACAACTGTTTCATTTAATTTCATATTACTTTACTATGATTAATAATTTGGTCCGGTCCTTGACTCGGGAGACAGAATGATAATTTGGCCCGGCCCTTGACTCGGGAGACAGAATGATAATTTGGCCCCAGACCTAGGAAAAGTTGCCCATGCCTGCTTTAAAACATATTCAGTTGAACTTCGATACAAGCCGTACAAAATACCTCTTCAGGTGTAAAAATTGTTTGAAAATATCCTGTTTACCGGGTCCTATAACGCAGCGGTTAACGTCGTGGGCTTCCGTGCCGAATCTCACGGGCTTGATTCCCAGTGCGAAAATTATTTTTCGTTTGATTTATCGACTTCTGTTCGAAAGCATGTGAGAGTGTTTGTAATGTCCAAAAATTCTCTCCCACCCTTCCGATCCTTAAACAACTAGGCCTTACCCTTCTATCCCTACTACTATTTTTAAAAAAGAGAGGTTGAGCGACTGAGTAATAATCAGTTCTCGTAGAAAAACTTATTTCGAAATACATTCATTAAGAGGGTATTTACTCCGCATGGATAATATATTTATTTGAAAAAAAAATAGCAAATATAAAATGTTTTAATTATTTTCTTTATTTTAATAAAAAAATCATTCTAATCTGTAATGGTTTTATGCATTCAAAATATTGTTAAATCTTATTTTCGATTCCAAATTACCGGTCATTGTTTCATTTTTAAAACCGGTATTGACCAACGAGATTCCGGTTTTGCTATCCCTATTACGGAATATATACTTTACCAAACAAACAAATTGGTAATTGTCATTTTTGTTACAGAATGGTCAAATAACCATTGCCAGTGTTAAAAAAGAAAATGACGCAGGAAGCTTACAAGCGACTGGAATGTCACAAGATCTCGCATACTATGGAAATACTGAAGGAAGCTTACAAGCGACTGGAATGTCACAAAATCTCGCATACTATGGAAATACTGAAAGAAGCTTACAGGCGACTGGAATGTCACAAAATCTCGCATACTATGGAAATACTGAAGGAGAATGCTCTTATTCCATGAGCAATGAGGTAATTTTTGAATTAATCTATGTGATCGTTCTTAACTCATAATTACGTTTATACCAGTCAAATCTTGCCATTGGGATCGTAGGTATGCTTTAAAACGCTAGTGATAACACCTGTGTATAAAACTAATGGCGCGCGCTTAGGCTCTCTGAATCTGGGAGGTATCAAGAACAACTCAGTTTTGATTTTATTTAACATGTAATTCCTGTAGAATTAAAAAAAAACTGTTTTCTTTCACATGAAGATCATTTTCAACTAATCAATGCTCGACTTAAAACAGGTCCTGATCATGTTATATACATGTAGAATTAATACAAATGAGTGTATTGTTTTTTTTGATACAATGACTTTCCATTAAATTTTGACAGTAAACACATTAAAAGTGAAATATTTAAAGCAATGCTCTCATTGGATCGCAATCAATATTTTACATCAAAATAAAATATGGTGCCGCCCAAATCCGTTTTCCAATACCACGCCTACTTTCGTTTGTAGACAATTTGTCGAACTCTATTCTAATGGTAAAAGCTGCACCTTATGATCAAACCAATCATTTTGACGAAGGTAACATGTCGTAGATAGTGAAATGTATACTTAGTTATTGCAAGTGTCTGTTTTTTAATTACAATTTAGACCTATTAAACATTTTATTTTGAGATAGCTTAGAGCCACTTATAAATAATTTGTACTGTAGTTTGTATTATTTTGATTTTTTTGTATTATTTTTAATGCCAATTGCTTATTACACCTTTTTTTTGTATAAAACACTGTTAAGTTTTATTCCTCATCAGTTGATAATGCTCGTCATGAGCGATTCCGGTGTTGATCTTGCTAAATAATGGTGGGAATAGTACAAAGGAATATCGAGTTTTTTTTTTAAATACAATATCATTTCAAATAGCTATTAAAAACACTTTTACATTCTGTTTCATTACCACTCTCAAAGTATTATATTTAAAACAAAGTGCTTAATTTTTTTTTTACAGGAACTACAAACTAAAATAGCCAATTTAAAAAAGGAGATCGATTCAGACCAGAAAAGGGAAATCGTGCCTATCATTCACTACGATTACACAACGGCTACGTACTATTATTCGCATGACAAGAACAAGGTAAAACACGTATTATTCTTTGATCCATTTTACCTTTTTGTCTATTAAAAATCATTTTTTTATCACTTGCATATCATCCATTATGATTTTCCCTTCACCCTTGATACTCTCTCTAAAAAAAGAATGGTTGATTGACTGACTAACTAACGGTTCTCGTAGAAAACTTCTGCTGTCATACTTACATTGCTAAGCCATATTCTCCTCACTGGGAGCGAACATTAATTAAAACTTAATTAAGTATTTCGACTGAGGGTGCTTGATGGAGTTTAAATATCAAATTTGAATTGTTTGAATTTTGTACTTTTCCATGAGTTTTGTCGCTAACGACCCGGGTTTCGCTTTTCGGCATCTTCAGGCATTCCAAGTGCACGGATGTACTTAAACTGACGCGTAGTAAACAGTTTGTATCGTTCATAAACAAAAATATAAGTAGATCACTAGGTTAAAAGGCTATTAAAATGTAAATTAGCGAAAATTGAATGTATACAATTTTCAATGGATTAAGTGGGTTTGTTATAATTATGGGGACAAATAATTGTCATTTTATTAATAATTCAAGCACTTACTATCATTAAATAAACGGGTCGTTAGCGACAAAACTCATAGAAAAGTACAAAATTCAAACAATTCAAAAATGAATTAAAACAATAATTGTTTTAATAACCTTCTGATTCCGCACCGTGCCACCAGTTTTATTTACTCTTTTTTTAATCGATTTATGGACTTTTTTTTCGAAAGCATTGATGTATGTAGTGTTTAAAAAATCCTTCCAACTTCCCGACCCTTAAAGAATTAACAAATTGTTAGCTTTTCAGAAAAGCATTAGCTAACAACTTGTACTACCATAGCCTTATCTTTCTATCTCTACTCTTTAGGAAAAGCAAGGTTGAACAACTTTATCAAATTTTCTCATCGAAAGTGTCCGTTTATATCAATATAGTAGCATATAGCCTCCTTATGGAGGTATCTTGACAAAAGCTTTTTCTAAGAGAACTGTTTTTTACTCAATTTCTCATTCTATCTTTTAAAAAAGAGAGAGATAGGGATAGAAGGGTAAGGGTGGAACAGGAATAGTGGCTAACTTATTGCTCTCACTATATTCGGTTATTTAAGGAACGGAAGAGTGAGTAGTTTTTGGACATCACAAACACCCATGCCTTCGAATAGAAATCAATTGAAAATTTTCTCTTCGTACTGGAACTCGAACCCGTAAAATCTGTCAAGGAAGCCCATAGCGCTAAATAATATTTAAAAAATATATTAATATTATTTTTTTTTCAGATGCCGATCTCGAAAGATTCGCTGTTATTCCGCGACGAATCGATGTTCAGTGACAATAGTGAAAACGAAAAGACTCAAGACGGTGAGGATTGTAACCCATTTTTGAAGAACGAGGGTAAAAATCGCCCCGTCGAAATGCCGTACAAGTGTGACGAGTGTGACTACAGATGTAAGATCTCCGGCGACCTGAAGAGACACAAAATGACCCATTCGGGAGAGAAGCCGTTCCGCTGCGACGAGTGCAGCTACCAGTGCACTCGACTCACCAACTTAAAGTTGCACAAGATAATACACAGGGATGAAAAATTGTTTCGGTGTGATATCTGTGATTACAAATGCAAACGCGCAGGCAATTTGAAAATACATCAATCGATCCATTCCGGAGATAAGCCGTTCGGATGTGACGAATGTGGCTACAAATCCGCGCACGCCTTCCAGTTGAACAGGCATAAACTTATTCACAATCTTAACGGTAGACCTTTCAAGTGTGACCAATGCGACTATCAGTGTAACCATTCGGGGAGCTTGAAAATTCATAAGATGAAACACACGGGCGAGAAGCCGTTCGAATGTGACAAGTGCGAATACAAGGCGAAACTCATGACGCATCTGAAAAGGCATAAATTCATTCATTCCGAGGAGAAACCGTTCAATTGTGACTTTTGTGACTTCAAATGCAGGCAGTATAGTCATTTGAAATCGCACATTATGATTCACACAGGGGAAAAACCTTTCAAGTGCGATGAATGTGATTATAGATGTAATCAATCGTCCAGTTTGAAGTCCCACAAGAGGGTTCACAGTCGCGTTAAACCGATTACGTGAATTAAAAATTAAAAAATCATTAGTTTAATACAAGCGAATCCTTATTAACAATAAAGCAAAGGTTGATTAAAGTAGATTTTTGTCGAATAACACCATTAACTAATTCAATGGGTAAAATCTCGACACAACTTCATATTGAACGTAAAAAATTCTGGTCAAATTGTTTAAAAATGCTCAACGTACGGCCACACAGTAAAAAGAAATCGTCAGTCTATTTCTGTACCAGTATTAAAGCATGCTTGCCAATGATTTCAATAATAGTCGATTCACACCTTTTTAATTATAAAGAAGGTTATTAAAAAGACACTCCTTTAATGTATTAAATGCCTCCTGGCATTAATCTGAGCTTTCCCACTGAAAAAATACGTACATATTTAAATAATTAAATATTTAGTCAGGATAATTATTATGTTTGGTCAAGTTAAACATAGAAACTTCGAGACTTTTTTTTTAATTAGGTTAGGTCAGGTCAGGTTTTAAAAATAAAACTAACCTAAAAGTTTAATTATGTATCACTGTTATAAATACGTACCATCTTATACAAATTTACAACTTTTAATATTATTTACATTTAAAAAAGTAAATACGAGAACATGTCGTTTGAATCTGTATCTTAAACTCGATGAGTTTTTAACTAAACTCAACTAATTTTCTGTGTATATTTTTCAATAGTGACAAGTATTAATTTCTTAACTTAAAATAGATTTAATTTGGATAAATTTAAGATTAAATTGATAACTAGAAATAAGGATATAAATTTAAGAAAAATACTGTTTACTACATTCCCTAAAATACTCAACGTTGTTTCTATAGAATACATCTCATTCATTAAAGAAGCATTCTTTAGGGCCAAATCTAAAACGTTTTATTATAAATATCTGAGGAAAGTTCCTCAAGGATTGGTCGATTAAATTTAAATCAAATATAAATTAGGCAAATAAATTTAATTTTAAAAAACAACTTGGCAATGAAATTCACGATTTCTCGTGGCAAATTGAAGTTCCTCAACGATATAAATCAATAATTAGTTTTCATTTGTTTTGTAAAAAATCAAAAATATAATTAATTAAATATAGTATCTTCCATTTAAATAGCTTATTTTCGTGTCATATTTGTATGATTTGAATGTGCTGTAGGAGTTGTCATGTTTTGTACTGATTTCAATCAATTAATAAATAGTTAATTAATTCTTGTCAAAAAATGTTTTTTTTTTTTAATTTGTATCATTCCGCATCTGCTTTCAGCGTGAAGGATATGACTTCCCAGTGGAAGCATTTCAATAGAAGTTTTTCTACGGGAAGTGGTTGTACCTCAGGCAAATTTTGTTTTATTTTATACTTGAGTAGGTATATATAAAATAAAGCTTAGTAAAGACTATTTGTTAGGGAGGGGACTTTCAAGACATTACAAATATCAAATCTTTAAGAAAGAAATCGATTGAAATAATGCTTTTTTTACCCATGTCCGCTCCCAATGTGGAATATATGGCATATTTATGAAAGTTTCTCAACCGAAGTTTTTCGATGAGAACTGTTGGTTATTCAGTCGCTCGACCTTTCTTATTCAAATAAAGTAGTGGCGATTGAAGGATAATGCTATGAAAAAACTAGTGTAGTGGTTAACTTATCGCTCTTGCTACACGCTCCGTTCAACTCAAGGATCGGATATGGTGGGAGGGAAATCACAAACACCCATGAATTCGAAAAAAAAATAATAAATCGATCGAAAAAATGCTGTTCGTGCTGGGACTTGAACACGTGAGATCTATCACGGAAACCACCAACGACGTTGAACACTACACAACAGTCCTGTGTGTTGTGCTATTTTCCGTATTGGGATTCAAGCCCGTCCATTACGAAACTAACGGCAACGAAGTCGAATACTATCCCGTTCACATTTTGATCAACAGTGTTTTTTCGAAGAAAACTGCTTTTTACACAGCTGCTACCAATTTGGAAACATAATTTGTAAAACTTCAGGACTATTGAAAGTCGTGAGCGCTGCAAGTGAAGCCACCCTAATTGACAACTAGGTAACAGGCCAACTCATATAGATATAAAAGCATACAAATAAAAACAAAAAAATGTTTAAAAAAAGCAATTTTATTATTATGAAATAATATTTTTAATTACACTTTATGCCAATGCGCTAAACATGTAAAAATACATTTTTTTAGGAAAAAACATGATGAGAGTTAAATAAGATATTTTATTTTGAGAAAATCAAACATTACCCAATACGTTCTGTCGCTAAGTTAAATATAATTATTTGTTTGCAGTTTATAAGTTGAAAAAAGTGGAAGCAATATGTATTATTTAAATGCGTGGCCATCAACGATATATATCGAAAAATTCGAGGAAATTATCGAGTGTCATTTTGGATACTGTGGCGGTAGAATATTATTCATAACAATTTTGATATCGACTGTGGAAAGGACGTAACTCACAGTTTTTTTCGATAATCACTTAATTTGAATCAAACTTGGTACACGTCCTATCAAAAGGATGCAAGCTGCAAATGCCGTATTAGTATCTAAATTAAGCTTTTAAGTTTGAAAAAGATGACCTTGTAAAAAATTAAAACCAAGAAAAATGTCTGAAATAAAGGTTTTTCCTAAACAATTTCTTAATTTAATATTAGATTATGTCAATTGTATGTATAATTCATAATTTACATATGGCCCAAAATTATCAAAACACATTTTTTGCGCCTCCTGTAAAATTTTATATGTGTGGGTTACGTCCGTTTTCCTTTCCACAGTCGATCTGAATATGTCATGTCTCGATTTTCTTAACAAAAAAATAATGGTTTAAATTTGATATTATTTTTTTTAACTCAGGTTTTGATTGTGTAAGTTTTGACAATTTATTTGTCATTTATGGAATATTTACAGTGAGATAGTTAATGCATTTGACGGACGTTCTTGTGTTAAGCCAGTTGGATTAATTAGCCACGTGTACTGCATTCGGGTTTTTTGCCAGATGTGTCAAATTGTGTTTTTTTAATTCACCGTCAAAGGAAAATTTCATGTCACAACTTTCGCATTTGTATGGTTTTTGGCTGGTGTGAGTGATCAAATGCAGTTTTAAATGAGACAGCTGTCTACATTCGTGGCCGCACTCTTCACATTTGAAAGGTTTCTCGCCCGAATGCAACATTTTGTGAGCTTTCAACGCTTGTGACCGTATACATGTGTATTCACATTTATTGCATCGAAACATTCTGGTGTTGGTGTGAGTTAATTTATGTACTTTAAGTCTGCTCATGTATGGAAACGTAAAACTGCATTCGTCACATTCGAAAAACTTCTTTTCTGAATGTTGTTTGCTTTGTAAATTTAAATCATTTTTCTCCGATTGATTAAACAATTTACATGACACATGAAGTTTGTCGTGATATATTTTGTGTCGCGTCAAAGATAGAGGCTGTGAAAATACTTTGAAGCATTCACCGCAGACAAAGTTACTTTTGTTGAATAAAGTTCTCTCTAAAGCAATTTTCGCGACTAATTCGTTCCTCAATATTTTCTTTTTAATATCTTCTTCGACGTTGTTTATTTTTACAGGAATTCTGGTAGAAGTGTTGTTTTTTTGGGCAGGGTCCTGGAACAATAAAGTTTAGATATATAAGCAAGAGAACTGTTTGTTACTCAGTCGCTCAACTTACCCTTTTTCAAGTAGAGTGTAGCAATATAATAAGGTGACCAGGTTTTGAAAATATCAGAGGACACTGGTCAAAATGGATATTTAAAAAAATTGATTAGTAACATTCTTTATTGATCATATCGCCGATTTATTACACTATTAATGATGAGGCTTTTACAAAAAAAAGCAGTTCAAAAATCTTAAGAAAACTATTGAAATTTTACTAAGTTACGTGATATTACTAACTCAAATCAACAATATTTATCGTTAATTTGTATATTTTTAAAGTAAGTCAACAAAAGTTCAACAAATTCAGAAACGATATGCAATCTAGATTAAAATTACATGTTACTATAATAATTTTTGCCGATTTTGCAACCGCTAGTCTAGAATTTTCATTGATCCATGTATCATTGTGAATGGAAAATGTTTGCTTAATGTTTGTTAATCAAAAAAAATGATATGGGGAATTTTTCGATATTTCATCAAAAAGTCATCCATTTCTTTATCAATTACATATTCTGTGCACTCCCTTTCAATAATCTTAATACTATGATTGATTCTATGTACTTTCGGATAGTGTTAACATTTTAATCTATCATTTCATACTGGCAGCACTACCGCCTTATGTCAAATGTGTACTTTTCCCGTACATCAAATTTGATTAAAGAAGGACGTCTGGTCACCTTAGATATAATGATAAGGCTAGAACAAGACTAGTTGTTAACTAATCACTATCGCTACGCCCAGTTGGGTAGGAAAGAATTTTTAGACATCGAAAACACCCATGCCTTCGAAAAATGCAGTTCGTAATGGGAATCGAACCCATTAGAGTCGCTCAACCCTTTTTTTTTTAAAGAGTAGTAGGGTTAGACGAATAAGGCTAGAACAAGACTAGTGGTTTACTAATCGCTCTCGCTATTTCTAGTTATTAGTGGTTTGGAAAGAGTCGAAGCAAATTTTTAGACATGACAAACAGCCATGCCTTCGAACAAAAAACGATAAATTGATCGACAAAATGCTCAAGCCCGTGAGATCCAGCACGCTAATAGAACAACAAAATATTAAGCGCATAGATTATTATAAGTATAAAGCCAAATATTTTTTATTATTATTTTTGATGGATTCAACTTGTTGGAAATTCATTTTAAAACAATTAATACAAATTTGATATTTCGCTGATTGTGCAGGTGTTAAGCCTTATATTGGGTTAAAAATTTGTCTAATTGTATGTAAATAAAATAAGATTAAACAGTTATTGTATTTACTAAAGCTATTATAATTACCGTACCGAGAGCGATTAGCTAACCACTAGTTCTGTTCTAGTCCTTTCCTTCTATTTATACACTCTTTGGAAAAAGAGTGGTTGAGCAACTGAGTAACAAGCAGTTCTCGTAGAAACACTTATGTTGAGATAAACACCATTTGGAGTCCATATGCTCCACATTGGGAGCGGACATGGTAAAAATATATATATAATAAGACGTCAAAACGGAAGATATTTTTATCTTACCCTCCGTCCCATGAACAATTTAACATTTCCCCATAAATTTGAAATTAACCACTTGAATACCAAGCGGACACAGGTGTCCGGAACATATGTAAGCAAACACGGATGTCCAAGAAATTTAAAAAATCAAATACTTGGTAATCTAATAGAATATGAGCAATATTTTGATGAATATGTGTAGTGCTATCTATAGTCAATATTGGTTTTTAAAAATTAGAATTCGAGTGGGTGTTACGCAAAATTATTTTTCTCAAAAACACGCAGTATCTCAGGGACATATAAATGATTTTTTATTTGCGTGGCATTCAAACGGTTAAACTGCAGTGTTATAAACGGAATTTACTTTCTAATCTCTCGCATTTCATACATTCTTTCACAAAGCTTTCATTGTTTAAATTAAGCCTCAAAAACATAATTGTAATCGCGCATAGAATACATCTGAAAATTCCGCTCTATGCGTATATTAAAACCATAAATAATAACCTCAAAATTTGTTAACGTCCCGTCGCCAGTTTTCTGATTTAAAGAACAAATCTTCAAATCCTCTGATCTCTTGAATCTTTCGCGACTACAGTTTGTGTATAATGCAGGAAAATCGGCTCCGGTTACAATCTCTTCCGTCTCGCGTATGAAGTTCATATTTATATAAATATTATATTCCTTCGACTCGACCAAATTCAACTTAACATTCCAATAGACAACAATATTAGTTGCTTATTGGTAAATAAGTATTGCCATATAAAATATTTGTTTTAAAAATTTTATGGACAGCATAAATATTAAAGCTGATTGGAAAAAATATTGACATTAATACGAAATTTGATCAATTGCGGGCAGTCAATTGGTAGGTATATTTCAAAATAAAAAACTATATATTTACGAAGATTGTAAGAAATTTCTTTGTTTTACTAAACAAACGCTTTCTAATGTATTTTAAAACAAAAAAAAATATAAATTCGCTTCGTTAAAAAATATTTTACCCCAAACTTTATTGAAAACTGTTGCGCTAAGCACTAGATATTAAAATTTATTGTAATAATGTGGTATGGTTGGATTTGGTTAACTTAGGTCAGTAAAGGGGAACCTGCGGCTATTAAAATATATTTTCTGATTGCAATGATCGTGTTTAAACAGAGTTTTTCTACAAGAACAGTTATTCAGTCACTCAGCTTTTCTTTTTTAAAGAAAATAGTAGGGATAAGGCTGGGACAGGACTTGTGGTGAACTAATCGCTTTTCTTCGCCCAGTTATTAAGGGATCCGAAATGGTGCTAGCTATGGATGTCCGTATTGGCCAGACCATAGCTACGGCTCTGTTTAAAATTTTGGACATTACATTCTTCCATAAACTGAATAAAAATCTTTATGTACTTTCTGGTCTGAATTCAAAGATGGAAGAATAAGGTAAGCACAAGACAAGTAGTTAACCGATCGATGTTTCTCCGACATATTTTACTTTACCCACTTTTCCCGTACCGTATCCCAATTTCACATTTTTTTTATATCACCGGTGTAGCCCGTAAGGTTTATTGATTGTTCTGTTTTGACACTCTGCGAAAAAAGGTTGCTTATCACTGGTCTAGCATACTGAAGTTGTGGTACAATTTTTCTAAAACTCATTTTCTACAAAAAATTGGACTTCCAAGTTTTGATACTGGATGACGATATAATTAAGGTTTTTTTTTAATTATAAAGCAATGAAATTTCTAGAATTTATTTATTTACTTATTTAATACTATGTTTATAAATTATATGATTAGAATGACATTAAAAGTACTAAACTTTTATATAAAATTCATAGTACACGGTTTTCACACTATTACAAATAAATAAAGAGCTGTTCGCTTGCTGGCAACTAAAAAAGGGGTGGGGAAAATTGTATTATTCGATTCATGTTTAAAATTAGACAGCAATAAATTTCTTTTATAATTAATTTAATTTCGAAGATCAGCAATAATCTCTTGCTATAAAATAATTATTTTACAATACCATGCCCACAAATCAACTAAAAAATATAAAATAAAAATTCTAGGAGAAACAGATTTTTTTACTGACTATAAATACACAGAATTTTCGAATTATTTTCTATATATACAAATGAATGATTTTTTAACTAAGTCCACTCAAAATGTCAAGCATAATTATGGACATTAAATGCAGATTTATTATTTATTAACAAATATGTTCTATAAAAACAGATCTTCTAAGATAGTAAGGATAAGGCTAGGGTTAGACTAGTTTGTGGCTAGTCCATATTATTTTATGATTTACCCATCGAGGTGGTGGATATTTGAGACACTACAGACAATTATGTCTTCGAGCACAAATCCATAAATAAATTGAAACTATATGTGCTGGAAATTGAACCTGCAACGACCATAGCTCGGTTCATAAATTTCTAACAGTAAATTTTCTACACACCTAGTAATGAACAAGATGACCAACAGAGTACTGCATGTACAGGATTATATAACCACAAATAGACACTTGAAAAAAAAGCATTGCAAAATACACAACACCAATTTTGAGAATGGCTGTTTCCAAAACAGCATTCAAAAGGTTTGTCGATTACTTCAGTCATGCAAATACTAAGGCATTAAAAGGGTAGACGGTGTCCATTTTAGAATGAATAGGTCTTTAATTCATTCATTGAATCTATCTACACACTTCAATGCAAGTAACTAATAATTTTTATTTTTTCGGTAAATCTGGGCAATTTACACAATCACATACAATCACATACATATTAGAATTTTATTTAAATATCTACCTGTATACAAAACTTGGGCTACTTATGCAAACGACACACAAGCCTTTTCAGCCATTTTATTTTATTGAGTCTGTAAAAAATTGTCCTACCCCCTTTAAGATTGACTCTCGTGCATGCTCATGACTCTGCTATATAGAGTTAGCTTGGTTTCTGACTATAAGACAGCAGAAGGCAACTTCTTTGCTTGTAAATACATAACATCATATGATTTTACTGACTTTTGAAATGTAATCGTTTAATGCTTATTTTTAATTTAAAAAAAATTTTGCATTACATATAACGCCAATGCGCCAAATATAAAAAAGTTGAAAGATCACACGAGAAAAACTCGACGATAATTCATTGTAAGTCACTTGAGATAAACTCGAGGTAAATTGACACCACAAACACCAACAAACTGAAAAATCTAAATTTAACATTGAACTTACAGGGAATCGAACCCAAACCCACCAAGCTCTACCCAACTAGACGACACCCATAAAAATTGGAATAAAATATACTACATATCGTTAATTATTGCACACAATATAACAGTCCAAAGACACGACAAAAATGCTTGTTTAAGGACATGCAAAAACCTATTGAATGATTCATTCATTATTCTTTTATCCATGTTCGCTACGAATGTAGAGCCTAAAAAAAAAAATCTATGACAACTGTTGGTTACACGCTTCTCTTATTTAAAGAGTAGTAGAGAAAGAAGGATTAGGCAATGACAAGACTTGTAGTTAACTAATCGCTCTCGATACTCTCGGTTATTTTAGGATTTTTTAGAAATCACAAACACAAAAAAATGCTGTTCGTGCTGGGACTCGAACCCGTTAAGTCTAGCACGGAAGCCCACAACGCTAACCGCTACACCATTATTTCACTTAAATAGAATAAAAGTTTGGATTAATGATTTTTTAGCTCGTATCATTATATCTAATTTATTTAGCTGGTTTCTCTCTAGTGTGCGTGACTCTATGTTTCTTTAAACTTCCAGACTGATTACATCTATAGTCACAGTCTTCACATTTAAATGGTTTTTCTCCGGTATGGATCATCGTATGTATTTTCAGGTGACTAAACTGTCTACATTTAAAATCGCAAAAATCACAATTAAACGGTTTCTCTTCTATATGAATAAACTTGTGCCTCTTCAGACGCGTAATAATCGTACATTTATAATCACATTTGTCGCACTCGAAAGGTTTTTCGCCTGTGTGAAGCATTTTATGTATTTTCAAACTACCGGAATGATTACATTGATAATTACACTCGCTGCATTTGAACGGTTTATCGCTGATTTTATTGTGAATTAGCTTGTGGGTTTTAAGCTTGAAAGAGTGCGCCGATTTGTAGTCGCACTCGTCACACTTGAACGGTTTTTTACCCGAATGAATCACTTGGTGTATTTTCAAGCTCCCCGGTTGCTTCGTTTTGTAATCACACTGACCGCATTGGAAGTGTTTCTCGTCGCTGTGCACGCGCTTGTGTATTTTCAGGTTGGTGAATCGAGAAGATTTGTAGTCGCACTGGTCGCACCTGAACGGTTTTTCGCCCGTGTGAATCATCCTGTGGCGCTTTAAGTCGCCGGAGAGTCTGCATTCGTACGTGCAGTCTGCGCATTTATACGCCATCTCAGTGCATTTTATTATTTTACGTTTTTTCTTCGGTTTTATTGGCTTATTCGCGTATTTAGTCGCAGACTGTTTTGCGATGTCTGTAGGTGTTTTCTAAAACAAAAAATAAAAAATTAAACTCCGAATAAAAACATAATTATTCTTACACGAGAGACAGATAAATTTTATTTTAAAAATGCCAATGCGCCAAATACTTTAAAGTAGAATGAGAATTTATTGTAAGCCACTCGAAATCTATTCGAGGTTAACTGACATCACATACACTTAAGTCTTATGTCTCAAATTTAGATTGAAAAATTTAAATTTTACATTGATCTTAACGGGAATCGAACCCAGACCCACCTACCTTGTCGGTAGAAAAAGCTCTAACCAACTAGACTACAGAGGGCTAAGTTGCTGTTTCTGTTTATAGAAATATTCTTTACATATTAATTTTCAAAAATATCTAGTAATTTGGTAAAATACCATAAATATAAAATTTACCTCGGTCAAATTAACATATACCGAAGGGTTTGTCTCATCTTTTTCGTCTAATTCATTTTCTAATTTTATACCGACTAATCCAACTGCTTTGTTCTGTAAAAAGAAAAAAAAATATATAATATAAATATCGATATACCTAAGTGCAAGAAACACGATGCATCGTTTTTAGGTAACAATATATATTATCAGTTAGACTTACTTTAGAATGTGAACATTCACCAGATGCACTGTCAAATTGGTTTTGTAGTTTCGAATTTGGCATGGACGCGTTTCGCTCAATATCATTTTCTTGTTTAATACACGAAGTGTCAATTATTGCCTTCTGTAAATAAAAAAAGCAATATACAAACAGATAACAATGAAATATTTTTTATCTCACGATTGTTTTCAATGATGACTTTAGCTAAGCAGTTGTGTGGTTGAAGGTCTACATGATTATGAGATTGAAGTTTAGTAATGCTCTTTCAATATCAAATATTAATAATACAAATTCATATTGGACGTGTTGTAATCAAATTGCTCCAATATTGATGAGCTTTTCAATGATGAATAATATTCCTTTTCTATTCAGTTATAAATAATGAATAACAATGCCTGTATTGTAATTCATTATTTATAATTGTTTCTTTTATTCAAAACTTTCAGATGAAAGAAATTGTTTTAATTCAGAGATGTGATAATTTAAAAATGCGACAAAGTGGTGTAAAGACTCAGTTTGTTTCAATCTTTAAATATATTTTTAAAACCATGTCCGCTCCCAATGTGGAGCATATGGACTCCTTATGGAGTTTATCTCAACAGAAGTGTTTCTACGAGAACTGCTTGTTACTCAGTTGCTCAACCTCTCTTTTTCCAAAGAGAGTAGGGATAGAAGGATAGGGGCTAGGACAGGATTAGTGGTAAGCTAATCGCTCTCGATAAGCACCGTTCGTAGGATAGGATGGATGAGAGGGGAATTCAAGACATCACATACACCCATGCCTTTGAACAGAAATTCATAAATCGATTGAAAAATCAATTTATAAAACTGTCCGTACCGGGATTTGAACCCGGGTCCTCCGTAGCCGAAGCCAACAACGTTGACCACTCGACCACACAGGCGGCATTAAATATATATCTTAATAAAAACTGAGCGCCAGCTTCGCAGGCTACACATTAAGTGTGTTCATAAAAGAAGCTAAGCTACAAGCAACATCTCGTATTGTATTCACCTTCCATCTGATCTAAACAAAACAGCGAATAGAGCAAAAGATTAACTGACATGTCGTCGTATCTTTTGGCTCATCTTAAAACGTCTGTCCACAATAGGAATGGACATGTCATGTAAATAGATATTTTTAAGATGCGAAATATACAATTACTATGAAAAATACTGGTCTGTGATTATTTATTTCTAACCAAATCATTTTATTTATTTTAAAATTTGAACTAGGACACCGATAGTGATCTTTGGTTGTGGTTTTAGCGGTAAAATTAATTTGAATAAGTAAATTTCAATTATATATGCGGTAATATATTTAAACTTTTTTAGCATAAGTATCATTAAATTATATATTGAGTTTTGATACCCAGACCTTCATATGATTTGCTGGTCTAGTCGTACATAAACATTCAGTTTATTTGGATGCATAATATTAGGATGTATAAACATATTTATATTTATCCCGAAAATTCCCCAAATACCGCAAAATACAATGCAATTCTCTGGGATATTTAGTAGCAAATATAAAAATAATAGAAAACCATAATTTATGCGAATTACGAAAATACATCTATCTATTTCAAATTCGGCTCTATGGTTCGTTTTCGAACGATATTTGACAAATGATATTTTCATACTAATATTGTATTTCGCGTAAATTATCAGTTTCACCTATTCCCGTATCTGATATACTACAATTTTTCCTATTTTTTACTGAATTTTCTTCAGAAAGATTGTTTATTAAATCTATTTTTAGATAGGAAATAAGTATCAAGTTGTAAAACCTATTTACTTTAAACTGGTATTGACATAGTTTCTAAGATATTTTGTAATTCTTCCTTTAAACATCGAATATGGTTGAATTTAAGTTTTACCAAACAGTATAATATAAGTAAAACATTTTTTATATATTGACATACAACGAAGAGTTTATACTTATATATTATACTTGACATCTAAAGAGATTTTAAGTTCATCATAGAATATTCTAATAAACAGCTTTAAGACAAGGTATGTCAAAATTAACCTCAAATTTTTGTGGACTATCTGGTGACTCTATTGGCACTTCAAACCAAGCCTCATTCTGTGTTTCATCCTCTTCATTATATTGTTCGTCAGTCGGTTCAAGTTTAATATCCATTTTCGTTTAATTGAGTGCCATATTTGTATAGACAAAATAATGTTTATAATCATAGACAATAATACTATAAAAGTGATGCCATTACAATCAATAAAGAAAAGACGAATACATTTCGTGAAAAATATTATTATATAGCATGTTTTCATTTCGTATAAAAATAAACAATACCTATACTACTTCGGCTCCTGCTCAACAAAATAATTTGATAAAATTAATCTATTGTCATTAAAAAGGTAAAACTTCATTGCACTTATGACACGTATGTCATATTGACAGTGTATTTTGTTTTAGAAAAAATAAACCATTTTATTCTAGTAAAAATACTATTTGTTTTCACTCTACGTTCAAGATCTTACTCAGCTTAATTCTTTAATTTTTTTCTAATCGATAATTATCACTAGATGATAATAAATTGAAAACTTTATCTTATCAAATAAAGATTATGAATTAATCAGGCCAAAATAAACTGGTTGGTAATCATATAATGTGACTGCTCCAGTAAGTTGGATTGTTAATAGCGGGCTATACAAACAATCTTAAGGGTTGAATATGTAAAATATTTTTTACAAATTAAACACAAATTAATAAGTAATAATAAGTACTTTTCAGAACAATTTTTTAAATTAGTCTTTTATTATTTTCTGTTGACGGGGTCCTACAGCAAAAAAGAACATTTTACATTAAACTAACAGAAAATAAATTTCGGTTATCAATAAAAAATTGAAGCAAAATAACAACTTTTAATACAACGCAAAACAATAAGGACTGACTTGGTTTCCTAGTTCAAGGGCAAAATTACACAGATGATAATAACATAAAAATACAAATTAATTTATATGGATCTGATATAAACAAAGTTATGAAATGAATGGGAGGGACAATTGCTGTCGATCTACATTGAAAATAATAATAAAAAAATGTTTTTGCCAAATTTTACAATAAATACACTAATTGAAATTGATGTTTATGAATCTTATTGTATACTTGCCACATTTTTTGATGCATTCCATTTCAGTCGGCTATGAATTAAAAATAACTGTAAGAAATAATTAGAAGATTTAAATCAAAGTCTAATCTGAGGTAGGCTGTTATCCTTGGCCGCGATATATTAGGACCCTAACTTCTTGAACTATGATTTTTATACTGAAGAAACACGTACACTCGAAAATTATTTCTAATGAACAAATTGGTTCATAACTCTGCATTGGAATTCTTTAAATATTGTATTGATAATACCTATGTCAATTTACTGTTTTTTTAATATCAACCAAAACCTATAAAAGATAAAATGCATTCTACAAACCTGTGATTTTGTCCCATCAAATGGTATGTAAAAGGATTTCAAATGCTAATTTCAATGCATAAAGAAGTCTGAATGAATAAACGACTACATACAAAAGACAAGTTTATTTGAATACCTAACTTAGACAGAACAAAATAATACATATCAACTGTGGAAAGGAAAAAGGACGTAACCCACAGTTTTTTCAAAACAGGTTTTATTCGATAATCACAATGTATCAAACTTGATACACGTTCTGTCAAAAGGATGCAATCTGCAAATGCCAAATTAGTATCTAAATTTAGCATTTAAGTTTGAAAAAGATGACCTTGTAAAATATTAAAACCAAGAAAAAAGACTGAAATAAAGGTTTTTCCTAGACAATTTCTTAGTTTAATATTAGATTATGTCAATTAAACACCACTTTAGAAGTATCCGTGCACTTAAAGGTTGTGTATAATTCATAATTTGCATATGGCCCAAAATCATCAAAATACGTTTTTTGCGCCTCCTGTACAATTTGATACGTGTGGGTTACATCCTTTTTCCTTTCCACAGTCGATATATAATATATGTAAATACTAAATTAAGGCAAAACCGCACTCTCTTTTGAAATGGCAACTGCATTCGAGAGTTTCTGGAATTAATTCATAGAAGGATAGATGTTTGAATTTTGGGTGAATGTTTTTAGTTTATGTCTTTCTAATCCATTTATTCTTGTGAAAAAACAAGGGTAATTGAAAAATAATAAGTTAAATACTGTACCGGTATTAGAATCATATTTCTATCATTTCTCTATTCATAAAAAAGTTTGGTAAATGAATAACTAGCAGTTTTTGTAGGAAAACTCGTAGAGATACTATATTAAACATATGAAAACACAAACAACAATTTTGAATGAAATACGCTGATAATTGCAAATGCGGCAATATATATATATTTTTTTTTAATCGCATGAGATAGATAATTCACTCGAGATCGACTTGAGGAGAAAAAATATCACAATTTTACATGTCAGAGATCACAAATTGAAATAAATATATTACATTGAACTCCCAAGACTTACAGCCAAACAGCGCGCAAGACTACGGAAGCCATATAACGTTTAATACCTTTAGACAATTTATAATGTGTTAATTCTGAGTATGTCGAATGTATCTTTTGACGTGAATACGTTTTTAAAATTGCTTCTATAGGGAGGCAATTAAAAAAACGAATGATAACAAAATCGGGGGATACAGTTTGGTGTTTCAGCTTCATATCTATCATCGCTATCCAAAATTTTATTGCACCACTAGAAAGCTAAAGAATCAAAGAATTTATTGGGTTATGTAAGGACTGTGATACATCGCGAGGGGCGGAGGGGGAAGCGCCGCCATTTTGAGGTCATTTTGCTGCGTATCGAGATTTCCATTTACTATAACTTTTGACTTAGAGAAGTAACGATGTTCGTTTAAGTTTCAATCGTTAGCTCTCGACAAAATCTATCGATTATAAGTAAAACAGTGTAATATTGTGATTGTGACTATAATTAGGTGTTACAAACATATATAATGTCAGGCTTAACGCCACAAAAAGCAAAATAGAAATACAAAGATCGCATACGGTTGGAAAGGGCTTCTTAAGAGCATTCGAATGGTACCATTAAAACACCATATGACCTAGTCAAGCAGCGCCGGCAAAGTAAAAATGGGGCGTAATATCACCTATTACGAGACGTATTCAAGTACAACACACGGCCGTGTCCATAACACAGCCACACCCCATTTTTTTTAATACTCTATCTGTCAACAGATTTTTTGTCTAAGTGCAACATTTTATGGTTTCTAAAATTATATAAATGATTACACATAAAATCACATTTACAACACTTGAATCGCATTTCTGGGCAACGAAATACTTTAAGAATCTTCAAACTGGAAGACCCTTTTCTGTCTTTTTTGCGTCCGTTATGTTTATAAACCGACATCCTAGGATCCTTTGAATCTTGCATTTCCACTGCATCGTCGTCGCAGAAAATATCACATCCATAGTCTTGATGAACGGATTCGTTCAATTGTTGGATAATAATATTATCTTTGATATTCTTATCGACATTTTTCGGTAAAGACAACCGAAGTCCAGACATATTGAAGAACAGGTTTTGAGTTTTGACAGACGGTTTAAACTAGAAAAAAGAAAAGGTTTTTAACAAAAGAACAATAAATTTACCACAAGGATATTCCAACAGTTCATTTGTACGATATAATCATATTTCTTTGATAGAGAACTCAATATATTATATAGATTCACCATTTTTATTACATTATATTTTATTTGTGTGGCCGTTACCCGAGATGTTAACATTATATTCCATATAAAGTTACTAGTTTGACGTGTTCGTTTCAATTTGTCTTATTTTACTTTAATTAGTGCTACAATAGTTATTTTGTTAATAAATTATCATTTCTAACGACAGAAAAATCAGGTGGACTTGATAATTATTATAAACTGTGTTACTAAGTCGTGTAATTAAATCAATTTGCCAAAAGTGTTTATGACTGTCGATAGTTATTATTAATAATTAACATAATTCATTTTTATATCATAGTTGCTATGACAACAGTTTCACTGGATTGACGTGCTCGTTTTAATTTACCTAAATTTTATTTTAATAAATACTACTAATAGTTATTTAGTGTATTAAGTAATATAAAATATTTTTAACAAAATGGATGTTCATAGTGAACTGAATATTATTATCAAAAGTCTTAAAGCTTTAACTGAGCGTATTGAAGCTGTAAAAAAATACGTTGAAACTGGTGAATGTCAATGTGAGTTGACTTCGAAGAATTTGACGGTGAATGTGCCAGCTATAACAGAACCATCCAATAGCCAGGCAATTAAAACCAATAAAAGGGTCACCCGATCATCATTTTCTGTTGTTAAACCCATTCCTAATGCATCAACATGTAAGCCAAACGTAAACGTGCTACCTGTTATTGACCTTGTGAATGATAATGTACCAAACAAAATTCAGCAAAAGCAGCCCCTTTCAACAATTTCAACGATTTCGGCTATTGATGAGCCTAGCAATAATAATCATTGGAAAACAATTCAAAAAAAGAACCGCAAAAGCCATATTCCAATGACTGCCACATCATCACCAACACAGATATGTGGAACGAGAGTTGGCAGTTCGGCTTGCTCTGGTATTGAGCGTACAGCTTCCATTCATGCTTGGTCTCTTCATCCTGATACAACTGAGGACGGACTTATAAATTTTTTAAGTGAGAGTGTACCCGATAAAGTAACAGTAAGAAAACTGTTAACGAAAGCGAAATATTCTTCGTTTAAAATTGAGGTGCCTATATCGAAAATCAAACTATTTTTATGTCCTAGCATTTGGCCACTCAACTCAATAATTAAAGAATGGCAAATCAAGCCATCAATTATAAATAAAAAAATGTGACTGTTTCATAAAAATAGTCGATTTAAATTGTTAAAAATTTACTACCAGAATGTAAGGGGTCTTCGGACTAAGTCTGTTAAGCTACGGAACGCTCTTTTGGCCGTTAGCTATCCAGTTGTTTGCCTGAGTGAGACGTGGCTTAATGATTCTGTCTATGATGCTGAGCTCTTTGGTAGTAAATATATTGTTTTTCGTCAAGATCGGAGATATGGCCAAAGAGGTGGTGGTGTTTTAATTGCCATACGCACTGACAGCGTTGATAGTGCTGCTAGGATTGAGTGCAATCCGTGCATTAACGTTGATGCAGTTGTTGTTGATGTGATGTGTGGTGTATCACATCACACAATTTGTTGCATTTATTTTCCGCCTAAATGCTCTATAGAAACATATGAACAGATTTTTAACTTCCTTCAAAATTTACCTGTACGAAACTCTATTGCTATCATTGGTGATTTCAATTTGTATTCGTCAGCGCCTAGGGTAGAATTGGAGTTTGCTCACTTTTTGAGCTGTGTGAATCTTAAACAGTTCTCACAGATTAGGAATGCAAAGTCACGAATTTTAGACTTGGTACTGGCTGATGTAGATTGTTGTATCTCTGTGTATGCAAGTGATGATCCTCTTGTCCCTGAGGACATTTATCATCCGGCTTTAGTAATTGAGTTTCCTATTTTTAAAAAGAAATTAACCGGTTATCACCGCGATCAAAGTGATGTGATTGAAGATTTTCCTGATAGCACTAGAAAAAGAGCTTCATGGAATTTTCGCCGTGGTGACTTATTGCACATGTTCAACACAATGCACGGCATTGAGTGGGACGATATGTACTTGATCAGCGATATTGACAAGGCTGTCAGTGTATTTTATAATAAAATTAATGATGTCTTGCAAATTTTTTTTGATAAAAATGTTAACTCTGGCTCAAAACGGGACTTTCCGAAATGGTTTTCAAAAAATGTAATTAAATGTATTATCAAAAAAAATAAGTGCCATAAAAAATGGAAATGCTATAAATGTCCGAATGATTATAATATTTTTTCTGAGCTGCGCAGAAGAGTTCACGAACTCATTAAAAGCGATTACAAAATTTATATAAACAACATCGGTATGAACATAAATTCAGAACCTAAAACTTTCTGGAACTATGTCCGCCAAATACGTGACTCTTCTGCTCAGCTTTCATCCATGTCTCTCGATGGTAGTGTATTGAATGGTCATCTGGCTATTGCTGAGGGTTTTGCTATGTATTTTAAATCAGTTTACTCTAAAACTCCATCAAAATACATCCCTTTCCAATCGGAGTCAGTACATTCTTCTTGGCCTACTCTTGATATCAATAATCTTAATGTGTCCGATATGCGGTATGCCTTCTCTCGTCTTTACCCAAAAGCTTCAGTGGGTCCTGATGGTATTCCCCCATGGTTGCTTAAAGGCTGCAAATCTATTTTAAGTACACCTCTATTGTATCTTTTCAATTTAAGTTTAAGTACCTTCACTTTTCCTAAATGCTGGAGCTTGACTCGCATAAGACCAGTCCACAAAAAAGGCTCTCTCTCTGAAATCACAAATTTTCGTCCAGTAGCAATTTTATCAGCACCGGCTAAACTTTTTGAATCTATTATACATAGGTATATTTATATGCATGTTGATTGTCAATTAACTGATTCTCAACATGGTTTTAGATCAGCACGTTCAACTACAACCAATCTAATTGTGTATACTGATTATATTTCGCAATCTTTGGATTCTAACTGTCAGGTTGATGCTATTTATACGGATATTTCTAAAGCATTTGACCGTGTTGACCATGATATTCTCTTGGATAAATTGAGTGCTGTAGGATGCTCAAACAGGATGATTAGTTTTTTTGTTTCCTATTTGTCAGATCGACGCCAATATGTTGATTACGCTGGGTGCATATCAAACGTCTTTCCAACATATTCCGGGGTTCCTCAAGGATCTAATCTTGGCCCAATTTTATTTCTTATTTTTATTAACGATATTATAGAATGTATACGTGGAATAAAGTATCTGCTCTTTGCTGATGATTTAAAACTGTTTTTACGTATCAGTAATGAGTCTGACTGTACTATTCTGCAACAAAATATGAATAATATTTTAAATTGGTCTATAAAAAACAAACTCGACTTCAACATTTCAAAATGTTTTTGTATTTCCTTCTCTCGCTCAAGATTACCCATCACATATAACTATGTGATATCTAATGATGCTTTAAAGCGTTTGTCTGAAGTTGTTGATCTTGGTATAAGATTTGACTCCTCTTTCACCTTTCATTCACATATAACTTCTATTGCACTGCGTGCAAGCAAACTTCTTGGGTTTATTGTTAGACAAAGCAAACCATTTGAAAACCCAACTGTGTTTCGGACGCTTTATGTTTCTTTGGTCTTAAGTAAGCTTGAATATGGATCCATCATTTGGAGCCCATATGAAAGTTCATACAAGCTGAAATTGGAGAGAATCCATAAGAAATTTCTAAGATATTATTATTTCAAAAAATTTAAATTCTTCCCCTTTGATAATTCCTTAAAGGAATACTACCCCACCAAATTTCTTTTAGGAATGTTATCATTTCACTCACTTGAAGCTCGAAGATCGTTTTCAAGCTTAAAGCATTTTTCTCTTCTTCTTCGGGGCCGAGTTAATAATCCTGAAATTCTCATGACTATTAATTTACATGCTCCCAATTTATTCTTACGTGGGCGAAACAATGAGCAAAAACTTTTATTTCTAAAAACTTATACCTCGCTTAGGAGGTATGAGTCACCAGTTCCAAGGGCCGTTCGACTAATCAACGCATTGCCTAGAGAAGTGGACATTTTTGGTGATGGTATTTGTGAACTGTTTGATAAATTTTTCTTTTGTATTTCTTGATTTTTTATGTTGAATTTGATGTACTGTGTATTTTTATTTTATATTTTGTCTTATTACATTTTTCAAGTGCATGGCGAATTGGCGTCAGCTGTTATGTCATGTACTGTAATTTTGATTTTTAACAATAAATAAAAAAAACATTGTTCTTTTAAATAACAGCGCTCGCGGGCTGAAAGCTTACATACAAGATCATCTACACAAATTTTAGACGGTCTAAAATACACGACACTGTCACAACAAACATAATGAATTTTGTTTCATCTTTTAACAGTTGGTATCACAAAAATACATTAACTGCGACTATGTTCATTGTTGTTGTCATAGATTTAAATACTTGGATGTTTTGGTCAATTTGTCAAACACATACAATTGTCATAGTCAACTGCATAAATGAATAAAGTAAAATTTTGTCTTATTATATCAAAATTTTAATATCTCAGGGGATAATGACCACTCTTTCTGACATGGTATAGAAACCAAATTATCTTATATGATGGACAACAGTGAAACGTTTCACAGATAAAATGCAATTACGTTATACGTCAATAAGTAAATGATGACGTTCCCTGTGATGGTGTCGCATATTTCAGATCGTCTCAAATAAGTATCTAGATTTCAAATCCTTATGCACGTGAGAATAGTCCCACAGTACTAATAGATTCATCAATTGAATTCAATCAAATCAACGAGTTTTATAATAAATTATTTTACAAGAACCTGATCTCCAGATTTCCCGGTTGGATAATATAAGGTTTTTTCATGGTCGTCGGGTTCTTTGAGTTTAGACAGTGAAGATCTTTCAGCAGCAATTTTCGTTAGATTTAGTAAGTGGAAATCGATATCAGATTTATTGTGTGGCAAGTCAACGGATGTGTCCTGAAAGAAGATATTAAAAGATACTGACGGAATTTGTTAAGTTATAAAATTAATAAAAATGAGATAAGTGCACAGTGCATATTTAATACGAAAATTCTGTACAAAAATTTACCAAATGATGCAATAATAATAGTTTGTCTTGATTCAACTGCGACCATTAAATGATTTTTAAATGTTTTTGTAATATGTTATAATTTGCGTAAATTAAAGTTTATCTTGATAAAATCCTACGGTTTTTTGTCAATTTCCTATTCTCAATTTAATAACTTGAATAAATGGATTGTATTTTGCGGCATTAAAGAAATTTTCGGGTTTAAAAAAGCATATCGTGTTTTACAATGACGCCATTTGCAACCGTTTTTAGATATGATCGCGTTTTTATTATGGCCTTCCATCAGACCTTAGCATCAATGACACCCTTTTAAAGATATTTAGAACAAAATCTTGTGCGGTAGGTAGTATATCTATATATTATCTCTGGTAGTATAGGAAAGTGGAATTGATTGAACACTATAGAAACATGCAACGAGGTATTATGTCGGTGCCGATAATTATTTTCAAAACAAATCAATCTAACCATGAAAGAATTGGGTCCGGTGTCATTTTCTTGGATTATTGAAGAATGTAGAGTTAGATTACAAGACTGCATTTTGGATAGTATTATTAACATTCCCTTTAAACAATGCTTAGACAAATGTTAGCGTCGTGGTTTAAAAAGTACTTTTGTCTTTTGTTTGGAATGCCAAGCAATAAACAAATAATTCATTGCCAGTGTAAAAAGTGATGGCTACGTAAAAAAAGTATTTGCAGAAATTATTTACCTTGTTATACTTAGTACAATAGAATTTTTTCCAAATCGAAGTCATTCACTTTTCTTACGCTAATCGAGAATTTTTATTCCATCGTCACATTTAAAAGTTTTGTCAAGTACCCTTAATTCTTTATTTAAAAAACTAATTTAATATAAACAATCATCTAGATTTGAATGAAATTATTTTGAAATATATAGAGTCGATTCATTTTTTTGTGAGGCATCGATTATTTTACAGGCAAACGATTTATATGTTTTTATGTATTCAATTCACCTGTTCCAACAAAAAAAAACCAGCTCACAAAATGTGACTTTTTTAATGTGTCCTTTTTCTATTCTATTTAACGTTAAAAACAATTTTTTTTAACTAAGAGGAAATAAGTAGAAAGAAAAACGTTAAGTAATATTGTGGGAATCTTTATATTAAAAGCCGAATCGCATAGGTAAAAAACAAACAAAGTCGGACAACACTAATACATATATAAAAGACTTAGGTATATAATTTATATCAATATTATCTTCTGGAAGTTTTTGATAATGCATCTTTATCTAGAACAGGCGTGAGAACCTGCGACCTTTTGGCTACTCTGGTGCGGCCTTCTGGCCAATTCTGTGAATTCGTAAATTCCTGACATAATCTGACCGTAAATTCCTGTTTTCGGCCAAAGATTCCCTAGTCAATGCTTACTGCGGCCTTTAGAGAAGAAAGGTTCCCCACCCCTGATCTAGACCAAAGACGAGCAATTGTATTGCTTTTTATTATGTCTGTAAATGGTGATGTTTTTGGTTTGATCAGAATATTGGACACAGTCCGATATCCTGGGACCGTTAGACTGATCACTTATTTTTGTTATTTATCCTCAAAATGAAGGTCAATCTTACAGTGTCAGACGTTTTAGAAGTTTCAAGTTTCCTTTCTGCTTGCCCTGGTCCTAACGTCGTCAACCAGACAGATGGGAAAGAAAGCTAGAAGGAGACAAGGGGATTTGAGGACCAAAACCTTCCGAGACTCCACGTTTTCTGTATGACTTTCTTTTTATGAAAGAATTTCTTCAACAGCTTCCCAAAAAGATCCAGTAGCATCGATGTTAAGGTCTTTGTGTTGTTCGTAACCATTTGCAATCGAATAGTAGATTATTAAAACTGTTCGAACAAGTACACATTGACTGATTGGTGTTTTTTTCTTATGTTTGGAAGTACACCTTATGCCAATGCGCCAAACATTTAAAGGTTAAACGAGATAAGCTCGATGAGAATTTTCATCACCTTCGTCTAAGGTCTGAAATTTGAATTGGAAAAACTCTAAATTTGACATTGACCTTACAAGCAATTGAGCCCAGAACTATAGATATGTGAACTAGACCAGTGCTTCCCAACCTGAGGTCCGCGAAAATTTTCATTCTTCCAACATTCTGTGTGATAAAGTATGAAAAAAAATCGGGGGTCCGCCGATTATTGTTTTCAGATTTAGAGGTCCGTGGCATGAGAAAGGTTGTGAAGCACTGAACTAGACCACAGTGGGAGACACATCAACCAAAGAAGAAGACGCACGCGCGTGTGTCGACTTATGTCGTTTTAAGCTACACGATTCAGCACATTTATAATCACATTGATCACAGCAGAATGGTTTTTCTCCCGTGTGCGTTCTTTTGTGAGATTTTAAACGACTCGCCTGCCTACTCTTATAGTCACACTCATCACAGTGAAATGGTTTTTCGTCCGTATGTATTCGTTTATGTGACTTTAAATAAGTAAAACGCCGACATTTAAAATTAAACTTGTCGCAATGAAACGGTTTCTCGTTTCTATGAATCATTTTGTGTCGTTTTAAATAACTGACGTCATTACAAACATATTCACATAGATCACATCCGAACGGTTTGATTCCGTTGTGGATTGATTTATGCTTTGTTAAATTACGTTCTGTTTTACAAACAAAACTACATAAATCACATTTGAATGGCTTTTCATTTAAATGGATTATTTTATGTCGCTTTAAACGAAACGCAAGTGCAGTTTTATAATCACATTCTAAACATTTAAAAGGTTTGAGTCCTGAATGAATCATTTGATGCGTTTTTAGACTGTTTGAATGTTTAAATTTTTGATTACATTTATCACACTGAAACATTTTAATATCACTATGCGTCAATTGATGAGTTTTTAAATTAGTATGTCTAGAACATTTAAACTCACACTTGTCACATTGGAAAGGCTTTTCTCCTGAATGAATTAATTTATGTGACTTCAAATGGCCATGTTGCTTACATCTATATCCACACACGTTACATTTAAATGGGAAACTTTCATTAGATTGTATTTTGCCAGAGTCGTTTGAATTGTTACAACTTGAAGATTCGTTGTGAACGACTCGGTGATTATTTAATGATTGAATCGCTGAGAAAAAATCGAAACAAATATGACAAACGAAATTTTGTTTATGAAATGATATTTTTGTTAATTTTATCACGGCGACCAATTCTATTGTGCTAATTTCTTTTTTTACGTCTATTGTATTGACTTTCATATCTTCATCTATCGACGCCACAAACGTTGGCGATTGTTGATTATCCTAGAAAAATACAAGTATTTATAAACAAAAACTTGGTTAAAATATTTCAAAACCATAATATATTTCAATTTAATTTCTGTATTTAAATAATATTCAAGTCCACATTTTATAATGCAAATGGTCAGAATCAATATTTTGTTTGGTCAATAGTTTTAAAGGTTAGCTTGAGTAAGGTTAGGTTTGGTTGTCAACATAAAAAAAATAACGAAATTATTAAGCTTTTTTGTGACTTTATTTTCACATCAGTTTAAATATCAAAACCAAACATTTTAATGGGCTCATTAGAGGTGAAGTGAGTTAAGTGGTATTTTATAAAAAAATAAGTTGGATTGTAATATTCTACACGTCTTAAAGTATCGGTCAAAAGTGCAGCACCTCAGTTAATGAATACACAATGCAATAGTGTTATTTCTGTAAATCAAAAATATCAAATCCACCAAAACACTAAGTAAAGACGTGATTGTACTTAAAAGTCCAAGAAAAGAGTTTTAACATTTTACTAGTTGGCTCACTTCACCTCTCGAAGGCTCATATGATGAATTAAATTTTATTTTACAATATGAACGTGTAATTTAAGAAACTTTATTTAATAAATTCGGATATCTTCCGGCTTATATGAAACGAAAAAAAGTATTTGAATGAAATTGAGGTGATAATCCGAGGAATAGTGAAAATGTATTGTTCTATTTGCCAAATAGAAGAATTAACCTGGTTATAGTGATGCCGTTAGTAAGAACTTTGAAATTTATCAACGAATTGCTGTGTATATTTAAAAGCTTCTAGTGAACAAGAGTGAGTTCAAACGTGAAAAATTGTTATGATGTAGTTTTTTCGAAACTCGTTTTTCCTAATTGTTGTTTGTATGGATACAGAAAGAATACTTACACTATCCTTTGACCGTTGTACCTCAGGCTCAGACTTAATCAATGCCAACTTGACGTCATCCTACAAAAATAATGAAAAAATAATTCAGGAACCACATCTACATACACGTAGCTTTACGTGAATGAAAGAGTAAAGCTGTATAATTTGTTTGTATTAATTATATTGAAATACTTCTCACTAAAGCAGTGCTTCCCAACCTGTGGGCCGCGAAATTCAGTAGAAAGTACAAAAATTTATATATTTAAGTCTATCAAATCGGTGTTTCCCATATTGGGGGCTGCGGAATTTCTTAAGGGGGCCGCTGGATTGGATTGGATAGAAATTGGATTCTGGGGGAAAAGTATACCAAATCGCAGATTTCAAATTCCTCGGTGAGCTAAAAAAAAACGAGTTACGGAGACAATTGAGGAGGGCCGCAGACTATTTTTTTTTAGATTTAGGGGGCCGCGGAACGAAAAAAGTTGGGAAGCACTGCACTAAAGCATACAATCAATTCATTACATTGAAATTAATTGAGATTCTTACTTCACTTTCACATTTGGTAACAATATTATAATCACCTGACTTTTCGTTTCGATTCCAGAGTGAGAACATTGGGCGGCATCTTGTAGAGTTTCATATTTTACGAGACAAGCATTTTTGGTAGTCGGCAGTTTGAAATCATTTTCGGTTTCAATGTTTGGCAAACTTTTCAAATCATCCTAAATATAGTAAAAAGAAAATATTATTATTATTAGTACTTAATGGCGACAATTTTAACATTGCTTTCATGCTATTTGAAGTTGTCTGATTAATAAATTATTGTGATGATATCATTCATAGTAATTTTATTACAAATGAAAGGAGTCTTATTATATTGTGACTGATTGTTAACAAAATCGTTGTTTTCCTGTCTCGTCACATGGGTTTAAGTTTGTTTTTTTATCATCAAACATAAGGTAGCAATATATAAGCAAATGGAATCACTATAAAGATCGATCTAGGAGGCCACATCATAGATTGGAATAGCGGTATTTTCGAAGCCCAGTATCAATGGGTTTTCATAATACCATAAAGGGTCCAAAAAGGTTGGGGACCGTTGTTGTGGAGCATATTTACCCAAAAAATGTCAAAGCTGCATAGTTTGTAGGTCATAATATATTCATTGCCCTTAATCATTTTGAAATACAGACATTTTCGTGTAAATAAATAACGACAAATGGATTTCTCCCGTCAACAACGTTATAATTGACAAACCTTAAAATCATTTGGTGCGTCTGAAGGCACGATTGGCACAGCAAACCAATCGGCATTCGCACTATGTTCTTCCAAATTACATTCTTCGTCAACCGGTTCGAGTTTGATGTCCATTCTTAAATTGTTCTAGACATATTTTATAAATCAGTTTGGCAAGTAGGCTTGCGATAGTTGACATAATTGTTAACCATAGACAATGCGACGTTTATTGATTGGCTTCGTTTGACACTTACAAATTTTATTCATTCAATTTCATTTGCAGCATTCTTATATTATTGTATAATTATTAATGTATAAGTACATAATAAAAACGGCTTACTCTTGAGTTATTTTTTTGTAATGCGGCCCACGGCTTGATGGGCAATATTTAATTTGATCATTTGTATTGAACGGTTTTGTTTTAATAGATTGATTAAATAAATCTGCATTGTTTTAATTCTCATAATGAATGCATACAAATACGTTACACTAAAAATATAAAAAAATATTTTTGTAAATATTTTATATAGCATAACGTTCGAATTTGTATCAAGTAAAAAAGGCAAATTTTTGTTTGATTAGTATTAAAGTGCACATGATTGACTGAAGAGTCCGCAAGGCGAAGCTCGGGTCATAAGCAGTAGTGTGATGCTATGGGCTCGCACCGGCTCGGTTCATATAATAATATTGGTTCGGAAAGCCAGTTTCTAAGCTTGTCAATGTTATTAGAAAATTTGTAAATATCTGTGATAAATGGAGCAAATGTTTTTTTTTTCAATAACATATCAAGATCAAATTTGAATAATCTAAATGCTGTACTCGTCCATTAATCTTGTCGTTATTGATCCAGACCAAACCTGAAGATGCCGAAATGTGAAACCCGGATCGTTAACGACAAGATTAATGGAAGAGTACAGCATTCAGATAATTCAAATTTGAAATTGAAATTCCATCAAGCACCTTCAGTCGAAATTCTAAAAAAACATTTTAACTACGAATAGCAAGTCAGGTTAATTTGGGACATCTAAAGTTTAGAGTCTGAGAAGGCATACATGGTGTAGTGCAGGGGTCATCAAACATTTTGAGAAACGGGCCGCATTGAGTTTTTTAACTACTTGGGGGACCAAACGAAAAATAAATTCTTATTGGAACCCGATCAGAATATGAATTCATATTTGCTGTCATAACAATTAAAGTGTATTTTATATTGCAATTTATTTTGGAAGATATTTATTATAATATTGTTATATATTTATATGTAGGTCTACTTTGAATCTAATTCCAAAGGAAGAAAGTAATAATAAAGGCATTTCAATTATTAAATTTATTGTTTTGTATAGTTTTACATAGTGTATGGATGATTTTCATTTATCGAGTTGTTATTAAAACAATGAGAACAATTATTCGACTGTGGAAAGGAAAAAGGACGTAACCCACACATATAAAATTTTACAGGAGGCGCTAAAAACGTGTTTTGATGATTTTGTGACATACGCAAATTATGAATTATACTCAATCTTGAAGTCCGCGGATACTTCTTAACTGGTGTTTAATTGACATAACCTAATATAAAGTAAAGAAATTGTCTCGGAAAAATCTTTATTTCAGTGTTTTTTCTTGATTTTAATTTTTTATAAGGTCATCTTTTTCAAACTTAAAATCTAAATTTAGATACTTATTCGGCATTTTCAGTTTCCATCCTTTTGATTGAATGTGTGTCAAGTTGTATACATTGTGATTATCGAAAAAAAGCTGTTTTGGAAAATTGAGGGTTACGTCCTTTTTCCTTTCCACAGTCGATATGACATTAAGCAAATTAAATATATATATTGAGAAGTATGCAACTGCTTTTTTATATTCATGTTCACTCCCAATGTGGAGCATACGGCCTACTTATGGAGGTATCTTGACTAAAGATTTTTCTACAAGAACTTTATGTTACTCAGTCACTCAACCACTTTTGTAAAGAGAATAGTTGGGATAGAAGGACAAGGATATGACAAAACTAATGATGAACTAATCGCTCACACTACGCCCAGTTATTGAAAGATCGAAAGGGTGGGAGGGGATTTGTATGCATCACTAACACCCACACATGCTATTGAACAGAAATTGATTATTTTCCATGTTTTTGATAATTGGATTCTTCGATTGTATCGTAAAAAAAATATTTTTAAATATCGTCTTCAACCCATTATTCATAATCTTTTAATAAATTCTTTTCTTCTTCAGCTATAATTTGACAAGCTCGAAGACTTGATTGAACCGTCTTTAAATTACTGAAAACAAGCATATTTTTTTGTTTGACTATTGACGCTTTCCTTCAGTTTTTTTATTTCGTTAATTTTCTTAAATTTGTCCTATTTTGTCCCATGTTCTGTTGTATAGTGTCGTTTAAAATAATTATCAACATTAGCAGATACTGTTTAATTGCAAATTATACATATGCATTTAGGTACAAAAAACTATCGAATTTACCACTATTATACATGTATATATCATTAATAAATAAATCAATACTTATACACCGCAAGTAAACACAGAAATCAAGCGATATGTAGGTACACTGAAAACTTACAAATACAACTAAATATTTTCGATTGGGGTGGGGTTATTATTTGGACATTCCCATTGTTCGTTTTTGCCTGCAATACTTCTAAGAATTTCAACAAAACGAGAATGTCCGAGAAATTTTCGAGTCAACGAACATCTCATCATCTCGCCTCCAAAAATACATTATATAGATAACTTCCTTTCCTTAGGGTCCCCTACCAGATAGTCTTGTCCTAAAAGACGATTTGAAATAGATAGTTGGCAAATCAATCTAATCATGAAATTTTTAAAATTAATATATAATATATCCAGAACTTTCGGAGGGCCGGATGAAACTTTCGGCAAGCCGTAGTTTAGTGACCGCTGGTCTAGACTTTAGAGTTGGAAGTATCAATCATCGTCCCACGGAATTCAGAAAAAGTTTTTCCAAAGGCATTTTGTCACTTTATAATAGCGGTGGCCAAAACGTTGTAGCTATTCCATGTCATCCGTCTGATGCTTTATAACAAGATTTGTTTTTGATTGTCTATTTTTTTTGTTTCCCTTTACACAAACTATTTTGAGCTTTGAATTATCACACTTCTCATGACAATTTAGCGAATAACATTTCTTCGAATAACGCTTTCGAATAACGCTTCTACTGATTTCCGTATTAACCCTCCACAGACGAGAGCTTTTTTTCGATAAAAAAAATATTTGTTAAGCCATATTGAAGTCACGGATAACTTTTATTCCTAAAAAATTAAAAAAAAAAAACGCAAAGTCGTTGTATAGAAGCCCCGCATGACTATATGGCCATTTTCATTCTTTTAATACCGTGTAATATTGTGCACGGACAGTTGTAACGACAAAAGTGACCATATGGGCTCGCAAACATTCGGGGTTGAAATATGGCAAAACGAGAAACTTTTCAAAATATTTACAATTCGACCTCTTTAGACCAACATAATTTCAATAAAAATATATCAGCAAAAGAACTGTACATAATTTGATGTTTTGATTAAAAAATAACTAAGTTTCAAAAAGTCCATTAAAAAAACGGAAATTCAAAAAATCGCATGTGATTTTTGTGGCCGTTTCTGTCCTTACGGCTGATGACTGAAGTCTGTACCCTTCTTAACCAAATATGTATATAATATTCAGGTAGAAAAGGGATGAATAGTGGGATCAATAGACAACGGTGTTTACTGTTACCATATGGTCACGCTCGTCCTTGGAGGGTTAAGTCACCTGCAGAGTTCAAAACATTGTCTAAGCATTCTATATGTGTATTTGAACCTCATTTTTACCTTCTTCGCACAAAGGTAACGCATGTGTTGTTTAAATGTCTCAAAACTATTCCGACAAGTCTTCAATATCTCTGTAAAATCTCAATGCATCCAACTGCCTCCAATTCTCTCCATAATATTTTTTCAACAGGATGTTGACATCTTTCAATTTATTTTTGTTTATCGCCACCTTTCGACTGGGAATGCTTTCGGGGCTTATTAAAAAAGTGGAACTTTTCTTTTTTGTCACAAACTGAGGTGTCGATAGCTGCACTCGATACGTTTCTTCTCCTTGAAGCTTAATTTCATTGTTTGACGTTTTCGTCAAAAAAAATCGGTTGGTCTGGTCAAACCGAAAATGCCAGTTTCCAAGTGGTTTAAAATATGTATTGGCTGCCTTTCGCCAATCGAACACCGGCACGTCTTTACCCAAATCAAATACAATTCCGTGCTGTTTCAAAATTGAAATATACTCATCAGGATCGGAAATCACTTCCCTGTATTTAATAACTTTTTCTATCCTGCCAAACACTCTATTTGGAGGAATAAAAGAGTGCCCTACAACTGGAAAAAGCACTTCTACAATTTTTATTTGAGGCGGCGAATGTTCTTGAAGCCATTTTGATAGCATGCACATAAGAGAAGTGTTTTTGTTTAGGCCGTCGCAGCCGTCGGCGACAAGCCTTAACCTTGTAACGCCGATACCAAAATCGGTTTGAATTAAACGATGAAACACAGCGCTGGATATCTCATTTGGGCTCTTTGGTCTCTCGGTGTCATTCCATATGTAACTGTGTACGTTTAACGGTGATAACGTTGTTTTTGAATCACCGATGACAATGCAAAAGTGATAAAAACTCCACTGTCGACTGAAGTATGCAATCTGGTCTGGAAGTTTCGGTAAAGATAAACTATTTTGGCAGTCAAAGCTCATAGTCAATATGTTCGTCTCATCTTCTTGCATGATTGAATAAAACGCTTTATATCTAAGACGATGAATTCTAGAAAGAATCATAACGTCTTTTCGTTCTTTGGACTCTAATGTGTTCAGTCGCTCTCTGTACTCAATGCACGTTGAGCATTTGTCAGTGGTCGGAGTTTTGAAAGATATATTAAATTTTCTATTAAAAATATCACGAAAATATTTTTCTTTCACTTTTAATTCATTCTGCGAGCTGTTGTACATTCGCCACAATTTGCATATATTAAGATCCGCAGATAAATAAATCCTTCTTTGTGGTTTGCTCCGACAATAGTACGGCTCGCTACCTTTTAAACTCTTCAAAAATTTAATAACACTTGCATTCTTTCTAATGAAATTGATGTTTGTCGTATTTCCACCTCTTCTTTCAGCGGGAAGTTTTCCGGCATTACTGCGAAAACGTTTCACAACACCTTGGACGCGACCTTTATTTATATTTAAAATCCCTAAGAAGGTTTTCTGACACACTTGGATCATTGCACCTGTTTGACAATTTCTTGAAAAGTATTTAATATTAAAGGATTTTTTACGAGCAGCATCTTTGTGTGATGCTACCGAAGATGCTTTGCAAAAATTTACTAGAAACGCATCCTGAGCAAGTTTTTTCGTATTTTTATAAAATGCAGCATGAAAATTCCGGATGTCGTTTTCATTTAAAGTTCTGCATTCAATTGTTTTGCTGTTATGTTTACACGTAGGATACTGCGGTATGTTTTTAGACGAATATCTAAAACGAATAAAAAATACAGTATAAATATATAATAATAAACATTGATAGTTCTTATTATTAATCAATTGCTAATAACGGTTAATCCCAAATGGAAATAAATTTAACAATGGTGATTCAGATATTTAATTTAAAATGTTATCCATCAAGGTTTTCTTTGTATCAATGACTTATTATTCATTCTTAAGCCTTTATTATTCACTTTTACGAGACATTTCAACATTTTAATTAAAATTGTGATCATATTCTGTTAATTTCAATAATTTATCATACTTTTGGATTCGAATTTATCACCATAAAAATAACCAAATAATTTAAAATCCATATTCTTCCACTTATGAGTTAAACTATTAATCGTATTTTTAGGGCAGAATGATACTTTGTTAAAAAGTTTAACTAAAAATGAATATACGCGCCAGTTCATTATTACGAAGAAAAGAACTAGAAAGGCGGTCGATATTTAAAATACCTTTCTCTGCATAGCTCGTTGCGTTTCCACCCATCTGGATTTCTTATACGCTTCCTTGATTTTCCTGGATGAGATTCTGTCACATTTACTATAGAAACATCGATGATTAATTAATAATGAAAAAAAACACAAAACAATCAGAGCAAAATAAGGACATTCTCACAAAACGTTGGTACACGTTTTAACAATATGGTCCAATCAACTGTTCGAACAGCGACGACCGATTGGTTTATTATGATTTTTTGACGAAACAGAATACAATTATCAAGTCTAAATTGAAAACAAAATTAAAGGTCTTTCGATAGTGCGCTGAGCAACATTCGTAACTCATTTTCGTCAAAAATTGGCCAGAGCTGGTTTGGCAACATGGCGATATTTTGAATACAACTGAAATCAGTTGATAATTCTAGTTATTAGCGAAACAGGTCCTGATCTTGGTAAAGAAAAGTAGGAAAAATTACAAATGAATATACTGTTTTTGACACACGAATTTTGCTTAGAATAAATATGATGCCTGTTATGTGACTCTTATGACTTTAAGCGATTCACATGTTATGTAATTTTAAAAAAACTGCTTTTAAAAGCTTTGCTTAAGGGCGGCACATAGCCTTAAAACAGTTTTTAAATGATAACGCATGGCAATGTAAAAAAAATAGCATATTTAAATTTGGTCGAAACACAAAATTATTATTCTTGTTTCACTTCAAACTAACAAACATCAAATTTGAGCTTGCGACTTCAAACTGTCTGCCAACATCCTCGCTTTTCTTTCGTGTATAGTTTTATGCTTCTTGAGAGAGCCAGACAAATTACATTTATACGGACATATGTCACAGAGGTATGGCCTTTCTCCCGTGTGCTTCATTTTATGGTGTTTTAAACTGCTAGCTCGCGTACATTTATATGTACAAACATCACATTTATATGGTTTCTCTCCAGCGTGCACCATTTTATGAAGCTTCAACGTTCTGGGAGAAGCAAATCTAAATGTACAAATATGACATGCGTGCAATTTTTCACCGCTGTGCATAATAAGGTGTTTTTTAAGGACGTCAGCTCTTGCGAAGCTCGCCGAACAAATTTCACACCCGAATGGCTTTTCCCCTGTATGTGTTCTTCGATGCATTTTTAGTGTTGTCAATCTTCTAAATTTAACAGAACATATATCGCATTGTAACGGTTTTTCCCCTGTGTGTGTCATATTATGAAGTTTTAATCGAGAAGCTTTATTACATTTAAATGCACACAGATTACACTCGTGGACCTTCTTCAATTCTTCGACACTTCTGTACACTACTGACTTACTTGAAGTATGACTGCCTCTGTTATGTAAATTAATATGGTCGTTTAGATTGTCTTGAGTTTTAAAAACGATACAGCAGACATGGCATACAAATCTTTCTTCTGCATCGGTTATCTCTTGCTTAATATTCTGTTCGTCAATTGTTATTTCTGAATATTCTGTTGTACTTTCTTGTTCTATGTTTTTTGTATTTACGGTTTCGTTATTTAATTCTATTTTAATTACTCCATGTTTTGAATTGCTTTCCTGCAACATTAATTTATATTTAAGTTGTGTTTTAAAAAAATATATGCATTTAAAGTTATATCGACCAGTAATAGGCAAAAAATCTTAACTAACAATTAACAAACATTACAGGATTGTTCTCAGTTCTAAAAGTGTGGTTAGTAAACAGTCAACGCCTATCTTGGTAATATAATTTTAAAAATTCTGACTACTTTCAGTTGTCTAGATCAGTGTTAATCAACCGGGGTCCATGTGAAAAAAAACGACAACATGTCAGATAAACTGATCGCGGCGTGCTGTTTGTCACGTTGGACACTCTATAGCGACGGAGACCATTTTATATTCCCGTGCCGCAACGAGGCGCTTTCCATTCGCTTTTTTTTGTCCACGTAAGACGTACAGTTAACACGTTAACGCTCAAAAGAAATTTCAATTGTTGTATATCAATGTATTTGGCTCAGTTGACTAATGAGTTTGCCAACCACTGCCTTAGACGATTTTTAAGAATTATCGTCTTCAATGGCAACTTATTGAATAGTTTCACTTAAGTTCTTTTGCCGATTATGGGTCGATATTTTAACAAAACAAAACTTATATTTGTAAATGACTACAGATGGCTTCTGTATATTTATTTACCTGTTCACCAATATTTTCAACAGAATGGCAAAATTCTTCTTTAATGAATACGCCATTGACAGCATCAGATGGTTCAGTTTTTATTTTTACATTGGACTCCAAAACCTAAAATTATAATAACTCAATATGTCATGTAAATTATTCGGATGCTGTAAACCTAAAAACCTTTTTTCTCCCCGCAGACCAAGTAAATCTCGATTATCTACAAAGCTTAATTGCGGACACGAAATAATCAAAAAAATTCAACGTTGAAATCAAGGAAACCGATAATTCATGCAAATTACGAAATATTTATAAGAATATTAGTCGCCATATTTCAAATTTTGCTCTATAGTTTGTTCAAATCAGTTCCGTTTGACATTTTATTTTGGCCTGTTCAGTGATATTATAATCGTATTTCAGATAAATAACAGTTTTCTCCAATTCCCGTGCATGATAATTTGGCATCGTCTTGTTTGTGTTGAAATTTCCTTCATTTCCGGCATTTAATTATTGCTTAGATCAAAACAATAGTAGCATTTCGTATCGCATATTTACTAATTATAATAAACACACATGACCACGAATAATAAACATGATAATATGAACCGGAATATTAAAACGTCACTTCATTTTTCAGAAACATTAACTTTAAAGTGTTGTCCTCTAACCTTGCTCTTAATCGGTACATGGTACCAATTGTCATTCGAAGATTGGGCTTCATTATGGTATTCTTCGTCGACTGGCTCGAGTTTGATGTCCATTTTTACGACGAATTGGTGTGATTTGTAGTTAATAATATAGATAACCAAACAATTGAAAAATCAATAATCTATTTACCATCAACAATTTTATAGACGAGCTTAGTCTTAACCTATCAGTGTTGCGAGTCAAAAATAATTAAATTTTAAATGAATTTGAGATAACGTAAGTATTTAAAGTAAAATTATCAATATATGTTTATCATAATCACATATTGGTTAATGAAAAAACAAAAAATTTCAAGATTATGGTGATGACGTTTTCTCATCTAAATTGAGGATGTTCTATTATTTAACGTATTCTTTTATCTTTCTATGTGGCATTATAAAAAAAAAGATTTTGATGGTGATGACACTGGACAGTGAATAAACCATCGCATGATGGTTTTTTTGGCGTTATGTTATACATATTGTAGCTTTAAAATATATATATCGACTTTGGAAAGGCAAAAGGGCTTAACTTTTTCGGTTCTAAGCTCAAGAAATGCGACCTAAATACCAACATTTTCTTAAATATCTATTTTAATATGGGTGATACAATGTTTATAATTAAGGTATTCTTATATCATAGTTTTTTGGACCTTTTGTAGTGTATATAAATACGCGATAACGCTATAAGGCGATAAGCGCCCGCGATAACGATCGTTCGTAAGATAGCTGCGCTACACTCGTCGGTTTAAATTCATATCTGTGCTGGGATGACGTCTTTCTTACGCGCAACTTAAAATATGATTATTTATTAAAAAACCACGGATTTTTATAAAAAATATGTATAAGGAATGATGCAGAGAGATATTTTAAAGCCCTTAGACTATTTTTTTTTTAAAATTCATAAGAATAAGGCCAATAATGAGGAAACCACTGGGGCCACAAAAGAACCCATCGGCAGAGAAGTATTTTTCAAGTCTCCGAGCCGCGAGAGTTAATCCACAGTTTTTTCATTATATTGACACGTATAGACAAAAATCTGCAACCGACAATTGATTTTTTTTACAAAAAAAAGTTTTTTTTAATTAAGTTCCAAAAAGGAATTTCCTAAGTGCGGTTAATAAATAGTAATATATATGTAGTTAATACCCATCTTGAAATTATAATAAAACTGTATTCTACTCTCAGTTCTCTAGATCGGCGTTTCTCAACCGGGGTCCATGTGGAACAAACGATAACAAGTCAAAACACTCAAATGCACAGGCCTTAAAGACCAAACAAATGAGATAAGGCGATATTAAACAATTATTGACTTAAAATGCAAATTTACCGAATTGTGTCGCTTTAGTTCTGTCGCGGATTATCAGTCGATATATTATATTATGTAAACATATTTGTTGTTTGAAGAATGTTTCGGCCGCGGCTCAGAATAGTGCAACCTTTACACCAGTGATTCCCAAACTTATTATGCTCGTGGACCCTTTTCATAGCAAAAACCTGACGTTGACCCCCGAGTGAAATAATAATGTTAATGGCTTGAATGGTAATTTTTTTCCATGTCTGCTTCCAATGTGGAGCAAATGGCCGCCTCATAGAGTTATTTTAACAAATGTTTTTCTGCGAGAACTGTTTGTAAGTCAGTCGGTCCAACTCTCTTTTCCAAGGATAAGACAGAGATAGGATAGGTATTTTCAAGTGACAAAATATTTTTTCAACACAAACTTGGAATGCAATATCTTTTTCGACAGACGTCAATTTTTTTGGGATGCGATCGGGATATTCTTTTTTTCAAGTGACAAAAAATATTGCATTCCAAGTTTGTGTCGCAAAAGATATTCTGTCACTCGAAAAAAATTATTCTCTCGGAGAAAATTGATCGCATCCCAAATTGGAATATTGATCGCATCCCAAAAAAATTGACGGCTGTCGAAAAAGATATTGCATTCCAAGTTTGTCAGAAAAGATATTTTTTCACTGGAAAAAAAATATTCTCTCGGAGAAAATTGATCGCATGCCAAATTAGAATTTTTCCACTTGAAAAAAAGCGTTGTCTCTCGGCGAAAATTGATCGCATCCTGAATTGGAATATTGATCGCATCCCAAATATGTGTCGCAAAAAATCTGATGACTGTCGAATAAAATATTCCATTCCAAGTTTGTGTCGCTAAAACTTTTCTCAAATTATACACCATTTCATGTTGAGTGCCCAATCCCAGGATCCTGGGACCCCGGGATTGAAAATTAATCAATCTCGAAATCCCGGGATCACAAAAAGGCTCCGGGATTGGATACCCTACTACAGATTGATACCCATAATTAGTGATATTTATGGACCTGTAAGTTGACCTTATTTTAAATGATTTTACTTTTTTTTTTTTAAAAAACAGGAAAAATTCGTCGAATGAACTTCATATGATTTCTAAGTCATAATTAAATTGTTTGGATGTTGGAAGACGTTCCTGTAAACCTTATATAAGACAACTGCTATCACCTTGATTGCTCGGATGATTTTCATTACTTGTTTTCTTATTTACTGTAATTATATTTTACAAAGGAAGTAAAAATTGTTATCATTTTAAATTTTCATTATAATAAAAAAGGCTGTCAGGATTATTAAAAATATTTATTCTTTCGCGCACCACCTGACGTTGTCCACGCACCCTAAAATGATTTTTAATTTGCCACGAACCCCTCGAGATCCACAGGAACCACTGTTTTATACCGCTCATTTTTTCGCAATCTTATTTTCTATTTGTCCTCGAGTGGAGGATCATACTTACTACCTTTGTTCCAGATGTATTAAAAGTTCTTTTTTCAGGGGGGCAACGTGATTTCGTCTTTTTCTGCTGGTTCGAGTCCTGGCGTCGTCAACCAAACAGATGGAAAGGAAAGAGAAAGAAAATCAAATGGGATTGAAGAACAATACCATTCAAGGCTTTCCCAAGAGTGTAAAGGAACGGTCAACATTGCTAATTTAAAATAATATATTTATTTAGTATAATATTTTATATTTATAATATATCTTCATTTTATATATTTCATGATTTTATTAAATTCGTACTTAAAGACACGTTAGTTTTTACAGTGGCATCGAACAATTGGAAGGCCTGTCAGGCTCAAAACAACTTGGAGGCCATTTATTTTAAATTACAATAACTGTTTTTAAAATTTAGTAGGTAGGTTTAGGTTTTTCTGGAATATATGTTGTTTTTTCAAGTCCACAAGCGCTCGCTTCGTGCGCTTATGGGGTAGGCCTAGAATTAATTTGTGTGTCTATATTTTTTTCCATTATTCCAATCTTTCAAAAAGGGAAAAGCTTCATTTAAATTGAATATGCAAAGTAGGATAAACGATATCTCTAACGAAATTCAGGTTTGTATAGTTAATTTGCTTAGTGCAGCACAAGTGATATTATTTCCAAAAAACTCATCAAAACTATCAAATTTTCGTACTTGGCGTTTGTCTTATTATTAATTATTCAGATGATAAACTATTTGTTTTTTTTTTCATATATAGAAGGTAGGTGCTTAAGAGTAAGGCTAGAACAAAAATTCGTTGTCGTCCGCTGTGGTCTAGTTGGTAAGAGTTTGATTTACCGGCCAGGTGGGTCTGGGTCCGATTCCCGGTAAGGTCATTGTCAAATTTAGATTTTTCAGTTAGTGGTGTCAATTTATCTTGAGTTTTTATTTCAAATGACTTACATTGAATTCTCATCGAGTTTTTCTCGCATGATCTTTCAACTTAAAAATATTTGACGCATTAGCTGTAATGCCATTTTTTCAATAATAAAAAAACAGCTGTTTTTATCATCTTTTTCATTTTAAGTTCAAAATCGGTTTGGAGGAAGGAAGCATAGAATTTATTCTTTTCATATCAAATTCAAAAAGAATACTCCTTTGTACATATTTCACAATTATTTAAAACAAAATAAAATTATTAAGGTATAACAAAAAATTGGTAATATAAGGCACTTTTTATAAATTGAATCATATACATGCAAGATATAAAGGTAAACAATTAAACAAATAGCACTATGCGCTTATTTATAAATGACAACATATTACGAGCCTGTTTAAAATATATATATATGTCTTTATTTTATTAAATTTATTGTCTATGACATTTGCCTACGTACTTATTATTCAAAACCACTACGGTGCTAAAAAATACTTCCAAAATGTTGATGGCTTTTAAACGATCAAGTGGAAAACCTGATATTGATTTTTTGGCACAGTAGGGGAAGTGTTAAGGTTTTACTACATATATGTACTTGAATAAGTTGGGTCATATGGCGCAGCGGTTAGCGTTGCAGACATCCATGCCGGATCTTACGGGTTCGAGTCCCATCACGAACTGCACTTTTTTGATTAATCATGGGTATTTGTGATGTCTGAAAATTCCCTCCCACTCCTTCCGGCCCTATAATAATTGTGCATAGGGAGAACAATTAGTCACCCACTAGTTCTGTCCCAGCCTTAGTTTAGCGACTGAGTAACTAATAGTTCTCGTAAAAAAACTTCTGCTAAGGTACCTTTATTAAGAAGCCATACGCTTCACATTGGGGTATAATTTCAGTGTGAACAACATTATGTTTTGTTAAATCAGAAGCCTGCACACTTTTAAACTCACATTCACAGCATTTAAATAGTATCTCACCTGAATCAATAACCGTATGACTTTGTAAATAGCCAGATGATTTATATTTAAGCGCACACAGTTCACATTCGAAGGGTTTGTCATCGAAATGCGTTAATAAATGCTTTTGAAAACCATAATGACGTGTAGATTTGTAGTCGCATTTGTGACATTTGAAAATATTTGCTTTTTTCGGATGCATTATTATTTTGTGTGCATTTAACTCAAACCGTTTGCCTCTATAATCACACAACTCACATTTGAGCTGAATTTTTTTGTAAATGATTTTTTTGCGTTTTTTTAATGTGTGTAAACATCTGAACTTACATTTATTGCATTTGATCAGCTTTGGAACCGAATGAATCTTTTTATGAAGACTTAATGTTTTAGCAGATCGACATGCAAAACAGCATTGATCACATTGAAAAAGAATGATATTTAAATGGATCTTTTGATGTATTTTTAAATGACTTGTATTATTCGTTTCAAATTCACATGTTTTACATTTAAAAATCTTATCTTCCAAGTGAATCAATATATGTTTCATCGTCTGGTTGACGTGCTGACTTTTATAATTGCATCTGTCACATTTATAAAAATTTCTTAATGCACGTTTTTCGGAATGGTGAAAGTTTTTGTGACGTTCCAATGTCAAACTCGATCCGAATATTTTAGAACAAATTCCGCAGACAAAATATTTTTCACTAAACACAGTTTTTTCCAAAGAAATGGCGGCAACTAACTGAAAATCCTTGATTTCTTTCTTGACATTGATTTCTTCAATTTCTATAGTATTTTCTGTAAAATCTGGTATTGTTAAAGAAGTAACGGTAACTAACTGAACATCCTCGATTTCTTTCTTGACATCGATTTCTTCAGTTTCTATGGTATTTTCTTTAATATCTGGTATTGTTAAAGAAGTATTGCCAACGAATCGAACATCCTCGATTTCTTTCTTGGCATCGATTTCTTCAGTTTCTATGGTATTTTCTGTAAAATCTGCTATTTTTAAAGAAGTATTGCCAACTAATCGAACATCCTCGATTTCTTTCTTGGCATCGATTTCTTCAGTTTCTATGATATTTTCTGTAAAATCAGGTATTGTTAGAGAAGTATTGCCAACTAATCGAACATCCTCGATTTCTTTCTTGGCATCGATTTCTTCAATTTCCATAGTATTCTCTGTAAAATCTGGTATTGTTAAAAAAGTATCATCACCTAACTGAACATCCTCGGTTTCTTTCTTGACATCGATTTCTTCAGTTTCTATGATATTTTCTTTAATATCTGGTATTGTTAAAGAAGTATTGCCAACTATTCGTACATCCTCGATTTGTTTCTTGGCATTGATTTCTTCAATTTCCTTAGTATTCTCTGTAAAATCTGGTATTGTTAAAGAAGTATCGGCACCTAACTGAACATCCTTGATTTCTTTCTTGACATCGATTTCTTCAGTTTCTATGATATTTTCTGTAAAATCTGGTATTGTTAAAGAAGTATTGCCAACTAATCGAACATCCACGATTTGTTTCTTGACAATGATTTCTTCAATTTCTACAGTATTCTCTGTAAAATCTGGTGGTTTTAAAGAAGTATCGGCTAATGGAATGGTGATAGTTTCCACGAGAACTTTCTGGAAATAAAGAAATGTTTTTTGTGAAAGATATATTTAATTAAAATATTATAATTATGTATATTTTGCACAAAATGAAAAGGTGCCTGGATTTAGGTTGAATGAACTTTTATGTAGACATATTTTTTCTTAACTAAAAACACATACGATTGACATTGCGAGCCGAATTGCTACAGCCACGAAGAAACCGAAATAACACTTTATTTTGCTATCCTAAATCACTCTGAAAATAAAAAGGTTGATCGACTGATTGATAAACAGTTGTTGTAACTACTTTAGTATAGATGCTCCAAAAAAGGAGCGAACACAGTTGATTATATGAGCGCTGCCAAGAATTCGAATCTACAAACGATAGAATCAGTCAAAGGAGTTGCATCCAAAGACTCTGATGTCTTTGATGCTTTTAAATTATTCCTCACCCAAACAAAAATGCGTGGACATAATAAACTGAAGTTTATAATAACCACCCTTTGATATCAATCTTCTCTGTAAACAACGGTTGAATGAATTTCATAAATTTTATATTTAGTTGAAACAATCCTCATAGAGAAAAGGAGGGACGAAAAACCCTTGCGTGGGCACGTGCTGAAGATACAACACGGGATCCTGAGGCCTGCTTGTCCTTCATGCCAACCGGATGAGCATATACCCGAAAACAATACCATATAAGGTGGAGGCAGATAAACTGCGAGGTTCCGCACTGTGGTTTTTCTCCCCAAATAGGAGGGATGTGTTTAAAATAAAAATGTCACCTCTGCATCTTCAGTCGGAGAACGTCCCCAGAAGTCATCACTTTTTTCAATTCTTATTTCAGATATGAATCTCGAGGCTTTTTCACTTCCGGTTGAGCATTGATTAATTCCTTTAGAATAGATGAACATATTAGAGTATGAATCCTAAAAAAATCATCATTTTATAATAAATGTAAATATCAATATATGTTTTAAATAAAATAAAAAAATTGCGTAAAACCTTTAAAACACCGGTGTGCAAGGCGTTAAAAAAAATATTTTCACTCACTATTTAAAAAAAAATACCCTAGTGAACAATCAAAATTAAATAAAGAATTTAACGAAAACTTGCCCAACATAGATTTGGTTTCGCAACTTGCTGTTCAAAAATAACTATTTGATATTTTATATCTGTTTTAGCACTTGGACATCATCTCAAATATTTTTAAAGATACCTGTATCGCTCCTCCGCTCCCGGAATAAGAATATTCGCTGAAATCGTCTGGTTCCTTGTAGTGAAATTCGGGAACAATGTAACAAAACCTTGTTACAATGTTTTCTGGTTCTTCATTTCGAAGATAACCATCCTATGAAAATAACATTTAAATCTCAACAGAAATGCAGACAAGAAAAATAACAAATTTATCTTATAGTTCTTTTCATCAGGAAATTAAAACTTTTGCTCGTGAAAAGGTTGTGAAAAGAAAGATTTTTTATTGGTTAGCCTTAACTTTCTATTGTTTCCCTTTCGCTTACGGTTGGTCCCATGCATTCTTTTCATACACCTGGGACATTCGTATGAAACACACTTATGCATCTACGTACGCGAACGAAAGAGTGAACCGTTTTTAAGACTGTGATTTTCTACACGCTGATTTTTTGATCATGCATTCATATGGAACTTAGATGCCGTGTAATATTTGTAAGTTTTTTGGATTAAACGTTTTTCTTTTTTGAATATTGATATATTTGATGACAATTTGAAGATAACTTAAATGCAGATAGAACCGTATTTTTTAAATGTGAATAAATAACATTAAAATTTTGAAAAAATGACACTGATGGAACCATGTTCGTCCAAAACGACGATATCGAACTGACTGGTGTAATTTATCTTTACAGAGAGAATTGCTTTTGCTCTATTTAGCTTTCTTCTCTTATATTTTGATCGTTTATTTTTTTTCCTCTTCTCGCCATGATTTCATTAGTCGACTTTGATCACTTTCGCATTATTGATTGAATCGAGATTTTTCAGATCTTCATCGTGGTAATTGCAAAAAAATCAGTCTGAAGGGGGCAGATATGTCTTTATAAATATTTGAATGACATTAAATAATATATTATTTTCTTGTATGTGAATCTTTTCTGGCGAACAAATTATAATTTGGTTTTAGTAGTTTTGGGGAAACATTATCAGCAGGCATTTGCAATTTTTTTTATCAAACTTCCTTCGTTTGTATATCGACTGTGGAAAAAAAAAGGACGTAACCCACACATATCAAATTTTACAGGAGGCGCTAAAAACGTGTTTTGATGATTTTTGGCATATGCAAATTATGAATTATACACAACCTTGACGTGCACGGATACTTCTAAACTGGTGTTTAATTGACATAACCTAATATTAATTATAGAAATTGTCTCGGAAAACCGTTTATTTCAGTGTTTTTTCTTGTTTTTAATTTTTTACAAGGTCATCTTTTTCAAACTTAAAAGCTAAATTTAGAAACTTATTCGGCATTTTCAGCGTCCATCATTTTGATAAAATGTGTGTCAAGTTGTATACATTGTGATTATCGAAAAAGGGCTGTTTTGGAAAATTGAGGGTTACGTCCTTTTTCCTTTCCACAGTCGATATGTAGTTTAGTAGTTTTATTTAAGTTCAATGCCATATTTTTTGTACTCGGGACATATTTTTAACCTTAAGACAGAAAAAAATAGTTTCGGTATATAATATGAACTTAATTCAACATGTCTTCTGATATAAATACCAAATAACAAAATACAAATAGTAAAACACGTTCTTCATCAACGAAAATCATGTAACTCCATACAAGATTACATAAAAAAAATTGTTTAGCATTATATGAAATAAAATACAATATTTTATAAATAACTCTAGTACTTTAAACACTCACTTTTTTTGTTCATCGGAATTTTTTGTTGTTAACTGTTAATAAGTACAACATAGAAAAACAAACGCAACCGATTTGACAATACATACTGTATATCGGCGATACTAAATCATCCACAAACCAACATAAATAAGTACTATTATAATTTAAAACACAACTTTTATTGAATCTGTTTAACGGAACGCTACTCTTTTTTTACCTGAAAATTAATCACAAACCACTAATAACAATGCAGCTTTGTAAATAATTTAATTACAAATATTAAAATGTCAAATTGGCAAACACAACTGTCAAATAGAACTACTTTTGAAAAAACCATAGAGAAAATGGCGACGAAGTTTCATCAAAAGATTTCGTAATACGAACATTAGGTGTTTTTTATATTGTATTTGTTTTAGCGGAGTTTAATGATTTTTCGTCGTGAAAATGAGTATCATGTTGTAAAGCATATTAAACATTTTGTTACCTGTAAGTCAGGAGATGACGTAAGTTGACCGAACGGATGTAGTTTGTTATTTACGGCATTCTCTCCACATACGGGTTCGTTTTCCAACTGTATGAAACACGGCGGCTCCATATCATACTGCAACGGACAAATGCACGTTTAATATCGATGTGTCAACAAAAACTTACTTCATTCGCGATATAAGATGATAATTACCAGCGACGAACAAAATTCATCGGTGATGGCATGTTCCTGCTGTGCTGCAGGAAAATTGTATGTAATATAGAAACAATCATTTGCTCCTGAATACGTCTGGGTTTCTTCGCGTTCTTTGTTAACATCCATTTCTGCCGTGATGGTTAAAACACTCAGTTTGCAGCATAGACCAACATGCTTGTTTACAAAAACGCATGTCGCTATGCGCACTTCTGACGGATTGCTGAATGTTTTCTGATAAAGTGACACACTTCACGTTGCTTGGACTTGAGGAATGACGTTTGGTTGTGTTTCTTTTGCAACAAATTGGCGCCTGACAGTTTGAAACCTGTCAGGAACCTGTCATGCCCTATATAAGCTTACTGCTTGCTGAGAACTGTGCGCCAAACAGTTTACCAACTCTAGAATGGCGAAATTTGTATTTAACGTCAATCTGTTCAAGTATCCAACTAAATGTCAAACTAGAAGACTCTTATTGTCTATGCTTAAATGTTTGTTAAATGTTTGTAGACTAGAACAAAATACCCAACCCTGTGTCCGCCAATATTTTTTTTTAATCAAAAATGTTTTAAAACTTTATTTTTTATATAAAAAAACAATATGTATAGCTGAATGTATTTCAAATATTGTTCAAAGAAAAATACAATAACTAGAATGAAATTGTGGACATTAAGAATAAAGTTTTATTGAAATTATTAATATCAGAGAAAGAATTTTGTAATACAGTGGACAGAAAAAAGCGTAGGTCTATTTTAGAATCATAATTTTCGAAAATGAACTTCATAAAATCAAAGTATAGATCTCGAGTCTCGACTCACTAATGACCATCTTTATGATTGATTGCTAAAATGAAAATCATCATACACTACTAATTATGAGGTGCTGGCCAATGAAATGCAGTGTTAAAAATCAAACTAACTGAGATAAATATTATACTTTTTTATACAAATGTAAATACATAATATGTATGAATATTATTTATATACTAAGGTCCAAAAAGGTATGGGACCGCTGTACTAGAGCATACTAGTACAGCTGTCGGAAAACTTTTTGGGCTCACGGACCACTAAATTCACAACTTGAAGCCATTGAAACACTTACTGGACTTTCGTGTTTTGAAATGAAATGAAAGTGATCGAACGCGTTTAAAAATGCACCTAGTTCCTAAAATAAAACTATTAATTATGGTTCAATCATAAAAGTTTTATAAATTTGAATAGGGTGAAAACAGCAACGTATTTAGTTTTACAGTTTCTACACTAAATACGTTGCTATTTTTGCCCCATTATAATGGAGTTCTACCAAATCAATATACAAAAAAATATATAAATTTTAAATGTTATGGATGTTCCTGGAAATTTGAAATAATTTATATTTGGCTCCAATGTTGTAACTGCAAGGCTAAGAAATGAATGTATGAAGCCTAGATTGCTGTGACAGATGAAAAGACCTTTTCGTATAAAAATGTTGTGGATAATTGAAATTTTTATCAGAAGGATTAGAAAATTAATAAGTACAGTCTAATCCAATGGAATAAAGTTTTTATTCGAATACCATTTTTTAATGAAGCAGGCGAGGTACAAAAGAAAGGGAAGATTTATAGCTAAATTTGAAAAAATATAACTATTCACTTCCTAATTTGTTTGTAACGAGTCTTTTTTCAATTAAAAGGCTGCCATATGTTCTAAAACTCGGATGTTCAGTGTCCTTCCAGTGAACATCCGAGTTTCAGAAGTTTTACGTCTACTTTAGCTAATCACTTAATTTCGGAAGGACACGTGTTCAATCAGGAACAAGGGATAAAAATGTTACACCCAAATACGGAGTCATAAGCTCTTTTTCCAAGAAATTTTAGAAATCAACAAAGCACAGCTGCAAAGTCTTCCGATTTTAAATGAAATATCAAACTTTCCCACATCTCCACTTCTATACCCTATATAATCATAAAATCATATAATCATAAAACCTTTGCCGACAAACAAATTATATAATTCTTGAAACTACTCACTACTCAAATCTGTTGGCATTCCCATGAGCTCACCCTTTTCGCCAGCAATGGCTTTGGACTCAGTGATGCATTTATATCTTATATAAACACGAAACTTTCATTTACTAAGCGTCAGTTCAAGTTCATCCGTGCACTTGAATGCCTGAAGATGCTGAAAGGCGAAACCCGGGTCGTTAGTGACAAAATCTGTGAGAATGTACATAGTTTGAAGTAGTGAATATTTCAGGTGGTGAAGATATCCTCTTAGAATATGAAAAAATTTCTATTCACTAGCTTGCTCGTTTTACTTGCCAGTTCACTCGGCCGAGTACTAAACTTAGCTCTAAGATTGTTTAACACTCAGCACGTGTTTTAAATGCATGCCAGAAAGCATTTATTTTAGTGGCATTAGACAACTTTTTATTATCCGTCGACTCGTTACATAAAATCTCATTTCTTTATTTCAATGTTGAAAAAAACACTCATAAGTGAAATATTTTTTTTATTATAAGAGTAAAACATATTCACAAGATTATTTCGAAATTATATTAAAGCAATAATGTATTGAAGAATCGAAAAATTGTTATGGAATTGTTATGTTGGTAAATAAATCTCAGTTTTTAATCGGATTGATTGAAATGCTTTTACAGTATTCAAAATGAATATTTACTGTGACTTATGCATAATGATTTTGTGTCTTTTTAAACTTTTAAAGTGCCTACTATCGAAGTTACAAAGGTCACATTTAAAAGGTTTCTCGTCGCAGTGCGTTGATTTGTGCATTTTTAGATTACTGACCTGCCTACATTTGTAATCACACATGTCGCATTTAAATGGTTTATAATCTGTGTGAATAAGCTTGTGGTTATTCAAATGGTGCAAATGTTTTGTTTCAAACGTACAAATGTCGCATTTATACGGTTTTTCGGTTGTGTGGATCAATTTGTGAATATTCAAAGTGCTTGAGCGAACACATTTGTATGCACAAACGTCGCATTTGAAAGATTTTTCTTCGTGAGTAAGTTTATGGGTGTTCAAATCGTACTGTCTTTTACATGTATAATCACAAAAGCCACAACTTAACGGTTTTTGGCCAGTGTGCGACATTTTATGCGATTCTAAATGAATAATTAGCTTACATTTAAAGTCGCAAACGTCACACTGAAGCGGCAAATCGTTACTGTGCTTTATCAACTTGTGTTTTTTTAACATGTTCAGATTCTTACATTCAAAACTACACTCGTCGCATTTAAAATCGTTTATTTCGTTGTGAAGTAGTTTATGTCTGTTCATAGTTCCGACATGTCTAAATTTCAAACAGCAAAGGTCGCATTGAAAAGGTTTTTCTCCGCTGTGAATCATTTTGTGAAATTTTAAATTACGCAATTCCCGAGATTCAAACGGGCATAAGTTACACTTGTGCTGTTTCCCTGTATTGTGCACTGCAATGTGTCTTTTAAAGTTTTTTCTGTTCGGAAATACCTTAAGACAATCTTTACACGGATAACTATTCTGCTCGACATGGGTTACTGTTTGGTGACACTTTAATTCCTTATAATTTTTGCATTTAAGATCACAAACGTCACAAATATATGCGACAGTCTGTCTCTTTTTAACAACCTTCGACGTGCTAGCGGGGACTTCTATTTCAAATGTTCTTTCGTCATCGATTGAGTCTTTATCGAGCGGGCTCATTTCTTGATCAAATTCTTCAATATTATCAGCTGTTTTATCATCAAATTGAGATAATTCAATATTCACTTCTTTTTTTATGTCGTTTACGTGAATTTTTATTTCATCATCATTATCTTTATCTTGTTGTGCATGTTTCGTTACCTCTGCAATATTTTGAAGCGAACCCTACAAAATAAAAAACATTACAAAAAAAAAAAAAAAATTAATCTATGTCCGCTCTTGATTTGGAACAATTATTAAATGAGAAATGTTTGTTCACCTTTATTTTTCAAAGAGAGTTGAGATATAAATATAAGGCTAGGACAGGACTAGCATAGGGGGTGCGGTAGGCGCGGCATTTTCAAAAATAAATACAATATTTTTCGAGAAACTATATTTATACATAAAAAAAATAATTAAAAAAACTCTTAATTCGTAGATAAAAAATAGTATAAGTAATTTTAAAAAAAAGTAGAGGAAATATTGGGGCTGCAAATTCAAGGACCGCCCCGGGCGGCAGGAACCCTTCCTGCACCAGTGGGACTAATGGTTAACTAATCGCTCTCGCTACATTCAATTATTTAAGAATCGGAAAGGGTGGGGCGGGAATTTATAAACATCAACACTAGTAGCGGTTAGTTAGGTAAGCTTCCAAGAACGAACAGTATTTTTTCGATCGATTTATCGATTTTTGTTACAAGGCATGGGTGTTTGTGATGTTTTAAAATTCTCTTCACTCTTTCCGACAAAAAAGGTTGAGTAAAACTAGTCTAGATGGTGAGAGGTTAAATCTGCCGATCGGGCGGGTATTAGTTCAAGTCTCGCAAAAGGTCAATGCCAACAAAATGTGATGTAAATATAAATCTTTCTGAATTATTAGATAAATTACCAAACATACTGCCGTAGTTTCAACGGCAATTTGTCTAAGGGTTTAAATGCTTGGAAAGATACGTTCAAAAATTTAGTTACGTTTAAGTCATGAGTTTCTTTGATTCTCACATTCTTTTCCACCCTTCCAATACTCAAAACTAATCGTAAGGGGAGCGATTGACTAAATACTCCTACTTTCTCATCGTTGTTTTAGTCATTTTTGAAAAACTGAATTTAAACTATATCAGATTTGGTAAAATAATATCTGCCGAGGTGCTGAATTAGAGTTGTTTATAATAAACACTAAAAGCAGAAGCATTCTGTAAAAATAAACTTATATTACCTGGGAACTGCCTTCATCGTTTGACGAATGATAATTGTCTTCAGCTTCAATTTTTATTTCGGATTTAATTTCAACCTAAAAAGTAAAACAACAAACTCTACTTTATTTAAGTTGTTAAATACATGATATTCTCTACAGTAAACATACAATTATTCAATATGGTGCTATTGTTTGTTTTTTTATTATTATTTTATTATAAACAGTCTCACTTGCCGATTGCATCAATGAATACAACCTTACCTCTAATGAAAGCGGTGTTGCTGAAACATGGCATTCTTGTTTAATTATAGCGTTACTAGATATTTGTTGGCTGTTCGAATCGTTAATCGGCGGACAGTATTTTTTTGACAATTCCAAATCGATTTCAATGCCCTCGGTGTCCTTTCTGGTATTCATTTTATTAATTAGATCGTAAAATTGACACAGCCTACTGTCGCCATTGAAATCATAGATAATAGAGGTTAGAACTGGAATCCAAGTGGTGCCCGTAGACAATATAATTCCACTATGTTAATAAAATAACAAGAAATACTGCAAAAATATTAAAAAAACGTTATCAAATAATATATCTATCATCTGTCAAAGTAAAAATATAAAATGCCTTAAATTCTTAAATGATTTTATGACCGCGTATAGTGTAATTCAAATTCAATTCACACTGTCTTCTGACAAACTCGACAAGAAAGAATTTTATGAAATTCATATTAGAAATACTGCTAAATCAATCAGATTTTTATAATCAATTGCGCTGAATTCAGCATGATGGTTTTGCTGTCACCGAAAATAGATTGCGAACCGAAGAATCACACTATATAGAGTAGTTTTCAAGTCAAAACGGTGAAAAACGTTTTCAAAAAACATTGTAGATAGTATTAAATGTAATAAGTTATTTTTTTCCTTCGTATGCTATATGACAAGTGCTTTTTAATGAAAATATGTAGGTGCCGGAATTCACTTATTGCCAAGCTTTTTTCTTATTTTATTTTTGAATACATTTTTAACTAAAGCTGCTTTCTACTCAACCTCTTTTTTTAAATCAATATATCAAGCGTTAGACCAGCCATACTCAACCTGCGGCCCAGTAAGCTCTTATGTGAGTCCCAGTAAGCTCCAAATTTATCGGAGAGCTAAAAAAAAGAGTTTTGGAGATATCTGGGGAAAAAGTTTACCAAATCGAGAATTTCAAATTCCTCGGTGAGCTCAAAAAAAAGGAGTATTTCCATAAATATGTTGCGGCCCATGTATAGAAGCGAATATCGGAATGCAGCCCGGAGGAAAAAAAGGTTCAGTATGGCTGCGTTAGACCTAAGTCTATGTACCTGATATTGTTTTGTATTATGACATTTACTTATGAGTGTTGCGGTAACTGTTACATAAAAAAATTAAAAAACCTGAGATGTCGACAAACATTCAATGGTTTCCAAAAAATATAACTAAAATTTTCAAAGAAAAATTAAAACAAAATTTTGCAAATATTGACTGAAATCATTAAAAATGTTGAGAAAATAGAGCTGGAACGCCGTCCCACGTCGTTAAATTGAAAAAAAGCCCTCCTTTAAACTAATATTACTCATTGAGTTTTGAAGCTTCTTATAAAGATTTGCACGTCTTCCACGCTCTGTGTCGTCCATCGTGCTCACACACAGTGTTGTAATGTGCGTTGCAATTTTTTTTTGCAATCAATATTAAATATAATTTGGCAAAAGTTGTTTTTCATTGCTTTATAACGTTAATATTTGTTAACATTTGACTACCATGTCTTAGGGTCTTATTCAAAAACAAATCGGTACACCCAACAAAACACATTTGTTCAATACATTTAAAACTGCGCCGTTAAATGATTTAAAAAACAACCAAACTAAAGTAGTTCCGTTACCAAACTAATTACCATTACCAGTCATTGTAATAAAGTTGAAGAAGGTCGAATTCTACGAAAGAAATTTCGTTTGCAATGTATGTTTTGAATTTTTTTATTCGTCTTGTTTACTGGAGACTCGCAGATCAAATCATGCCAATCACTTTTACGATACGTTCTCGAATCACCAATACGGTACAAATATGATAAATTGAAATGATATGAAACCGAAGCTTTAAAAAAAAACACTTTTGAAATGTAGCCTGTGTGACTATATATGGATCGATTAAATTTATTATACGAATTGCAAATACCAGATTGTTGCTGAGAGGTTTTAAGTTTCTTCCCACCGATCCCAAAAACAGAGCATTGTTAATGCAATTGCTGACCTTTAGTCCTGTTTTAGCACAAGTTTTCTATGCTTACTCGCTCCGTTATAGACATAATTATCAAAGTGACACTCGGTCAGAATCACGTGTAAATTTTTTCGGCACACGGACAACTTGCAAAGACACTGAATCAACGTATACCGTGTTTTAAAAGTAGACAATTTGAAGTACGTCATTTGAACCCTGTCAATTACACAAATATAATAAAGCGGACAGACCAGCTCTTTATTTAATCCAAAATATTTTTTAAGTTGCATTAAATCTGGCTTGTATTGTTTAATTCTTGCCTGTTTCTTTTACCAAACGATGGGTTCTCGTCGTCTTGAAAGGTCACTGATGGGATTCATGGGATTTACTATCTACTCGGTGAAACTACGGGACCCTGGGAGGAAGCGATGATACTGTTGGGGGACAGAGAATGTTGAAGGGACCGTCTGGTGGCTATAAGCTGGAAGCAGATATGGCTTAAAAACGACTTACCAAATTAATTATCAAAAATGTATACATACAAAGTTATTTTTGAGATAAAACTGCAATAATTATTTATTATAATAACTCGACTATGAAAAGGGAAAAGGACGTAACTCACACATGGAAAATTTTACAGTAGACACAAAAAACGTTTTTTGATGATTTTGGGCCAAAGGCAAATTATGGAATAAAAGTCAAAGCCTTGAAGTGCATGGTGACTGATAAACTGATTTTATCCGATATTAATTTAAAATATTTAACCCGTTAATAGCTAGAAAAAAATAACGTTTTTTGTCCTGTAAGCTAGCAATTTTCTAAAAACTTATGAAGGAAAACTTAATATTTATTTTGTGAGTCCTTTTGGACCCCTTTTCAATGATGCAAACTCTAAAAAATATTTATTGGCGTCGTAATAGTGACAACACACTGGTGGGTAGCGTGTGTGGTTAGTAAGTATACGACTCACCGGTGGGTCGTAAGCTTTAGAAAAAAAAATCTTTTTTTAAGCATTTTTTTCTTAATTTCAATTTCTACATACCCTTCTTTTTTCAAACATAAAAGCTTTAGATAAAAAAATTGGCGCAATCTTTATTTATTTGGTAAGTTTTTATAAATAAACTTGAATACATTTTCAATAACGATATATTTATAATGTTTTATTTTTGCAATAAAATTTGCGGCGTGCTATGAATCGTCATGTACACCTTGCGGCAGTTAAAAGATTAAAAATATAAATCAAAAGTTTACATATTATTGGAATGATATGATGAAAAAACTACATAATAAACAATAATTGTAATATCTCAGTATCAAAATCTTCTTTATCATTACGACGTTCCAGAAGAACTGCAGCTAAAATTGTATAACTAATAAAACTTTTTTAGCCAAATCGTTCGCTTCACATTTTTATTTAACCATAGACTATAATATATACATTTAAATTATCGATGACTATTTGGTGTGACTAGTGGGAGTGAGAAAAACTATAACATACATACATCAGAGTAGTAAAGCAATACGACGCATTCGCAAATGTATTTGTCCATACCTATTACTACTTTTATATTACCTATGATAAATTATTTGAAGCCAATACCTGTGTAAATGCTCCGTAAGCCAAATAAAACAAGTGAACCTCAAAGCGAAAAGACAATAATTTGTTCGACAATATTTAATAATTTATTGTTTCGAAATATTTAGTTTCAATTTATTTTACATATTCAATTTATGAAATTTATTCAACAGTATGTAATTAATAATTTATTGTTTCGATTTTTTGTTTCAACTGTTGTCTTATGTACGATTCATAATTTTATTATTTATTTTATTTAAACTAAAAGCCCTCAAATCATTCCTTTCATATTACCAAAAAATAGCGGTAACTATTTTTTTAGTTGATTCGTATGGGAACACTTGTCAATTGAAAAAAGAAACAATGTCGGACTTATCATCTTAGCCCTGCTAGAGTCAAATTATTAAACGCTAAAATGGACATTAAAGAAGAACCTGAAGACGTTTACGAACTGGAATCAAATACCGACATCAATTGCGATTCTGAGAATGAGTCAGCTTCCGCCATTTTAATGGAAGGCCACCCCATAAAGCAGGAAAGAGTGGACGCCTTTCGGCCAAACAAGGTGAGGTTATGTCTGTTATTCGACATTTCTTTTGTTTTTACAAACATTTGACGTCGTGTAATAACTCATTATAAAATTTTTCAGGTATCTTAAAGTATTACCCACGTGTTAATACAGTGGGGTTTTTTTTATTCAGTTGCTGGGTTAATATATGATAATATTTCCTCCTAAACTCCACAATATTTTCGGTTTTTGTTCCTTACTATTAAATAATGCTAAAAATCTCAACCAGAACGCGTATAAATTATATTAAATGCAAAGTTAACTCTTAGGAACAACTCTTTGTATTTATTATTTCGAAAATGATTAGCCTAATTTTAGCAAGGCCATCCGTTTTTGGTTTGACAACAATTATAGAAACAATGATTTATAGCATAGTTTCTCAACCTTTTTGGATCCGTGGCACCTTTTGAGTGTCCATATTTTCCGCGGCTGATGAATAGCTGAATTCAGTATCCTTTTTAATACTTCCCCTACGGTGCTAAAAATACTTACAATATGTTGCTGGCCCTTTAAGAACCAAATGAAAAGACATGTTTTAACATTTACCGCCCAATCATGGACAGAATAATCCCACTACGTACATTTAAAAAAACATGTTTTCACTTAGCTTTTTAAGGGCCAGCAACATATCTTAAGTATTTTTTAGCACCGTAAAGGATGTGTTAACCAAAATTAATCGAAGGCAATAATCTTCAGGTAGACAAAAGATGAAGAGTACAACGGTGCTTACTGCCACCATATGGTCCGCTTGTCCTTTGAGGGTTAAGATAGTTTAACCCAAAATGTATATTAGAAATCGTGTAGCATGAGGCGTGTAGTTTTTTTTTCTACGAGAACTGTTTGTCAATCTCTCTTTTTGAAAGAGAGTAGTCGGGGATAGACGGATAAGGCCAGGACAAGACTAGTAGTTTACTAATCGCTCTCGCTCCGCCCAGTTATTTAAGAATTGAAAGGGTGGGAGGGAATTTTCAGACATCACAAACACCCATGCCTTCGAACTGAAATCAATCGAAAAATGCTGCTCGTGCTGGGACTCGCACCAGTGAGATCCGACAGGAATCGCACAACGCTTACCACTATCCATAAGACCTAACTATTAGGCTAAAACTAACCATATTTTAGTAGAATTACAATGTATTCAAGTCTTTTTTATGTCATGAAGAATTCAGTTACAACCCGTACGCCAATAATATCTTCCATGTTAATGTGAAGTCATTTTATGAAATAAAATAATAAACGTGTCGTGTTGTATTTAAGACAATACTTTTAGAGAACTTTTTTTTATTCCATATCCGCTCCCTATATGGAGCATATGGTCACCACGACGTTCCTCCATGAATCTATCCCCAGCCAGTCTCCTTGCTTCACCCAGGTCATCCCAGCGTCCTGCAACTCCGCTGAGTACATCCTGTGGATGGTCATCAGTGGCCTTCCACGACGCCGGGATCCATCCGGTTGGAAGAAGAGACAGGCAGCGTTCAGGCTCTCTTGAGGCATCCTTAACACGTGTCCAAGCCAGGTCCACCGCCGCTTCTTTATTTTGGACGTAATAAAAGGCTGGTTAGTCCGCTCTCTAATCTCCGTATTCCTGACAAAGTCGGACCATTTCACTTCTAGCATTCGCCGCAGGCATCTGTTTTCGAAACACAGTATACGGTTACTCTGCGCTTTCGTAAGGTGCCATGATTCGCAACCGTAAAGAGAACTTTACTAAGACAAAAACCTAGCTTTTCAAAAAGTTGGCTCTCTTGTTTAGATTATCCGACGATGACTGTCCTTTTCTATGTAATGAAATAAATTCAATTTTCACAGCGGCTTGCAGAAGGCGTTATAATCAAATCTGAAATACACAGCGAATACGATGAAGAGTACACTGGGCAGCTACCGGAATCGGAGTGCGACAATGAACAGTCCAACTCCGGAGATGTTCAGGTAATCATTCGAATCTTAATGTCCTAGAATCTAAATAATCGTAATGAATCACGTGCATTTTCAGTTTATAAAAAAGCAACACTTAGAATACACAATTAAACTACTTAATGGCTATATGATGAATCATGTTTTTTTTTATTATGAAAATTGTATGAAAAAAACGGTGGAAAACCAATGACCGCCAAAACTCCAGCTTGCTCTGTTTGAATGAAGATTATAGCGGTACGCGTACACCAAAACCGAATCATCGGCCGACTTCGTGTCGGACCTATTCAGACGTAAAGTGTCGGCCGTTCATGTGCATACACTGCTTCCGTTGTCGGCTGACCGGCTTTGAGCGAGTACAACCTGAAGTTAGTCGCACTTAGTAGTACTGTGCAGCCTAGAGAGTGATGACGATTTCTTAATAATGGAGGATTTCAAAGAAATGTATATTCCAGATAATTTGTATCGCCATTTAGTTCGTCGACGTCAACGTCGCCATATATGGGTGAATGAGATATTCGTTCATAGAAAACAACTGGGTGAATTTCACTACCTTTTTGACGATTTAAAATTACGACCCATCAAATTCTTTGAATTTCTAAGGATGAGTTTTAGTACATTTCAATATATTTTAAATGCAATCGATCCATTAATAACAAAGCAGAATACTACACTATATGTACGATAAAACTTCTGTGGTAATTGTGTATTAAAGCTAGCCATGAATTATTACGGCGAAAAACTTCACAAACTAAGCTAAAAACAACAAAGCAGAATACTACACTATATGTACGATAAAACTTCTGTGGTAATTGTGTATTAAAGCTAGCCATGAATTATTACGGCGAAAAACTTCACAAACTAAGCTAAAAACAACGCCACGATTAAAAAATATTTTTTGAGGGTTTGATAATCGCGTTAAAATCACACATTAATATGAAGAACACTGATAAATTATGCGAAATACGAAATAAATGGCCGGTAAATGTTCTGTCATAATACACCGAAAGAAGGCGGCAGACTAGCGAAAATACCAACCTGAAGTTAGTAGCAGTTGATGTTTTGTCAAAAGTAGCCGGCAGACGGCCGACCAATCCCAACATGTTTGGATTCGTCGGTTGATCGGTCAGAGACAGCCATCATCGTACGATGCCATCTGTAGTGGTGTACGCGCTCTTATTTATATATGTTTGTTTCGATCGGACGACACGGCCGAGCATAGTTCGGACGATGACGGATTAGGTGTACGCGTACCATAATGGTATAGCACGTGTTGATAAGACATCTATTGAAACAATTTAATGAGTAAATATGTATTTTACAATTGGATGTAAGAATAAAAGGTTAAATCGATTCCTGTTTTGCGAGAAAGGGTTAAAACTGCTTATAAATGCTTCCATGACGACCTGTTTGTGTTCATGTATACAATGTATTATTTTCCGTACCAATATCGTACATACGTTTATTTAGTGTAAATTAATCAACAATGATGACACCCATTTATCACTATAACTTGACCAAAAACATATGATTGAATTTTAGGTTATTTGAGTTTGAAATTATATGAAAGTTTGGTGATCAAACACTTCACATCACTTAACAGTTTTGATTTTATCTTATATTTGGCATAAAATTCTGTTTCGGCTCGATTCCTTTCCAAGAATCAACGTCTGTAGAAGACGCATGCCCACAGATGAAAGCAGTTAAGATCTAGGTCCGAATTGTGAGTAATTGCTTCTATAAAATTATTTCAACTTAACACGCGAGTACCGAAACGTCGAAAATAAGATCGAGGAGCGACAGGGTGCAAAGTGACACCAGACAAATTTGATTAAGGTATCATTGTAGATTACAGAAAGATATTATTATTTAGGGAATGCACTCCATAGGATCTCGAAGGTTAGTAATGAATTGGTTCATTAGCACTTTTAACCACGCGTTTTAAAATACTAATAACTTATTGACAACTTGAAATAATAAACAATATTTTTTTACGCACTAAACAAATAACAACAAAAACAGCGCCCCGTGACGTCGGTGGTTATGGAGAGACGTTGGAACTGGCTGGGTCAAGTGCTGCAGATGCCTCCGGAAAGCCTCAATCCTGCCTGCCTCTTCTTTCGACCGGTGGGATACCAGCGACCCGGACGTTTGTAGGGTACTATCCATAGGATGTATTCGGCGGAACTGAGGGATGCTGGCATGTCATGGGAGGAAGCAAAGCAATTGGCGGGAGACAGGGAAATATGGAGGTGCCCAATATGGTCAAAAAAGAAGAAACAAATCTTGTTCGTGGCACCAATGGTCAATATCGTTGGCTTCCATGCAATGTTCGCTAAGGTCCTTGCAAAATTTGGCCTCACATATTTTTCTATCCTTCGCACAGACCGCACCTATAAATATTCTAAAAAGAAGATTTTTTTATCAAATTTTATAACACCCACCAAATGTTGGACATTTTTCTCAAACTCATTTCTCGCAGGACGGAGGTCCTTTTATTATTTTATTATGTCCTCCCATGTTTTATTTAAAATAGCTGGAATAACACCCTGTTCCTTTCCACATGCAACTATTTTGGCCTTATGGCGACACGAGAAAAAAAATACTTTCGCCATGAGTTGCACCGCACATTATAAGACACTAACACAGTTCCCACAATTACAATATTTTTCATTCTGTGAACAGTCAGTGATTCCTTAAATACAAATAAAAGTACTTGCATAAGTAGTGGAATTACATTTTCTTAATTAAAAATATTTAATTGCATTTATTGCTTCCTAGATTTTTTATTTAGCGGTTTTATATGAAGAATTTATTTATCTAGCGTCAGTGTACATATGTATCTACATATTTGCGCACATTTTTTGTTTTACTTAAAATTTACTGCACACAAAAGTTGATGGTCCGCAGACACAGTAGAAAAATTAGAGGAAACGTTGCTTCCACGTCGGTCCTCACAGGCTCTAATCCTAGAACAGCATTTTTTTCATTAGATTTATAGATTTCTGTTTGAAAGCATTGATGTTTGATGCAGGCAGGCGAAGCAGAAATGTACCATCAGCTTCGCGCATGAATAAGTGAATGGCATAATTCTAAAATGTATACTTCTTTACAAAATGACATTCAAGGATCATTGTTTAATGAGTTATTCAAATAAAACTCAAGTTTTCGGTAAACGTGAATGAAACTTTAAACTTACCACTGCACAATTAAACACACTATCCGAGCTCTGTAAGTCACTAGTCAAGCAAGTGATGTACGAATAGCACACAAGTAACCACAATAACTCTTTTAATGTCTTTTTAGGAGTAGTCTACATCGGTGTTCTTCAATCTGTGGTCCGCAAGAGTTTATTGCCGGTCCGAATTTTTTTCTTATTTAACTTACTTGCTTACTATATTGTAAATATAAACAAGGTAAACAGTAAATATTAGTAAAGTAACGTTACAGTGTGTATTAAATATAATATATATTAACAGTTGTATACGCTAAGTTGCGGAGAACCTGTCGCAGTGAGCTCGAAATTTAGACAAAATTTAGAGCGGCTCACTTCAAAACGATGACAATGTTAATAGAGTATGTGCGTGGTAAAAGGGATTTTTATTGTATCTATCTGTGTTAGATAACGCAGTGGGTGTAAAAGGAAAGGGTGCTGAGATTAGGCGGGGCTCGTACGCCAACTGACGACTTAGTCAAAACTAAAAGGTTATCGCAATAATAACGTAACCGGTTTTGCAATGGAATGCTGTGCAATAAATAGAGAACCACGATTGACAAAGGAGATCATGTTCAAAAGTATATTTTGGTCGTTCCTGAGGAAACAGGGTTGCCGCTGAGGGGTTCAGGCATCAGTAGAAAGAAACAAAAGAAGATAACGGTCACACAGATAAAACGATAGAAATACCCTTCCCGTGCATGATGTGTCAATATTTTGAAAATATGTCGTAACTTTAGGAACGGACAACTGACTGCCCAATTATTGGAATCAAAGACGAATTCGGTGAAAAAACGGACACGAAAAATATCCAGGATCCTGAATATCTTATTATTATTTGAAATAGAAATAGTGAATTCAAAACCAATTGTACAGCCACGTAAAAAAATGAAGAAAAGTACTCCAGGAAATTGTTTGAAAGAAAGGTTTTTGATATTAATAAATGAAGAAATATTGACGGAGATATGTAGCGAGACAAACAATCACATAGCTCAGTGTTCTTCAACCTTTTTACATCCGCGGACCAGTAATAATTGGAAAAAATATTTCGCGGACCGGTGTCAACCAGATACACATATTTACGTACTGTCAGTTCTCAACTTATGACTATTCGCGAACCGACAATAAACTCTAGCTAAACTCTGATATAGTTAGTTTGAATACGATAGTTCAACCGAGATGCACGCGTTTAATGTTGGTGTCGGGTCGAAATTCTTCAAATAAACTGAGCTGATGTGAAACTAGGTCTGCCGAGATTCCATTTCGCCATCCGTTCTACTCGGCGACAAAAATAAATATGTGCTTATTGGCGAAGAATCGAAAAAAAGGTATTCATGCATTCGAGCTACACGAAAATTGCCGTTTCGTTTATTCATGGAAATGTTGGATACAGAGGCGTTGACTTCGTATTTAATGTGTGTAAACCAGCATCCGGAATGGAAGAAAGCGATTAAGGTGTGGCGAAGATGTTTCATTAGAGCGTTGAGGCTGTCAGTTCCGTCACCATAAAGTGAAGTTTGACACGATCAACATCGTCCTGGATTACTGCCGTCGAATCTGGTGAAATCGATCAACAAGCGGGTGACCACCGCCAGGGGTTGTTGCAAGTTTTGCACAAAAATTACAGAGAAATTTCTCTCTTTATTCATGGGATACTTATTCACCTATACTGAAAATAGTTTGAAAACACTGTTGAAGTGTTTGGCGTTGTTTTATGTTTTTTTTTTTACATGTTGTCACTCGGTGATAAATTTTGGTATGTATTTTTAAAACTAATTTCATTGGTGCGCGAACAGAGCAAAAGTTGGAAAAACTCTGATTTATTTGTTTCGATATATGCGGAAGCGTATATCAAACACGTCGTTAAAATTTCACTGTAATGCAATTTATTAGTTCAGGAATTATAAAAAAATTAACAATATCATATTTTTCTTTGTTTTTTACGAAATCGGTCCATACTGATGGTCAAGTAACCAACAATAACCGGATTGAGTGTTTAACCCTCCAATGACGTGCGTGACCATATGCTAACAGTAGACACCGTTGTCGGTTGATCCCACTATTTATCCCTTTTCTACCTGAATATCGTTGCCTTCTCGATTTCGGTTAAAAAGGATACAGACTTCAGCTAGTCATCAGCCACAGGGACGGAAACAACTGCCAAAAGCATTTTGAAATTGTTAGTTACAAGTCTATTTATATTGAAATTATGTTGATCTAAAGAGGTCAAATTGTAAATATTTTTTAAAATTTCACATATTTTAACCCCGAATGTTTGTGTGACCACGCTCGTCGTTACTACTGTCCTTACACAATATTACACGTTGCCTATAAGGATGATCATGACGGAGTATAGTCACGCGGGGTTTCCATACAATGACTTAGTATTTATTTTTGTTGCTAGAAACAAAAGTTATTTATTGAATTCAATATGGCTTAAAATTTTTTTTTAAAAAAAACTCATGAAATACTTCTTCACATACTCTGAACTTTATTTGGCATTGTATTATGCTGATTTCATTGTAATAAAACAATTAATTTAGGATTTTTGTTTTTTTGTTTACGCATATTATTATATACAGTTTATCTTTGTTCTCCAGCAAATGAAAACAGTGTTAAATAATGCAGCGGGTGTAGAAGAAAGAGGCGTCTAGATTTGGCAGAGCGTGTACGCCGACTGTTGGTTAAGTCAAAACTAAAAGGTTATCGCAATAATAACGTAACTGGTTTTTCAACGGAAAGCTGTGCACTGAATAGAGAACTACAATTGACAGAGGAAATCATGTGCAGCCGCACGTTTGGGTTGCTCCCGAGGAAACGGGGTTGCCGTCGAGGGGTTCAGGCATCGGCAGAAACATAAGATGATAACAAACACACTGCGAAAACGATAGAAATACCCCTCTCGAACATGATGTTAATGTTTTGAAAATATGTTCAATTTTAGGAACGGACGGCTGACGGTGGCCCGACGGCTGCAATCGGAGACAGAGGCGGTACCGAATTTGAGATCATCTGTGACCTGATGGACGTGGGAAATCTCCAGGATCCTGGCGAAGTAGAAATAGTGAATTCGGAACCAATTACGCAGCCACGTAAAAAAATGAAGACATGTACTCCGGAAAACAGTTTGAAAGAAAAGTTTTTGTTATTAATAAATGAAGAAATATTGACGGAGATATGTAACGAGACAAACAATCACATAGCCAGCTTGAAAACGACCACCGAACCGACGTCTGTGAGTGAGTTGCACGCTTTTATCGCAGTAATGTTGGCGTCGGGTCGAAATTTTTCAAAGAAACTGAGCTTGCCCAACCCACATTTTGCCGAGATTCCGTTTCGCCATTCTTTCTACGCGGCGGTGATGTCTCGTAACAGATTTAATGCAATATTTAACTGCATACGTTTCGATGATAAAAAGACGCGTCGTCAACGATTCAAAGTCTCATCCTGTAAAACGGAAGCGGTGAGAGTAGTTTTTGAAAAATTCACAAAAGTGTGCCGGTCGAACTGTGCCGCGATCGAAGACATGACGATCGACGCAAACTTAGCGATGAATTCGCAAAATGACAACGGCGAATCGGCCGATAAACGGCGTGTCAGTCTTCACTGCGACGAAGAGAAAAATCCACACATCGGCGAAGAATTGAAGAAACACTATTCGTGCGTTCGAGCTACAGAAAAGTGGCCGATTCGTATATTTATGGAAATGTTGGACACCGCAGTGTTGATTTCATATTTATTGTGGATAGAAAATTATCCAGACTGGAAGAAAACGAACAAGGTGCGGCGGAGATGTTTCATTAGGGAGTTGTGTCTCGAATTAGCGAAGCCTAACGTAGTGAGGCAGAGAGACAGCTCGTGCCGTCATCATAAAGAGAAGCAAGACGCGATCAACATCTTCCTGGATTACTGCGGGCAGATTCTCTCACCCGTGCCGGAGTCGACCGTCAAGTTTGCGTCCGGGTCTTGCAGGTTCTGCCCGCGGGGCACGCTCCGGAGGACCAAGTGTGCCTGTCAAGGGTGTCGGAAGCCGGTGTGTCTTAACCACAGGGTTGAGAATAAAATTTATCTGTGCTCCGATTGTGATAAACTCGAAAAGGTGATTTTGTTTGTTCTAATCTGGTCGTCTTTTGTAAAACATGCTTTCGAGGAAAGTTATTTGCACATGATGTAATTATTCTAAGTTAATCATAGTGCTTCCAGTCATGAAATGTCTCAAAAAAGACATTCTACAATATCAAAACAGCCTCCCACTTATGGATTGACACTTCCTTTCGGTCCATTTCGGGAAGCCGAGAAGAATACCTACTCAAAGTAATATTCACTCTCCCAAAACGTTCTTTGATTGACATATTGCGCACGGGGTGATCCTGCGCACTATAACTGGCAATAATTTACTCATGTGCGTAGGAAACGCACCAATGCAATAGAATCCATATTTATTGAAACAAGTTTGTTAATTTTTCTCTATATCAACTAAATTAATCATGGTATATCTCCACCAATATTTGTGTTGAATCCAAATTTGTTTCTAACTCGGAAACTACCAAAAAGTAAAAAAAAGATTATTCTTCTTATTATTATTAAGGGGTATTCTGGTCTAGAGGCACGAATAATGTAAAAGAAAAACCAAGAATATGTAAATCAAAACTGGAAAAATTATGGGTTGGTAAAGTGGGGATCTAAAAAAAGGATAATTCCCGGCGGGCATGATTCCAACCCTTCTGGCCATTTGAAACAAACAAATCTAACGGATTCTTAATCAGTAAAGATGTCGCTATCGCCCCTACCTCGGAAAAATCTTTTTCTCAAAATGGCAGCCGCTTGAAAGTTTCAATTTTTTTTAAAAATAGTAAAAATTAAAATTTTGACTTTAATCTGCTACCGGCCATAGAGAGATGTATAGAAAAGGTTCACACGAAATTTCAAATAAATCGGTGTAGTAGAAATTGAGATAATATGCACGCCAGCTTGAAAAAAGTAGTTTGAGTAAAGTTTCAACCAGTTTTACTCATATAATAGTACAGTATACTTGCATATTTTTAATCGGCAATTCCTGCTCCATATAATGGACCTTCCCCCACTTCGTAAGCATTATATAGATATAGAATATAAGAGAGGTTTTTTGGGGTAATTCATCTGCAGGTTGAGGGCAACGTCAACCGACTATTGTTTGATTTGTTCCGGTCGGACCAGCTTAGTTGCTGCGTCACCAAAATCGCTCAAAACTCGGTGAATAATTGAAATTTTGAAAAATCCCTTTGAAGACATACTCTTGAATGTAATAAAGACTAGAATACCCCCTTAAGCAAAGAATTAAAAAAACAATAATTATACCATTCATGTTTATAAAAGCCAGTCGCCGAAACGGGTATAAATTCCTACTCCGTGCATAATGTGTTAATATTTTTAAAATGTGCTCAATTTTAGGAACAAACGTTCGACGATAGTATGATAACTGCAGTCGAAGACGATTACAAAAGCGATGCCGAATTCGAGATCGTCGATGACGAAACGGATGTGGAAGACCTCCGGAATCCTGGTGAAGTAGAAATAGCCCAAGAAACAGTGAATTTAGAACAGATTAAACCGCTTAAGCAAATGAAGAAAAGCACCGAAGGATACGGCATGAAGGATTTTTTTTTGTTATTCATGAATGAAGAAATATCGACAGAGATATGTAACGCGACAAACTGTCGCATTGCTAGTTTGAAAACGCCAACTGACCAAATATCTGTGGAAGAGTTGCACGCTTTTATTGCGATAATGTTGGTGTCGGGTCAAATTGCTTCAGACAGACTGAGCCTGAGCGACTTGTGGACCGCCGAGACTCCGTTTTGCCAACCTTTCTACCCGGCGGCTATGCCTCGTGACAGATTCATATCAATATTTAGCTGCATTAGGTTCGATGATAAAAAGACGAGCCCTCGACGATCCGAAATCTCTTCCTGTAAAACGGAAGCCGTGAGAGTAGTATTTGATAAATTTGTAGAAGCGTGCCGATTGAATTATGTTGCGATCAAAGGCATGACGATCGACAAAAACTTAACGATGAATTCACAGAATGACGGCGGCGAACGGGCAGAAAAGCGGCATATAAGTCTCGACTACAACAAAAAGAAATATGTGTTTATCGGCGAAGAATCGAAAAAAAGGTATTCATGCGTTCGAGCTACACGAAAATGGCCGCTTCGTTTATTCATGGAAATGTTGGATATCGCGGCGTTGATTTCGTATTTAATGTGGGTAAAACAATATCCGGAATGGAAGGGGGCGAATGGCATGCGGCGAAAATGTTTCATCAGAGAGTTGAGTCTCGAATTAGCGAGGCCCAACATGGTGAGGCAAAGGGACTGTCAGTTTCGTCACTATAAAATGAAGCAGGACTCGATCGATATGGTCCTGGATTACTGCAGGCAGATTCTCCCGCCCTTGCCGGAGCCCGAAGAGGCGCCGACGAGTCTGCTGAAGTTGGTCCACAAGCAGAAGTCCATGAGATGTAGGTTCTGCCCGAACGGTTTGATCCGGAGGACCAGAGGCGTCTGTCAAGGGTGTCAAAAGCCGGTGTGCGTGAACCACAGGATTGAGACTAAGATACTTTGGTGCTCCAATTGTGATATACTCAAAATGTGATTTTTTTAACTACGGTCGGATAGATCAGAACATAATAATTTTCCCCGTCGTTTGTGTTCGATTTTATTATTTCCATATAGAGCAATGTTCCAGTGTTCCAATATTTTTTACGAATACTGTAGCCCATTCTCTCTCATACACCTTAATTAGTATTAGACGATAAAAGGTGAGACGGCAATACTTATACGTTATAGAGTAAATATAGATTCTTAGCAAGATTAAAAGTTTTCATAGATTAGGAGTCGGATAGAAACCACTATTTTGGCAAATATACCATTTGTGGACATGTTTCATACAAGTGACCGGCTTTCACTTCAAATATCAGATTGAATTTTACTTGAATTGAGGTTGAGAAAAACAATCAAAGCGAGATCTCTGACTTTAGTGTACAATTATGAAGGGGAAAAAAAAGTAAAATTGTCTGCTCCTGTCTTCGGCCTTTACAAAATACAACACAGAGTAAGACCACAAACCGTTTATTTATTATGTAGGTTATAGACAAAAATATGTACGTAAGCAACCAGAGGAATTATTTTATGGTAGTAAATTGGAGAATATTTAGATTTTTTTTTTACATTCTATTAGAAATCCTGAAATCCTAGGATATCCATATTAAGATAAATCTCGGGATTACGAACCCTTAATGCAGTGGTCACACAATTTTGTGCAACCCTCTTTTGCAATGTTAAATTTGTGACGTACCGATTAAAAAAAAAGTAAATTTCTAACAATTGTTTGCCATATTGCATAAATAAGTGCTGCAGTATTATTAAATTTAATTTTAAAAATTGATCAATTATATAAAATAGGATGCGGATGACCTGTCTCAGCGAGCTCGAAACTCAGACTAAATTTAGAGCTGCCGCTTTGTTTATATCAACCAGAATAATTTTAAAATTCGCTGCAATTCTAATCAAATTCAGCAAACAGCAGCACAACAAACAAAAAAGATTCTTTTTAATCGCTATCAACCTATCGCTCTTGCATTTATTATTGTTTTTGGGTTTGAGGGTTGTAAAATTGATGATTCAGGGATCCGCTAAATATATTATGCTACGGAGATTTGAGTGCATTCATATTAGTCCGGTGGTAAAAACTTAACCCTTCATTCTAGTCCCGGCAAGGTGAATATCAATAGCCTTTATCAATTTGAAATTTGTAATCTTTTGAGCGTTTGACGTCTTTCCTCCTCGAGTTGATCTGAATGGCATTAAAAATATTCTCACGTGTAATATCTCGTTGTCTGAACTATTACTTTTGAACATTGCTAACCGTTAGAACGCCAACGTCTCACCGATGAGTCGTGATGTTTTTCCGTTGAAAATAAAAAAAATTCAAAATGTAAAAATTAATATGCCAGTGTCATGTATTTTTGAACCCAATGACTTCAATTCTTAATTGTTTGGTATTATTTTTAAATACATTCAACCCATTTCGCTAAGGCTGTCTATTGAACGATTCTTTATATGAAAATCGTATTTTGAGGTGTGTTTGTCACAATGATATTCAATATATTTAAATTGAGATATAAATCAATCTAAATGATGAAGCGTCGATCGCTGTACATATTATTGACTAAAATTAAAATAATGTAAATTAAATTTTAATTATATTCATTGTTTGTTGCGACAACCCTGAATTAAATAAATTACTAAACCCAGAAAGGATCTCGCAGCACAGCATGTGCTATGAATACATACGCCAGGACACACTAGAACATTTTTAGACTGTAAATTATGTAATTCAAATGACGTTTTATGCAATTTCGAATCGAATATATCATGCTGGCAGTTAAATGGTTATAGCACTTCACTTTGGATGAAAACCATTCGTGCCAGCAGGCTTGTGCTGTAATTTTTTCCTCTTATCCTTATCGCATTTTCAGATAAGTGTTTGAGCGAGGTATAAGGGCGTGCTATTTTATCCTACTTCCTCGTAGCATAGTCAGGTTGTGTGATGGAGACAAGGATTATTTCATGTGTTATGTGTAATATCTGCTGTTATTTAGATTTTAAGAACATCTCATTCTTATGTAAGTAATTTTTAAATAAATATTTTTACAAATACTGTTTTTTTAATAACCCCATGTATTGGCAACATTTACTTATTCACTTATGGTTACATGTCCAATGCATAAATAAAACTCCCAACGGAGACATGTCAGCAGAAGTAAGCTTACGAGAAATGCTTGATTTTTAACAGTAACAATAGAAGGATTGTGCCAGTACACTTTACACCAACTACACGATCCATTTACAGATTTGTGTTGGAAGATGTTTCGACTGTCCAGTTCTTTAGTCAGACAGCTCCAAATAAGCCAGCCCTCTGTGGTCTAGTTGGTTAGAGAGCTTGCTCTACCGATCGGGCGGGTCTGGGTTCGATTCCCGGTAAGGTCAATGTCAAATCTAGAAATTTCAATTTGAGACCTACGACGTTGGTGTTTGTAGTGTCAATTTACCTCGAATTGATCTCGAGTGACTGACAATAAATTCTCATCGAGTTTTTCTCGTATGATCTTTCAACTTTAAAATATTTGACGGATTAGCTGTAATGCCAAATGTTTTTTTTAATTAATAAAAAAAAACTGGTTTTTAGATGAGAAAAGCAATAGTCACCATAAATCATGTTTCATAGCCTATATTACTTTTCGTTATTTTTGCGTGAAATTAGTTAAATCATTTTTAAATGTAAATTTTGAGTTTTACAGTACTCACAGTCGTGTTTAAAATATTTTATTTTGCGAACATGTAAATTCATTTTTGTTTTATAATATAGCATTTTTTCTTCCACCAAGGATTTCTGTTCTTTACTTGCATATCCTTTTAAGATTTCTCCAATTCAATTACCTCCCACCACCCCTCAGATCCTTTAAACGAGGCGACAGCTATTACAAATATTCTTCTCTTAACCCTTTGAACAGTACCGCCATACCAATAACGGCATAAGTATTTGTTCATCTGTTATCTTATTGCCATTCTCACATTTTTTAAATTTAAATTTAACTTCTTCAGTTATGCACACTCATTTATCAGTGATCTTTGACAGACATTATTTTTATTATTTTTTGCAATTTTTTCAACAAATCGGTAGCCATACAATATTGAGAAAAAACATTCATTTCAGCTAAATTCCCTTCTTGGAATCTATGCCAGCAAGGGATCACATGCCCACGGATAAACGCAATAAAGATCAAGGCACAAATTGAAAGAAAACTTCTAGAAAATTATATGTTCATAGTCACTTTTATTAATGCGTATGACGTTGACCATTAGTCCTTTCCTAGCCCCATCCTTCTATACCTACTACCCACTTGAGTGGCAAATGGTTTTTATAGAAAAAAAAATCTGTTGAGATACCTCCATCATGAGGCCATATGCTCCACAGAAAGAGCAAACAAAATAAACTAGGACAAGACCGATGCTTAACCAATCACTCTTGCTATGACCTGTTTTTAGGATCAAGCGGGTGGAAGTAAGAGTTGCATTACGGGTGGTTTTTCAATCTTGAAATACTGGTATATGATTTAATAATATTGTTTGCAATGAATTGAAATATGTCGAGTTGTTTCAGCATTGTTGAGCCCGTAATATTATTTATGAAACTCCCCTCCCGTTTATGAATATGATATATTTTTATAAAATATCAAAATACCAATTTTTTAATTAATTTCAATTAATATTGTAATTTATATTTTCGCCCAGTGTTGGAATCCCTAGACTAATTTATTATTTAAACACAAGCCAGTGACTTTGACTAGTCAGCCATATGCCCAGCGCGTAACATCACATCTGCTCTACAATTTTCTCATGAAACTGGCTCGGAACGCTTAATATTTGCGAAGATTTGTCGTATCGGAGTACATCTGGTGGAATATTCAACCTCGGCAACATCGTAAGAAAAACACAGTTATTACAACGAATTTTCTCTTTTCCAGGAGACGCAAATAAAAACAGAGCTCGAGGACAGTCAGGAAGCGACGGTAAATATCAAAGAAGAAGTGGAGGACGAGGATAACTTTATCACGCTCGAATTGCCACCCAAATCGGCCGAACCCTCGTCTTCTGCGCTCTACGACGGCGCCGAAGAATTGATGTGCGGATTTTGCGACGAGCAGTTCGAAAGAGAAGACGATCTGATACAACACGAGTACGTCCACAAGGATATTTTGCTGACGTGCGACGACGACGAAGTGTACTCGGACGAGACGTACATCACTCTGGCCGGGCTGACGGACAAAGGGAAGAAGTTCGCTTGCGACGAGTGCGACTTCAAAAGTAAATGTTTAAGCTTGTTGAAGTCGCATCGAGTGATTCACAACAGTGTCAAACCTTTCGCTTGCGATTTGTGCGAGTACAGAGGCCGCCGCGCGTCCGATCTGCGTATGCACAAACTGGGACACAGCGATGTGAAACCGTACGCGTGTACGCAGTGCCAGTATCGCTGTAGAACGCTGAGCGATTTAAAAAAGCACAGTATGGTTCACAGCGACTTGAAACCGTTTCCGTGCACAGTTTGCGATTTAAAATTTAAACACTTCAAAGCGCTCAAAACGCACTCCATGATTCACACAAACGAGAAACCGCTCTCTTGCGACCAGTGCAATTTCACGTGCAGAACCAAATCGCATTTAAAAACGCACAAAATGATACACAACGGAATGTGCCCGTACGCGTGCAATCTCTGCTCCTTTGTGTGCAGAACTTCGAGTCACTTAAAAATGCATATCATGATACACAACGACGAACGGCCGTTCGCGTGCGACCAGTGCGAATACAGATGCCGGACGTCGGCGCACCTCAAAAAGCACAAAATCAAACATCAAGTGAAGAAACGTTATCCCTGCGAAGTTTGCGACAAAACGTGCCGCACCGTCATCCTGCTGAACATTCACATGAAGAGGCACACCGAGGACCGGCGGTTTCACTGCGAAGTCTGCGACTTCACCTGCAAGAAGTCGTCCAATTTGAAAATACACCGCATGATCCACACGAACGCCAAGCCCTTTTCTTGCAACGAGTGCGAGTATAAGTGCCGCACCATTAGTTACCTGAAAGCGCATCAAATGGTGCACACAGGGGTCAAGCCGCACGCGTGTGACATGTGCGATTTCAGGTGCCGCACCTCGAGTAATCTCAAGAAACACAAGAAAAAGAATCACAAAGAAAAGATGGCAGCATTAGACTCGCAAACGAGTTGAATTTGATGCAAGCTTTCAAAGAATTATTATCGGAGACTATTCGTATGATTGCGAATAAGACACTCAAAGTAGCAGAGTGTTCAATGACGTATTCTTCAATTGCTGTGTCCGCTGGTTCGAACCACAAAATGGACAAAGTCAATACCTGGATTTGTGTTTTGAAATCCATCCGAACGGGGCGCAGTAAAACAGATTATTCCTGGAATAGATTTGCTCGGCATGTGAAGCAAATAGCCAAAACTGGCGCTTCCAGGATTCCTTGTCACCCATCAATCGCTTTGCTTCCTCCCATTACTTGCCAGCATTCTTTAGTTCCACTCAGTACATCTTACGGATAGTACGCTTATCCAGAACTCAGGGATTTTGCTGGTTGGAAGAAGAGGTAGGCCAGTTTTAATGTCTCCCCGAAACTGCCTGGTCCATGCCCTATTTTCCAAGAATCTTCGTGGTGTCATGATTCGCTGCTGTAAAGCAGCACTGGTAGAATCCAAGTGTTGACTGAAATGGCATTTGGTTTTATCGGTGTACAGCTACGCGTTCCTCACAGTTCGCATCGCGTCAAATTTGGCTACTCTCAAAAAAAAAACGAGGCTGGTCACTGAATACCAATCAGTTCTCGTAAAACAGTTTGTGTTGAAATGCTCCATTATGAGTGTATGCCTGGACTGGGAGCGGACATGGATACGAAAAAAACTGTAATGAAGCAAAAATATATAAGTAATAGATATTTATATTTTTTTTTATACCGTGCGTTTTAGCACCAAATTTCTGTATATGTCGCAAGTTTTATACACAAGAATTAGAAGGTTGACCATCCCCCGAGCACGCCTGTAGCTTGGAAACCGCTGCTCCGAGGACTCGATTAGCATCCTGGAACGTTTTGCCAAACGTTTGTGCACCTTGCCTGTCTCTTTTAAATGACTGGATTCCACCATCGTAGAATCCTGTCTGATTATACATAAAAAGTATTCGACGAAGCTGCGTAGATCTGTTATGTTTTTTGATAGAAACAATATCTGCGGGGCTATTCTCATTTGTATTTTGATGAAGACACTAATTAAGCGGGGGGGTTTTAATACTGTTTGATTAGTTGTAGTCAATCATTTATTATTCATTCGACCAATCGAAAGAGTGCGATATAAAGTGATTATTTTGAAACAAACTGTCAAAATAAACGCAAGTAGCATGCTGTAAAGCATATTTATTTGATTACAATCACTCCAATACGCAGGGAGTGCACTTGATTTATCAGACAAACAAAATTGTGTTAATTCTTGACGTTTAATAGATCGAATATGACAGCAATGTAAAGGTGGAACATACTGCCAACACGTAAGCATGTTGGATGAGATCATAGCTACATATTTGCCATTGTATCGTATGGAACAGGAACGCACTGCCAACATCCAACGCGACGCGACAGCAGTGCGTTTCTGCTCCATACAATACAATGGCAAATATGTAGCTACGATCTCATCCAACATGCTTACGTGGCGTCGGGTGTCGGTAGTATGTTTCGGCCTTAATGCTTCATTTAAGTTATAACAATTGTAAAAACCAAATTAAAAATTCATTATTCAGTATTCGAGAACCCTCTTAGTTAGTGTTTAGTTCCTTATATATTTTAGAATAGCTGATAAGTTATTAAGGACAGTTGAACCTCAGATTGCGAGCATAATTTTTTTTGAAATTAATCCAAATCGCCCATATATGATAGCTGGAAATTATCCCTAAAATATAATGGAAATTTGGATGATTTGCAAAAGTTATTTGAAACTTATTTACTCGGAAGTGTTTTCTCAATCAAAAAATCAACTAGAAATCTGCTCGTAGTTACTGATTTCGTTTCATCGTGTCTCATTTTTGTTAGACGCCATTAAGGGAAGTGGGAGATAGAGTGTTACTGTGTAGGACTTCTTTCACTGTTGCCGATGGATCCGTGATCTGACCAATAGATTGAGTTGACAAAGCGTACATTTATTAACACGCGCCGTCGACTTGAAATTAATTGTAAGTTTTCGTTCGCCTTTAGAAGAAAAAATGTAATTTACTCGTAATCCAAGGTTCGGCTGTGTATTGTAATGAAGTATAGTGAAATGATCAATGAAAATGTACTGTAAATATGAAACCGTTGTATTTGTGTGTTTTTAAGTAAAATTTCACACAATTGTGTTCTGTATTTTTGTGATATTATACTGACAGAAGTTGGTTGAAACAAATTAATAGTTCTGATTAAAAAACGAATGAATTTTTCAACTTTTACTATAAAGCTTCCATAATTTGTGTTACATAGATAAATACAGATAGATTTATGCCAATCTGACACAAATAAAGCTATGAAATAGTAGGTAGGGACAATTTTCTACTTTAGATTATAATAACCGATAAAAATGATTTATTCCTGACGAAGAATTGATATAAACGAATCTCACTGTTTTCACTTTTGTTACTAACCGACTTCTGCCAGTACTGTGATGATACATATGAGTAGCTTGGGATCGGACACGCCCACATCCAGTTTTGAGAAAAACTTTTATATCACTATAATATTGGAGTACTGATTCAAAAGAACGTAATTAAATTGTTAGTGTCACCGAAAACCTCGTAGGTTCCCTGTAAAACTGTTGTAAATATGCTACTCTTTGTCTCCTTGAATGTTTACTAAAAACAATGCGATTCTCTGCAAAGCTTAATTGCGGATACGAAAATATCAAAATACCCAACGTTGGAATCAAGGAAACCGATAATTTACATGAATTATGGAATGTTTTTACGAAAATTCGTCAGCCATTTTTTAAATTCGGTCTATGGTTTGTGTTAAGAAGTTCAGTTCAACATGTTATGTTGGCTTTTTCATACTGATATTATATTTATGTATCGCATAAATTATCGGTTTTCCCGATTCCCATGTATGATAATTTGACATTTCCCTACAGGAAATTATATTTTCTCATTAGCGGGATTTCATTTATTGTATACATATAAAAAGAGTAGCATGCTGTAAAGAATATTTACCTTTGGACTAAAAAAAGTGTACTTCTCTGGACATTTTTGATCCCAAGCTCGTCAATATCTAAACCGCCAGTGGCATTTCGGAATGCTGTAAGATTCGTATATGACAGTTTTCCGCAGCAGTGGAATCGGAGTTGTAGATTTATTTTATTTTCAATAAAATAATATATCGACTGTGGGAAGGAAAAAGGACGTAACCCACACATCAAATTTTACAGGAACAGGCGCAAAAAACGTGTTTTGATGATTTTGGGCCATATGCAAATTATGAATTATACACAACCTTGAAGTGCACGGAGACTTCTAAACTAGTCTTTAATTGACATAATCTAATATTAATTAAAGAAATTGTCTAGGTTAAACCTTTATTTCAGTCTTTTTTCTTGGCTTTAACTTTTTACAAAGTCATCTTTTTCAAACTTAAAAGCTAAATTTAGATACCAATTTGGCATTTTCAGCTTCCTTCCTTTTAAAAGAACCCGTGTCAAGTTGTATACATTGTGATTATCGAAAAAAAGCTGTTTTAGAAAAACTGAGGGTTATGTCCTTTTTCCTTTCCACTGTCGATATGGCATTTCAGTCAATGCCAACGCACCACTAATTCTGAAATTAGAAAATAATGAGATGGGAATTTTACATGACAACCGAGATCAACTCGACGAGGAGGGTCACACCGGAACGCCCATTTTTAATCAACATGGATGGCTTCTATAACACTGCTCACCGGTTGAAACCCCTCTATAGACAGTTTTTATAAATTGATTTTTCATCAGATTAATGAATTTCTGTCTGTTGTTGTAATTCCCTCCCACCCGTCCAATCTTCAAAGCACAGTGTAGCGAGTGCGGTTACCTCATCACCTGTCGTGGCCCTACCACCTACTTTTTCTGAAAAAGTCGGAGGTTTAACAACGAAATAAAAAGCAGTTCTCGTAGAAAACTTCTGTTGAAATAAGCTCTATTAGTAGTCTGTATGTTTCGCATTAGGAATATATATATATATTCAATACAAATATAGGATGCCGGGTGTCCTGGACGACCGTCGGCTACCATCCTTAGCAGTGGCGGTTCGTGACCTAAAATCTTGGGTGGGCTAGAGAAAAGTTTAGCATTGTATACTATTTACGAAATTGTGCATGTTTCCACTTAATATTACATATTAATCTACAAGCATATTAACAAATACTACGACACTACTGCAAAGCATAAATTATTTTATAATAAAATCAAAGCTAATAAGCCCGTGTGACGTAGTGAATAGTCCGAGCCTTTATAATACGTAGATATTGCCAGACTGACGTCACGTTGCTTGTTCTGTATGAAGTATGTATAGAGCCATTGCTTCTACTATATTATCTATGCCGACTCGGCTTAAAATCATAATACAAAACACATACGAGAGTATTGTTGTAGGTAGACATAGCAATGTCTTTTATTGACAGGAAAATCAATATTGTATAAATTTGGGAAAGGTTAGTTACGTTTAGAAATGTATTTATTTTGTTCACGGCCGAATTGCTATTCATTTTTATTCAGTCATCTAAATGCAGGCGAAGCAAAATATCAAATAAAACAACGCATATTTCAATACATTACTTGAAGACAGTGAGCACACTTAACGGCCGAAATACCCAAACCCATATATGAACACCAGTCGCAGAAACAGGTATTTGAAGTCAACTCGAGGTGAAAAGACATCACAATTTTATAGACCTTACTGGGGTTTGAATCCTATGTGCTACCTGTGATTGGGTTGTTATGCACTGAAATAAACGACTGAAGTCTGCCACATTAGAATGTTATTATGGCCGGGTCCTGTGGCGCAATGGTTAGTGTTGTTGGCTTCCATGCCGGACCTCACGGGTTCGAGTCCAAGTATGAGCAGAATTTTTTTTCGATAGATTTCTGTTCGAAGGCATGGGTGTCTGTGATGTCCCTCCCACCATTTCTGATCATTCAAGAACGATTAGTTTCTCTGGAAAAGAGAGGTTGAGAGACAGTTCTCGTATAAAAATTTCTGTTGAGATACTTCCATTAGGAGGCCATATTCCCCAAATTGGGAGCGGACATGTATATAAAAAAAATAATGTTATTAAACGCAACATAATTTGCAGCTGCCAAGTCAACAATTAAGACAGACATGAATTATTCTGCACATTAACCAATCAAATATTACACAGATTAATAACTCGATTTTCCTATAAATTTGACTGATTTTTAAAGAAATATGAGACAAAATTGTACAGTATTTGGATATCATTTTTCAGGTGATGGTTATCGACTCTTGGTAGGAAGACATTATATTCAGAAAAATTAAACTGATCTCAGTTGAAAAGGCCCGCAATGAATTAGAATGTTCCTGAACATAATAAAATATTGTTTAATGAAACACTAAAATACAACAACCTATAGAATATATCGTTGTTATACTGGCAGAAGGCGTTAAGGTAAAAAATCAGCTGTTTTGAGTTATGAATGCAGATAGATTAATATCAACATGCTTTTTCTTCTGAAAACATAAATTCAACCATATTTTGTGTATTTTTATATAATTTGAACACAGTATACTTCAAGTCGGGTCTATGGTACATTGGTCAACGTCGTTGGCTTCCATGCCGGATCTCACGAGTCCGAATCCTAGAACTAACATTTTTCAAAATTTGAATCGTTCAAACTATGTACATTCTCACAGATTTTGTCACTAACGACCCGGGTTTCGCCTTTCGGCATCTTCAGGCGTTCAAGTGCACGGATGAACTTGAACTGACGCTTAGTAAATGAATGTTTCGTGTTTATATAAAAAATAAATGTATCATTGAGTTTAAAGCCATTGCTGGCGAAAAGGATAAGCTCATGGGCTCATCAACTCGAACGCCTGAAGATGCCGTAAGGCGAAACCCGGGTCGTTAGTGACAAAATCTGGGAGAATGTACATAGTTTGAACAATTCAAATTTAATATTGAAATTCCACCAAGCACCTTCAGTCGAAATCTTAAATTAACATTTTTCAATTGATTTTCTGTTCAGAGGCATGGATGTTTGCGATGTCTAAAAATTCCCCCCTACCATTTCAATGCTAAAATAAGAGAGTGATAAGCCAACCACCAGTCCTGTCCTAACCCTACTCTCTTCGCAAAAAAGAGAGGTTGAACAACTGAGTAGCAAGCAGTTGTCGTAGGTCTTTTGAATATATTAATCAAATATGTTAACCAGTTATCAATTATTTGATAATAGTATATATATAGAGATGTTAAAATTTCATGATTATCTCAAACCTATGTTTGACTTATCGCTTTCTGCCAGTTTACTGACAATATATTAAAATCAGATACTGTAATAATGCTTAGGACAGTATAGCAGTTGGAATATTTCTCTTCACAATATTCTTAATGTCCACTGTCGAAAAATAGTATAAAATTTGAGTATTATTATTGTGTCAATGAAATGTAAATTTTTTTTAATAAACAATTTATTCATTATCTCAATAAACGTGATTATGTAAATCAGCAAGAAATTAGAATAAACAGAATAATGTATTTTCAAAAATGCGCGTATACATTTTTAATCAACTACTTCACAGGAATAGAGACCAAAAACTGCACCCATTTTTTCGATTCGGTTTTTAAGTTTACGCCTTCTACCAGTGTACGGGCGATATATGTCTTCTGCGAATTATTTCCCCAGCACTGCAGCCTCAATTATTGCGATTGAGAAAGCAATCCTTCTGCTAAACGAATAGCTCGCAGCCAGTCCTTGTCTTCTGCCAATGTTTGGGTGTAAGTGTAATACTTGTTTTGAGATCGACACACCTCAATAAAACAAAGAAAGTCCAACAAAACAAATAGTTTCTTTTTTATTTATATAGAAATATATATTGCATGGGCGATTTCAATAACAAATGCTGTAAATGACATTAAAAAATTGCTCGTCTTTGTCGCAAGTTACAAAAAAAAAGTATATGTATATAAAAAAAATAGTGCCTATTAAACTCTGCCTATCTGGTACATTATATACAGCGAGTTTTTGGTTGTTCTCCGTTCGATTCAGCCACATCTCAATGAGTGCTTCCAATCCCGGGATCACAAAAAAGGTCCGTTATTGGATGTCTTAATCTCTATGCATACAAAGCAAACGACTGCCAATCAGTTAAACATTCAAAATAAATATCAATATAACATTAACAATATAATTTGCTGCGGAATGACTACCAAGCAGTCCTTGTAAAGTCATCGATTATATTTTTCAAAATTATTGCACTCGGTGAAAAGTTTAAGGCCCGAAGCCGACCGCTGACACAAACAGTCCTCGTACGAATGTCGCACAAATGGATTAACATCGCAAAGCGTGTGGCCGAGCTCAACTGTAGGCCATGTTCTCATTGATTTATCGGCGCCAAAGTTACACAATTATCATGCACTTTGATGAAGTGAACAAACAGTTTTTGTAAACAACATAAACGGCATTCTGACGTCAATATTTCCCTCAGCTCTTCGTCCAGAGGCGTAACGCAGGGTCGAAGCGCTTTACACGAAAGCTCCGGACGGTAATCTTAATACAGTTGAACTCGGTTATAACGAACACGGAAATAGTGAGATCTTGGATGTTATAGGGAAACAATCGTTGACATTTTAATTATTGGTTTTCCCCATACATTTATTCACTTTTATAACGAGCTACTTCTCTGGCATACTGAGCAACAATATCATCAAAAAATTCCGGAACTCGTGATATATTGAACGAGCTAGTCGAATTTTTAGCACATATTCAACTGTATTCTGGAATATAACCTGGAATTCTGCGCAGCGTATGCAAAATTATAACAACGCGTCAACATGCTGAAGTGCTCATCGCCAGCTGGAAATTGTTAACAGGCTGCGACTCTTGGATTCAATCACGAATAGCAATAACAGGATATTTTAACCATTTTGAAATTGTTCCGTTAAATCCAGTCTAATATATCAAAGTTTTACTCCAGCCCGCTTCTTTCTATCGCCGTATCCGCTCGGTACCTCAAAGATTTCCTGTGGCTTAGCAGAGTACGTCATATCTATCCTGTCAGAAGAAGACATGAGCGACCGCAGTTCTGTCGACGGTTATATATAATATAAACGGCAGCGTTCTGACGTAAGTATTAACTCGGTTCAATGGGCGGCGCTACGCGAGTAGGCTGACCGATGCGGGACCCTCACCCGGCCGCGTCCGTGTCTTTCTCGTACGTAATCTCCACGACCACGCCCTTGGACCTGTGTATCAACTGATGCTTTTTCAAATTACCGAGCTGCCTGCATTTGAACTGACACAATTCGCAAGCGAACGGTTTTAAATCCGTATGAATCATCCGGTGCTTTTTGAGATTGGTGGACGTGCGGCATTTGAACGAGCACACTTCGCAAGAGAACGGTTTGATGTTGTTGTGTATCATTTCGTGCCTTTTTAATTCGCCGGAGCGTTTAAATTTAATTTGACACGTCAGACAAGTGTACGGTTTAATATCGTTGTGCTTTATTTTGTGTATCTGCAAATGACTCATCCGTTTGCATTTGTATTCGCACTGCTCGCACGAAAACGGTTTGTCGTCCACGTGTATAATTTTATGCCGTTTAAGATGACTCGACTGGCGGAATTTTAAAAGGCATATATCGCAAGTGAACGGCTTCACCTCGTAATGAATCATTTTGTGTTTTTTTAAATGGCCCGACGACCGACATCTAAATTGACATTCGTCACAAGTATACGGCTTGAGATTGATATGAATAAGTTTATGCGTTTTAAGGTAGCTCGAATGCCGACATTCGAACGAGCAGACGTCGCATTTGAAAGGTTTATAATTATCGTGTATCCGTTTGTGAGTTTTTAAATTACTCGAATAGCGGCATTTGAAATCGCATATGTCGCACACAAAGATTTTTTCCGCATCGGCTAGGGCTTTATTTTTGGCCTCCGTCTCCGCTTTGGCCGCCGCTTCGGCGACAGCTCCGGCGTTCGCTTCGGCGATGGCGTCGATGTAATGCTGCGTTTTCGCTCCGTCATATTGCGTCTCGCAGAATTCCGATATCAAACTACTCATGACTTCTTCCTTTATCGTGAGCTGCTCTGGTAGGTTTGTTTCAGGTTCTGTCGGTGCGATTTCCGTTGCTGTAGTCGTTGCAGATTCTTGGGTGACGGTGGGAGCCTGCGAAGCATTAGTCATATTTAAAATCATCACAAAACTCTCGTTTACAATATCAAAAAACAGTACAGGTATTCTTAATCAAATTAAAATTGAATTCCTGACACGGTGACAAAATATCCATTAATGTAATTGTCTCACTAAAATCTCATTCAGAAAAATTTACCAATCACATCAACAATAAAAGCAACGGTTGTTAACCCTTCAGGCGCGGATGCTTAAAATAGATTTTAAATAGCTGCCGATTCGTAACGGCAAATAAATAATTGTAAAAGCTGATTTTTGTCTTGAAAGACATTTCTGGCTACACTCTGGACAAATAATTTTGAAAGTCTCGGTTGTCAAGTTTTTTGTTTAAAGTGATTAGTCAGGGCCCGGCAATTTATTGGCACTTTATTGAATCGCCAATAAATTAGAAGTATAGTATCGATTTTAGTTGATATTCAGAAAGAAAAATGTAGTATGTTGTAACACATAGTTACCAATGGGTTTAACCATTCAGTACGTTACTCACAGGTTCTTCAGGCTGTTTCTCTTCTTCCTGGGCCTCTTCCAGAGCATCTTCATCAATAACATCGGCTTCATCGTAATCATCGTCGTCGTCATCATCTGGGTCGTCGTAATCGTTTGGATCCAAGACATTGTCGTAGAAATTCTCCTTGTATTGCTGCCACTCGTCCACCTCCGTTTTAACTCTAACCGGCTTTGATTCAGCACCCTACAATTGTTCAACTAATTTATTACGAATTTTCGAACCTGTAAAAACTAACTTTTATATCGAGTTTGTTAGGATTTGAAAATGGAAGCTTTCTATCCAAGATACTAAAAAGCCGCCAGAACTGAAGCATATTATACAATACTCGCTGTTAAAAGCTATCAAATAACATAGCTGACTTGATTATTTATGACGTATTCACAGTATATTTATTTGAGATAGATATTTTCGAACAATTTCTTAATTTAAACGCAAAAATAACAAATGAATTTCATATAAATCATCGTAATTTTGACAGCGGAAAAAGTTAAGAAGTGTCATCTGTGTATAGTCCGTAGAAATCTTTCTGGTGACTGTATTAAGCGTTTTTTTAATGATTGTGTTTAAATAATAACATATTTGCGTCAGCTCATGTGAGTTTTGGATAGATTGTCTAAATAAACAAAGACCAAATCACCTCGTTCGGCTGACGGTGTTCGCCGCGGCCATCTTGGTATGTGGACGTATTTTGCGTTGGAACGCCGGCACATTTGCTGCCGTTAGACAGTCCCACTGAATTATAAGATTGATGCGGGTTCGTTGGCGGTATTTCGGAACCGGAATCATAATCCTCGGGTTCTAGCTTGATGTCCATTTTTTAATTTTTGTTTTGTGTATTTATTGATAATACCAAGATGGTGGACACCGATGCTCACGATTTTCAGATCGATTGACTGAGCTGACGTTGTCGCATATTTCATTGCCATGCTAATCCGATAACATTATAGTGATACTGTAACGATAAATATTTATTTTTGATCAACTATTATTGTGTATAATTATTATATTCTTTATGAAAAGTGATGAGTGAATTTTTGGTTATTTTTTAATATATTTTATAGACGCAAGCATTACCTAAGATTATGACCTTATTAATTAGCACAATACGTTACTCGTTGTGCAATGCCAAACGTGAGTTAAAATCAATAACTCTTTCTGCCCTAGCGCATGTATATTGTTTATATTATTTTTTTTTACAACAAAGGCTTTGTATAATCAAATAACATACAACAAAATCAGTCAAAATAAATTTTAACATGAGTATTTTTTAAATTGTGATTCACATTAATAGTGGACATGGTCGTTATATTTGCTTGTTTAGTACATAAATAAATAGCTTGTAGGTGATTTTTTAAGCCATGTCCTCTCTCTATGTAAAGCACATAGACTGCCTATAAAGATTATTTCGACACAATGTTTCATAGGTCTGAGAGAAGGTGAAACGTTGGAAGACCGTGACTTCGCTGGGTGGACGGGGTGGTACAGGAACTGTGATTGCTGGACGTCAATGAGTGTCAGGTCTAGGTTTACCCTTCACTGTAGCACCAATAAGAAGAAGCATTTTTTTATTGTAGATATACTTGCTGTTTAACCACCCTGTCATTTTAAAATAGAAAAACCTGACCCGAAAATTATCTTCTATGATTTTATATGCACACATGTTACCAGCAGTGACATTAAAAAAAGGAAACATATAAAACGCACTGGACATACACTTTTTACAGTAATAATAAAATGAACTGTCATATTATATACTGTCTTTACTATAGTTTATTGACCTACCATCGAGAAGCGTGCTATAGGGGACCAATTCTGAAAACCGTAGACGCATGCAGTGGCGTAACAAGGGGGGGGGGGTCTGGCAGGGGCAGACCGCCGCGGGTGGCACATTTTTGGAGGCGGCATTTCCAAAAATAAATACAATATTTTTCGTGATAAAATAGTTACATATTGGTATATTTAGAGCATCCAATCCCGGGATCCCGTTCAATTTTCTGATCCCAAAATCCCGGGATTGGCATGGCCGCGATCCCGAGGATTTCAAATTCCTCGGTGAGCTAATCCAAATCCCTCCAAAAGCTTCGGGATTGGATACCCTAGTTATATTATATCTTTTTCTTCAGATTTAAATCTATTTTTAATAATTGAATTTTCAAACGTTTTTATGTTGTCCGAACAACAGGGCCTCCAAATTGTTTTGCGTCTGAGAAATTTGGACGGTCTTTAAAAATTATTACAGCCAAAACGTTACAGTCAATGGAGAGCACAACAAATGATTATTAGGCTTTCTAATCCTGGATCCCGTAATCCCGCGATCGTCGATTTGGGAATTCCTGGATTTTGTGACTATGAAAAACTTGGGAGAGTTTAAAAAAAAAACGAGTCACGCTGGTATTTAAGGCAAATTTTTGAGATTTTTAAATTCTTGGAAGAGTTAAAAAAAAAACGAGTCATTCCTGGGTTCTTGAATAGTTTGAAAAATTCCATAACACCAAAAGTCCCGAGATTGAAAACCAGTCAGTCCCGAAATCCCGGGATACTGATATTTATGGACCTGTCAATGGACCTTATTTAAAATGATAAATCTTTTAAAAGGAATATTTGTTGAATGCTTTTATTTTGAACTATAATTATATTTTACTCAGGGGGTAACAATTGTTACCACTTTATTTATTTTAACTTTTGTTATAAACAAAGTTTCAGGAATATTTATTCTTTCGTGGACCCCCTGCACCCCAAAATGACTTTTAATTTGTCACGAACCACTGCTCTATAGCGATGGAGACCATTTGATATTTTCGTGCCGCGCCGAGTTGCTTTGCATTAGCTTTGATTTCAAACACAATTTTTTTGAAATCCGCAAATTGTTAGAAATTGGAATGTCTGAAAGAGTAAAAAAAACGTCTTGCGACTAATAAAGACTCTCTAAAAAGGACACGGGCCCAAAAAGGATGAGAAACACTGATCTAGATAACGCGGCGCTGGACAAAAAAAAATGAATTATATGAAAAAGGAAAGACCCGCGTACGCTGGCACGTAGGCACATGTGATGAATACATGCGCTCGCCCTGCTCTGCGCTCCGTTGTGAAGCCAGCGCAGAGTCCAGCTTGACGCGAGCAGGTTTGAAAGTGGCATTTCAATTTCACAGTGAAAATAACCGATAAACTAATTGAATAAGTCCAACTGTAGTTTGATTATACAATACTATTGTTTTTTTTGTGGTTGGCTTTCTATTTTAGAAGTTTGAAGTTTTATTTTCATTTACTTAGAACTTTGAGTTTTATTTTAAGTACTTTTTAAGAAAATAGTCTTGAATGTCATTTTGTAAAGAAATAAACATTTTCAAATTATGCCATTGTGGCATTGATATTATATATGACACTTCCGCGACGCAGCTGTCACAGCATACGCTGTCATGCATCCCAGAATACGTTTAGTATGTTTCAATGTTTCCACAGTCGAAAAACAAAACTCATGCACATTATCTGCGATAAACTTTCGTTGTTTACTTGGATCTGTTCTTAATTCACGGTAAAATATTTTCCGATAAAAACTGATGGTAAATTTTCGTCGTTTACCGGGAATTAGAGCCCTAAATATATATCAGGTGTAGTTGGGGCTCTTATGAACATTTGTCCGAGTGGTTAACGTCGTTTTTTCAGTTACAAAGGTCTATATGAAGCCTTAATTATTCTTTAACCAAAATCCATCATCCATTATCCATTATAAATCCATTATCAATTATCTTATTTTTAATGTAGACAAAATCAAAAAAAAAAAAACATTTTCTTCATTAAAAATTTCCAATTACGTTTTTCCCATTGTTAATATAATCAGTGTTTCAGTTATACGAAATAATAAAAATAAATAGAATACCTAGGTACCTTGAGAAATAAATGTGAACATTTTATTTGTATATGTGTAAGAAACCGGGCCGTGGAGTCAAAGTTGTGGACTGGAGTCGGATTCGGAAAAATAAACAAATTACTTCGAGTCCTTCTAAAAAACAATGTGTATTCAAATCGCACAGGTTAAAAGTAGCGCACTGCAAGCTACCAAGTCTAAAAAATAATTTAAGTCATGTTTTAAGGGGTTTCCCAAACTACGTTCCGCGGAATACTGGTGTTCCGTAAAGCCAGAGTAGGTGATTCGCAAAAAAAATGGAATGGTTTTTTTCGCTGCAACACATGTAAACACCTTCTACTTCATATTGAAAAGCTAGTGATGGTCTATCTCTACATATGTATGTTATGAAGTCAAGTATCCTTTGTACAGGCGGGATTTTGAATAAAAATTAAGAAATATCTTTTCACTCCCAGTGCGCATGAAAGTGATACTGTTTTTGCCTGACCGACCGGACGGCAAGTCTTTTCAATTTTACGCCGACTGCCAAGATGTATAGAATTGTTAGTTATTGTTCATAAATCTGATTGAAAAACAGCTTGAATATACGTGTTCATTGTATAAATTCTGGAGGAAAAAATCTGCGATTCATAAGCTTCATAAGTAAGTCTTTGATATTTTTTTAAACTATGAACTTTGATTGACTTTTAACTATTTTTTTTTATTTATTAATCATTCGCTATTAGTTTTCACCCAGTCTTATTTGTAAACGAATTTTATTCACGCAATTTTTTTTCAAAAAAATAATATTTAAGTGTCATTGGATAAAATGATAAGAATTCATAAAATACATTCATTGAATCAAAAAATAGTTCGGCATGAATAAAAACACGTCATTTTTTTTATTATTATTTACCTCATTGAACATCGTTTCAAAAGAACTTAAAAAATAATCTTAACCGTCGACTAAAAATATGTTTTTAATTAACTTCATTTTATTATATCTTTACTTTTTTCATGTAAAAATCAATGAAAAATACACAAAATCGAGTTTTTGTTCAAAACCAATGAACCATTATTGGTTTTTGTACATTTTTTTACACGATTTTTCATTTTTGAGAACAAATCTACAAAAAAATATATAAGCTTAATGTAAATTTTATAATAATTAAATACTTTATGTAATAACACAATTAATAATAAGTTATTTTCTTTCTCAATGAAAAAAATGCGCCAAATATTTTGAAGTTGAAAGATCATACTTGGGAGTAGTGTCAATTGATATTTGTAAAAACGGTACTCAAGCAATGGTAGGAAAGATGAAAGGTTTTGTATCACTTATCCTAAAACCCAGCAGTCATTGTATTTTGAAAAGGCAAACAGTCACTGGTAACTAAAAAATCTACAATTTTAAAAAATGTTACTTGCTTTAACTAAAATGTTTTTAAAAACTATGTAAAATTTAAATCGCTTCAATCTAGAGTATTTAAAATGTTGTGCGATGAAATGGGTAGTAGGCTCTCCAATCCCGGGATGCCGTCCAATCTTGTGATCCCGAAATCCCGGGATCGCGAGCGTGCCAATTCCGGGATTTTGGATTGAGAATTTTTTAGCAAATCCAGAAAATTTATGCGATTTTGGATTTGGAAAAAAACGAGTCACTGTGACATTTTGGGCAAATCGGCAGATTCCTTGGTTTTTGAAATTGGAAATGAAATAATGAAAAATGATTTATTTCGTATAATATGTTTTTTTTCATTGTATTTACGATTAATTATCGAGTAACATAATGAAAGCCTTGAAGTAAATAGTGATACTTAAAAAAGCACACACGTCTAACGAAAGACTTCATTTAGAAGTAAAAATACAACATCAAACGATTGCGTAAATACACAAAAAAAACATGTTTTAACATATTTGCTAAGAAAAAAATCGAATATCGTTTTATAAACGTCAGAAAATAAATTGACATCGATAAAAGTCTGTCTATAAATTGAATAAGTTTCCCCTTTGGCCCCCAGTTGTGTTTTAGCTACCGAGGTTGGCGCTACAGTATCATATATAAATATTTAATTATACCACCTTCGATACGACAATCAATTTTTCTGTAAAATACACTATTTTATTCAATATTATTTACGGCGAAGAGGCACATTCTTTGTAAACTAAATAGCAGTACAATATGATTTGAAGTGAGTAAAAATTCAATTTAATTTACTGTAATATTTAACACAAACATTTGGTCAATAGTAATAACTATATTAATGTTCGCATTGGTGCAATTATATGTATATTATAAAAAAATAGACTTAAAATAAATATTCAAATAATCTTTCAGTGAATATTTAATTCCATTTACTAAGATATGTTGTCGTGTACTTTTGGCATCGTAAATCTGCATTTTGTTATTTTGTGGGAAAGCATTTTTTTTTAAATTTTATTGTGTATATAAAATAAATTTGTGTGCATTAACTATTGTTTGTTTGAATTGAAAACACGATATTTTGACAACTAATATTTATTTTTATTTGAAACTAGCGAGTACCTGGCGTGCGTTGCAATCCCACTCAAAGAAAGAAAGTGTTCTTCTGTGTAATTCTGTTTATTGAATTGCTTTTGGATAAACAATATTTTTTGGTTTTCCGTCTGGTGCGTATAGGAATAAATCAGAAGGTTTTTCAACGCGTGGGCAGGCCTCATACTGCTGTCCATGTGAGAAGCATGGATTTTCAATATTTAGTCCACACACTTGTGGCGATTTTTCTTGTGCTTTGTTTATGGTCATTGCAAATGCTAGTCGCACCGGAAACTACAAACATTTAAATTCTAATGGCATATCTGTCGGAATTATTGGGATGCGTGGCAACAATACATCGTATCCTTTAAATTTTCCATTTAAAATTTTAGCTTCGATGATTTTGTTCATTATCTTTTTCATTGAAAGCCTGGTACCGTTGCAAAGTCGCTGTGAATTTATATTTGGGAAAAGAATGATAGGTACGTCAACTTTCAGACAATATAATAAGTGCACCACCAAAGAGCTGTTAATTTCCTCTTAAATCTTTTAGTGTATAGTAAAGAGCTTCCAATGCCTTGTTGTGCGCCATTACATTCTTCCCATTTAATGAGTTGACATGATTACAGTACTTCACCCATTCCGGATTTTTTTTTGATATTGCATGTTGGTGTTCTACAGCAATTTCAGTGCTGAATGCGCTGTTTGACCACCATCCAAAGAAGTTGCTGCAATGAAAATGAAGCGATTGCCAATGCAATATTGTTTCGTGATCGAATAGTTGCCAAAATAAGTGAAATGAGAAAATTTTTGACTGTGTCGCCGGGCGCATCTAGGAAATTCAATCCAACGGTTTAGCTTGTAATTGATTGCATGCATAATTCTATCATACGCTATGCGTTGTTTTGGAACTAATTTTGGAAGATTTGTTTGAACAAATGTACCCAATTTGTCGACATTAAATTGTGTTTCTCGTCGCAAATCACGACCAAAAAGATTGTTTGCATATCGATTCCTAGCAACTATTCCCAATTGTATCAGACAATCGGGCTTGAGCAGTGTGAGCTCGAACGGTTTCCAAACTTGCTTCCCATAGCTCGTTTTTTCTGAAGCTCGTGATGCGTAGCGGTTTCGTGCTTGAGGTGTAGATCGGCTAATGGCTGGTCGTTTAAAAAACAAGGATGAGATTGTCGCAAAATCGCTTTGAATTTACAAACACAGTGTTGCCATATATCGGCCATAAACAATATAAACAATCAATCAATTATACTTTTGCATGATAATTTTTTAAAACAATTAATTTGACTAAAACTTTTAAATGTCTGCCAGTTATCACGGCACAAAAAGGGTTGTGGGAGCTCAGGCTTATAAAATATCGTCAAATGTCACAATCTTCTTTCAGTTGTATATACATACAACTCGAAATAGTTTTGTTGTTTTTTTTTGTCAATGTATAAAAAAAGCACTGTACATAATTAATTGTTATGTAATGATGTTTTCTTTTCACCGCAGCATTTTTATTTTCTGTTATAAATAAATATTTTTTGTTTTTGTTTTGAGGATCGGTGCTATGGCTTGCGATGGAGAGGGTTTCATCGGGGCGGAGAAGCAGATGACAGAAGAAAATAATTTAACTACACCATACTACACGCACATTTGCAATCTGCAATACATAATTTTAGTTGCCATAGTAATATTAATTTTAGCATATATATGCTACAAGAAAGTCCTGGTTCCATTTAATTACGAGCAGGTTAGTACATTAAATTTGAATCGTTCAAACTATGTACATTCTCACAGATTTTGTCACTAACGACCCGGGTTTCGCCTTTCGGCATCTTCAGGCATTCAAGTGCACGGATGAACTTGAACTGACGCTTAGTAAATGAAAGTTTCGTGTTTATATAAGAAATAAATGCATCACTGAGTCCAAAGCCATTGCTGGCGAAAAGGATAAGCTCATGGGAATGCCAACAGATTTGAGTAGTAAGTAGTTTCAAGAATTATACTATTTGTTTGTCGGCAAAGGTTTTATGATTATAAGATTTTATGATTATATAGGATATAGAAGTGGAGATGCCGGAAAGTTTAATATTTCATTTAAAATCGGAAGACTTTGCAGCTGTGCTCTATTTATTTCCAAAATTTACATTAGTACATGGTTATTCAATATTTTTCATCGAAGGTATATGGCAAAGCCTTTTTTAATGGGCGTTCAAAGTCAGTCTTCAACTGCACACCCGACAGGAAGGTTTGTAGAAGACTTTACTGCGAGTTGTGCGATTCCTTTTACATAGGACAGACAGTAAGGAGTATTTCAAATTGATTTAAACAATAAAATAAGATTTTTAAATAATATGTCTAAGACAGTAGCTTTCACAATGGTTGTTCATACCTTCTTCGTGGTGTTAGGAAGTCACTGGTTTTCTTATAGTATTTTTTGTGATCATATATGAGATATTTTTCTACAAAAGCACTGGAAAGATCGTTACAGGGTGTGTGTGTGCAAGATCTCAATTTGTCAAAATTCAACATTTATTATTATTTAGCATTCTATGATATTGTCAAATTATAATTAACATAGTGTAGTTTACCACCCAGGTAAAGCTAATCAAACCGAATTCATTGAATCGATTTTCTTTTCGATAACATTTAAATTGCAAGAACCTGTAAGAAGACTATCCTTTTCAATCATTTTATCGTCATCTTTCTGGCAGAAGCTGGTAACTTACAGATTGAAAGTTCTGAGTAACCAGCAAATGAACAATTTCAGTTTTAACAATGAAGCCTCTAAATATTAAAACGAAATATAGATGCATTTTTGCCGATCCGACACAAGTGCCTGCCTTTAATCAGCATGAACAATAATTGTCTTTATAAATAAATGCTTTTTTGGCAATCTTATATAATCAATACGCCAACTGAGTTATTCCAGACAAATAATTTAAATCAATGAATGTCTTTCTATACTTAATTCATTTTTGTCAGCTTTGCTAGTTTTCAACATCTGCCAGAAGGGGGACGAAATATCGTCGGTAATTTTCTACAAGGTCATATTTTTCATGAGACACATAAATGTACTTTATTCTATCACTATCACTATCACTTTCAATCGCTATTTAACATCATTGTAATGGTTTTTTTCTCAATATCTCTGACAAAGTTTATAAGGCAGGAAGCAAAAATCCATGCCATCCTCTCCTTCAAACTAAGTATAGCACATAATCAGATTTTTTTTTCAATTTTTTTATATTAGGTTAAATAAAGCATGAAACAAATTTACTTTTTTTGGAAATTTCAAATTCTTTACATCAAAAAACTCAAAACTGACAAAAGTTGAGATATGTCCAAACCATACCATCAAAATCAGTTTAAACATATTTTTGACGGTGGGTAGCGTTAAGCCAAAATAGCTTATCATCATATAGTTCTCTACTAGAACCAAATACCTTTTACCTAACTCCGAGGTCTCAATTTTGTATTCTTTGATTCCAGGGTCTTACAGAAAAATGTTGTGATACCTCTCTGAATACATCAAAAGGTAATACTAGAAGGGATTTGGCACGTCTGAGCACAGCCCTTAGAAGAACTGGCACAAGATTACCACCCCCGTATCCCAATGGATGGTTCGGGGTCATAGAGTCTGACAAATTGCACGTGGGAGAAGTTCAGAATGTCGACTGCTTAGGTGAATAACGAATACTTTTATATACAGTCTATCGAATTGCAAAACGGTTACTTTATCAGTAATTCGGTATACCAGTATTGAAAATGTAAATACAGGTACTTACTTGTTTTAGAATTTAAAAAAATAAGAAAGATCGAAAAGTGCAAATGGTCCCGAATCAATACTATTTATGCGGCTGAACGCATGCATACACGATGGTCTAAACAAGATTGACAGATTGCACTATTGATAAAAAACTTTTTTGTTTTCCTTTGAAGTTGTTTCAGTGAACTTAACCATTGACACACTAAATATAGGGGGCTATGACTTAAACCTTCTACTAAGCCTCTCATTATCAATAGACATAATATATAAACCACTAGAACGCCAACGTCTCACCAGTGAGTCGCGTGTGTGTTCACTCCACACACCAGCGTCTCACCAGTCAGTTGCGATGTTTTCCCGTTGAAAATAAAGATTTTTTCAAAATGTGAAAACTATTATGCTAGGTCATCTATTTTTTAACCCAACGACTTCTTAAAAGTTTAATAATTCTTAATTGCTTAGTACTATTTTCAAATAAATTCAACCGATTTCGCTAGGCTGCCTATTGAACGATTTTTTTATACGAGAATCGTATTTCGAGATGTATTTGTCTTAATGATATAAAATATATTATTTATTTAAATTAAGATATACCTAAATCGATTTAAATGAAAAAAAAATATTCATTGTGTGTTATGTCCAGGGGCGTACCGTGGACATGGGCGAGTAGATAGTTGTCTAGGGGCAATAAGTCCTAGAGAGCGGCAAACTATCACAGATTTGTTTGAATTGTCAAAATATTTTTGACACACAACTTTCGCTTATAATAAAGATGATGCCTTAGTGTCGTTGCTAAACAAAATACCAAATCAAGATTCGATACTTATATAATGTCAGCGCATTTTAAGCTAACAATATCTTTTCTGGTGTGTAGGGAAGGTAAATTTTTTTTTTCTTAATTATTGAACAATAAATAATACGTTCTTTTCATATTTACTTGTGAGGATCTTTTTTAATAAACGGAATAGTTGACAAAACATTTGTTTAAGTACATATAACCTCTATATTTGTATATGTATTCCTATTTCCGAAAATAATGCGAGAATAATGTAAAAAATGGGCACTATTTTAGAGCTCTGCCTAGAGTCAGCACATAGCCTAGGAACGTCGCTGGTTGTGACAACCCTGAACAAAAAATTGACAGCATGTGTTATACATCATACAGTTATGATCAAAGTGAATATTTTGATCAAGTCAAAAGGCCGCAGCGGGACAAACAAGATGCCACAGGTTCCCCTCCAATGCACTTGACCAGTCATGGGGAACCTGCGGCCTTCTGGCCAATTCTGTAAATCTGTATTTTTTTGGAAATTCGTGAATTTCTGAGATTTTTGATGTCCAGCTTCTTAGAAGACCTAAAAAAAGGTCCCACGCTGGTAATTTGAGGAAATCCGCAAATTTCTGTGCTTTAGAAATTGACATGAATTTTTTTCCGGCCAAAGATTCCCTAGTCAATGTTTACTGCGGCCTTATGTTCAAAAAAATGAATGAGGCCTTTAGATAAAAAAGGTTCTCTACCTCTGCACTAGAACATTTAAGACTATAAATAATGTAATTCAAATCACTTTTTATGCAATTTCTATCGTTTCTAAAATTGCTGGCTGGGAGCGCTAAGCAAATATTTCACGCTGGCAGTTAAGTAGTTAAGGAACTTTTTTTCTAGGTGAGTGTATCGCAGTGTTCAGGGGAAAGAATGGAGTTGCGAGGGCTCTTGACGCGCACTGTCCGCACCTCGGTGCAAACATGGCTGTTGGGGGCACCGTGAAAGGTGACTGCTTGGAGTGCCCCTTCCACAAGTGGACCTTTAGCGGGGAATCCGGGCAATGTGTGTCCATACCGGATCTAGAAACAGGTAATCATACAGTAAAACATTCTTCATACTATATCATTGTATACAAAATTCTTGAAATAACCTGTTTTTTGTATTCATGACTTATAAGGGGTTCACTGTCAATACTTGGTGGAAAGGCATTATATTAAAAAAATCAAACACTCATTTGTAAAATTTCCACTTTTATTTTAAATGATCTGTTTCGGTTTTGCTCATTATAAGCATTACCAACTTTAACAACTCAACATTATTGGTGTATTTAGAGCCCAAACAATCAACCCTCTCTCAACCCTGCTCTGAACTGATGTCACCGTGTTTCTCATGATTTCAGTACCCAAAGGAGTATCGGTGAGAGTTTGGTACGTGTGTGAGGTTGACCAAATGGTGTTTGTGTGGTTCCACAGCGACGGCAGACCTCCACAGTGGTATCTTCCGCAAATCGAGCAAATCAACGACAAGAGATGGCAGTACATGGGGCGGAATGATTTCTTGGTCTCGTGTCATATACAGGTATTTAAGGCTCTCACGATTTTGTGGGGCCAGTAGCTGAATCTTCAACGTTCTTGGCTTGGGCTAAGGTGTTTATGGATATGAATTTGAGAATGGGCGGTTTGACTTTGTTTTTTATAAATACGAAATCAATTAATGACTCGAACCATTAATATAAAGTTGAAAATAACATTGAAAATCAAACATATTGTGCCAGGCTGTCAAGGAAACAGGATAGCAAAGGTATCAGAGAGCCATACATATGCAATGACAATGCATGACCCCTGAGGTAGGGAATCTAATTACCCGATTTGTATTTTTTCAGAAACTAACTGGTCGCATGGGTTGGTTCCGGAGAATTTTACTTAACTATCATAATAGGGCAGTATATTACTCTGACGCAGGGTGAAGATTTATCATTCATCAAATTTAATAATATTTAATTGCAGTGAAAGACAAAAACACCATTTACATCATCCATGCAAAGCAACAGATCAAATGTTTTATTGAAGTTGCATTGAGCAGTCGATATCTTAAATTATACTAATACCTTGCAAAATTTTTCTCCAGGATATCCCAGAAAATGGGGCAGACGTTGCGCACCTGGACAAAGTCCACAGGGACCATTTGCTAGCTGGGAAGACTTTACCGACAACAGAAGCATGGAATGGTTTGGGTAAGATTTTTTTCACACTGAATAATCAATACACTCCCATATTATTTATCTTCTCATTCCATTTAAACAGAAATTATTCCACGAGCAATGGCTCTTACTTAATCACTCAACCTCTCTTTTTGGAGAGGGTGCAGATAAAAGGATTGAACAAATAGTTATCCAGTCACTCTCGGTATGGCCCGTTTTTAAGAATCAATGGGAAGGAGGGAGCATAAGACATCGCGAACGTCCATGCCATCGAAAAAGCATCCACAAATCAATTTACACCACAACCAAATATAGCTTTGACCACCCGGTAATAAATCTATAAGGATAAGATAGTTAAATCAAAGTTCTGTCATCTTTTCTTCAAACAACATTTTATACTTCCATACCTCTTAAATGCAGCTTAATGATAAAGATTAGCTAACAATTGGCAATTTCACAAATACCATTTGTCTATTTTGACCTCTCCAAAAAAAGAGATTGAAAAACTGAGTAAGAATCGAATCACTGCTTCTTTTGAGATGCTCAATTACTTGTCTGCTCCCAATGTGGAAGTTTTTGTAGTCATACACTGATGCCATAACACACAAATTCATAAATTGATTGTATGATATCAGTCTTTCTACCAGGATTCCAAGACGCGGCAACCAATGACGATGGTTTTTGTGATTTTTTTTCAACATAAATTCATTCCATTCAAAAATGCTTACATTGTTCTAAGATGTGTTTTATTTATACTCTGTAGGAAGGCACGTTTGGGATGGACATTGGTCGCCATCGGAGACTTGCCAGCACGAAGCAACCGCCGATTTAAAACACGAAATCAGAATTTTGGACAAGCTATCGTTATTTAGGGTCGGTGTCGCAGCTAAAATGGTAAAATAGTTTGTCTTCATCAACGGCTTTAAATATTTTCAAAGAATCTTATAGCAGCGTTAAACAAAACTAAAATCAAAATTGAATTCATATACGTGCAATTCTCTTAATGGATGGAATTACCATTAGGGTTGCCAGGTGGCCCGGATTGGTCGGGATTGTCCCGGAATAGGAAGCGGAAGTTTAGAGCGAATTGAGGATTTCAAATTCGAAAAAAACGAGTATTGGAGATAATCTGGGGAAAAGGTAAGGTAAGGGATTGAAAATTAATCAATTCCGAAATCCCGGGTAATGCTGGTATTTTGGGCAATTCGGTAAATTCCATGGTTTTTGGATTCGAAAGTCAGAAAATAGAACAAATCTCCCGGATTCACTTGGAAGAAATCTGGCAACTCTAATTACCATAGAACACTGTGAAGTTTTTTTTATTTTTTAATACTATTTTAATAGTCAAAATGACATGTAGGAACATTTTTTATCCATGTCCGCTCTCAACGAGGATCATACCGTCGGTAATTTTCTACAACCTCGTATCGCAAAAAATACAGGGAAAAATAAAAAATGACAAATGTTGAGATACATGCTTGTAGAAAATTAACATCAATATGGACTTCTTATTGAGGTATGTCTCGAAGTTTTTCTATGTGAACTGCTTGAAACTATATTTTTATTTTATTTTCTACCATGTCCGCTCCCAATGTGTAGCATATGGACTCCTAATGGAGTTTATCTCAACACAAGTGTTAACAGGACTAGTGGTTGATTATTTGCTCTCGATACGCCCCGTTCATAGGATAGAATGGGTGGGAGGGGGAATCAAGGCATAGCATGCATTCTTGCCTTCGAAAAAAATCAAGTTATAAAACTGCCCGTACTGCCAGTTTACCGACAATATATTAAAATCAGATACTGTAATTATGCTTAGTGCAGTATAGCGGTTAGAATATTGCTCTTCACGGCATTCTTAATGTCCACTGTCGAAATCTTATGTATATATATATATAAATGAATTTGTGTATGTTTGCAGAATCTTTGGTGTCTATGGGTTTAAACGCCACAGGTCCGATTGCAATAAAACCTGAAGATTATAGGCATATTAAAATTAACTTACAGGGTCGAAAAAACTAAAATATCAAGACGTCTTTTTTGACGTTTTAAGTACTAAAAGTCTATCAAAACAAAAATGGCCGATATTCAAGTGCGCTGTCAGGGAGCTTAAAGCGCTGACGGCATTAATTAATTTAGCGATATAGTGAGTTGGCGTTTACCGGCGCGATGTTCTTAGATTAGTTGTATTTGAAATTAGAAACTACTCTTTTGTTTTTCAAAATAAATACAAACACTTTAATTAATACTGTACTATTTTTTCTACACAATGAGATATAAATATAGAACGTCAAAAAAATATTGGGATTCAAACCCGTGACGTCCGCAGCCAAATCTAACGTCGTTGACCACTCGACCACACAGGCGGCGAACCTGAATATAATTTAAGTTATTATTGACTAAATTCATAAGAATTTCAAGTATTTACGCTTATACGATTCCTTATTTAAAGATGTTAAATATAATCATGTTTTTGTCAATACAATTTTTTGGAGTTGGAGGAAGTTAAAATGAATCATGGAGAATCCAATAAGAGTATTTTTTTTTAAATTGGAAAATGTCGTTTTATTTTTTAGATTGGGCCCAGCTATGCGCAAGTACTGATAAGCCATCAGCACTTCTCCATGGCAATACTGCAGACAGTCACTCCGATTACTCCGCTGGTGCAGAGAGTCATTCACCGACTGTACGCTCCGATATTCTTTAAGCCGTTCGCCAACCTGTTTATGTGGAGTGAAACTGTCATGGTATGTCAAATAAACTATTTGGTAATGCAATAATTAGCAATTAAAGGTTCTACGACTGACGAATTAATTGTTGTCTTGATATCACCAAAGGATGTGATCAGCATCCTGGATCATATTACTGCATTTCGAGTTGAAAGCATTAAAGGTATAGTGTAATTGGCTTCAGTGCCTCAGATTTTGGATAAAAAAAATAAGCATATGGACTTATAATCGAGTTCATCTTGACAATAGTGTTTCTACTAGGAATGTTTGTTTCTCGGTTGCTCAACATCTTTTTTAAAGAGAATATGGATTAAAGGATAGGGCTTAGACAGAACTATCTTAACAAATCGCTGGTTCTGGAAGTAGTAACAGAACGAAAAGGCTAGGGACAGGATTAGTGGTTAATTAATTGCTCTTGCTATGCCTGGTTATTAAAAGATCAGAAAGGTGGGAGGGAATTTTCATACATCACAAAAACCCATGCCTTGGAACAGAAATCGATAAATCAATCGAAAAAGTTCTGCTCTTACTGAGCCTCGAACCCATGAGATCCAACACGGAAGCCTACACCGCTAACCGCTGCGCCATATGACCAGACAATTCAATTTAGAGCATTGGTAGCGGACATAGCTCAAAAAATCATCATTCTAAATCGCAAAATAATCACTATTTTTTTTTTAGTTGCAACGCGATATCATGATATGGAACAGTAAAGAATATCTCAACAACCCTTTCTTGGTGAAGACGGACCGATGCTTGAAAGCCTACAGGGCTTGGTTTAATCAATTCTATTCGGAAAATAGCTTGTCCTTTGACGACGCGGTCAAAAGAATCGAGGGAAATTCCTCCATGGACTGGTGAAAGATGAGAAAATGCTATAGTAACGTACCATTTCAAAGTTCAGTACAAAGAAAGAAAATCAATTGAAGCATTGACTACAATGGATGGCTATTAGATTATTTATATATTGCACCGGAGTATGAATATCGGCCTGCACTTCAGCTTACCGTAGCTACACAATTCTTTGACTCACTTGCTGCAGTTCATACATTAATTAACCCGTTTCACTACCGTATTTAAAATTTCAAGGAAGAGAAGATCAAAAGTTGACGTCGATGGTGTTGAAGATTAATGGAGAAGTTGTTTACAATTCAGATTCAGTTGATTATACTCCATTGTTAAGTGATTCACTTAACCCTTTGATGAGTATGTCCAGTGGCGGTTCCTGAACTAAAATCTTGTGTGGGCTAGAGGAAAGTTTAGCATTGTATACTATTTAAGAAATTGTGTATTTTTCCACTTCACCTAATACATTAATCTACAAGCAAATTAACAAATACTACGACACTACTGAAAAGCATAAATTACTATATAATAAAATCAATGCTAATGTAAGTAAGAAATAATAAAATAATAACCTTAAATTCGTCTCTTTCAGAGTGAAATAACAAGTACAAAAAGCAATACAGAGCTGTCACTGAAAGTCAATATCTGTCACTTTCATACAATACAACGATATTGGTATTTGTGTTTGAATGTATGGGTGGGTCATGGGAAAATTCAATTTAGCCCCCAACGAATGACAGAAGTTTGATAATTTGACGCACAATCGTATGAGTTTGATGACTTTTCCGTACATACAAATACAAAAAAAATCTAATCGTGCTTGATTGCGCCCCAGTGTAAGAAAAAAAACACGGGCTAAATCTTTCCAGCTCTTGACTCGTTAATACGTAGGTGTTGCCAGACTGACGTCACGTTGCCTGTTCCCTATGAAGTATTTATAGGGTTATTGTTTTTTTTTATGCTGGCTCAGTTTAAAATTGTAATACAAAACACAATCGAGAATATTATTGTAGGTAGACATAGCATTGTCTTATATTGACAGAGGAAAATCAAAACAGAGATATTGTATTCATTTGGGAAAGGTTAGTTACGCTTATAAATGTATTTATTTTGTTCAGCGGCCGAATTGCTGTTCATTTTTATTCAGCCATCTAAAGTTTTGAGTGAAAAATGCAGGTCGGGCTTAGCCCACCTAGCCCAGTACCTAGAACCGCCACTGAGTATGTCGCCGTACCTGTTCGTCCATGTATCTTGTCATCTATTATCTATCGCCATTCTTATATTTTTGCTATTTCTTCAGATATGGATACTATACACATCCGTCAGTGATTTTTGACTGCCAAATTATTTTTATTATGTGTTGCAAGTGTGAATAAAAGATTTTTTAAAAAAGGTTAATATTTTCAAATAAATTGATCAACAGTAGGCTTTCCAATCCTGTAATCCCGGGTTCCAGTCCAATTTTGTGATCGCGAAATTCCGGGATCTTAACCGCACCAATCCAGGGATTTCGGGATTGAGAATTTTTTAGGAAATCCGTAAATTAGTAGGATTTTGAATATCAAAAAAAAATGGGGATTATACAGAATTAAATATTTGTTAGTTTTCTGTTGTGATATATTTCACACTTCTTTTGTACAAATGTATACAGATAAAATTGGATATAACACAGTTAATATAAAAAAAAATTTGACTGATAAATTCAGCAATGACAAACCATTGAAGAAGTCCAATCAATACACTGGAACATAAATGCAAAAATTATAAGGCGATAGACAATTCGGGAGGTAATTTTCAAATTTGGTTTAATCCACTTTTCAAGAAACTGAGAAAACGTGACATTTTCGTTCATCATTCTTAAAAGGTTTGTGCTAGTTAGTATCATTCTTTAAAAATGTTTGAAAATCAAGAATTACAAATTGTGTGTAAAAATAAAAACTTTTGAACGTAATAAATAATAAAGAAAAATGAATTTTAAATTTGACCAATTTCTTTTGTAATATCTGGATCTAACTAAAATTAGAAGGTTGGATTTGGTTAATTTTAACCAAAAACTGTCGGAACCTTTTCAAAACTTTATGAATAAATATCAGGGTTGTACAATATAAAATTATATAATGTGTAAAGAAGATAAATAAAAAAACTTATGATTAATATTCAAATTGTATTAAGTAACATGGAATTTTAAGAACAATATTGTAAACATATACAAAAACGTGAAAATAACTTTTTTTTGCTTGCTACACACAAAACATTCTTTTGTTAATGCTTCAGCACTTTTACATTTTTTAACAATGCTGATTTTTGATATTTTATTGCTTCAATGTCCACCATCACATTCGTATGAACCTACTTTCTAATTCACGTGTACATCTTTTTCATTTCACGACCTTCGGTTATTTGTTTAAATGATAATATGTTTACACATCCTCAGTGCCGGCGCCACCATACAGGCGAAATAGGCAACCGCCTAGGGCGCAAATCATAAGGGGGCGCAAAAAAGGAGTATTAAAAATAATTAACATATTTTAATAATTTTATACAACACGTTTTATTTTATTTTGATGTTTGTATCTGTTCGTTGTAGTTATGTATCGTAGGCTATTCTCAAACAAAAAAATATGCAACCATTTGCAACATTGACAGTTTCTTAACCTTTTTTTTATATTTGTATACATGTGTCTCTCACACACTCTTTGTCTTCAATCAACCGTTTTTGTCACGACTGCGACCGTTCCAGGTAGTCGGACTGTCCGGCTGGAAGATAAAAGTGTTAGCGTACGCTTTTAATTTTTCTATATATTATATATGTTTATGTTTTTATTTTATCATTGCAAATTTATAGATTTTTGTTGCTGCAAAAAAATCCTTTCAATTTATCATAGCTACGTGCTTTAATCAATAAACATGCCAACGATATACAATTGTATATTTTGAAAACAAAACCATAAGTGCACGTGGAGAAATTTCTGCACCTTTCCAAGAAATGGAAGCCCTCATATTTTTTTCTAACCGATCTGCTTGGGACCGCGCCGAACGCGGCTACCGTTTCCATCCAAAAATTGAAGCATCCCGTCGATTCGACACATTACATTAAAACTCAAGGGCTGTTTACACTGGTGTAATTAGAATACGCATACTAAGCAATTATTGTGTAAGCGTAAAAAAATGTTTAAATAAGTATGATAAATAAACAAGAAATTTAAATATTATTTTGTGTGAAGCGTATTTTTATAACTTTTTCACGACTGTTTCCTCAGTGTGGCTAGTACTTTACGACCCCATAAAACGTCAAACTTTTACGAATTATAAGCACCATTCAACGTTTTAGAGCAGTGCTTCCCAAACTTTTTCGTTCCTCAGCCCTCCTCAATTGTCTCCATAACTCGTTTTTTTTTTAGCTCACCGACGAATTCGAAATCCTCGATTTGCTATACTTTACCCCAGAATTCAATTTCTATCCAATCCGGCGGCCCCCTTAAGAAATTCCCAATATGGGAAACACCGATTTGGTAGACTTAAATATAGAAGTTTTACCTACCATTAAAACTCTTATTGTGTTTCCAGTAATGTCCAAGATCCAATATGAGAGAGAGAGAGAGGCTTTTCTCTTCAAGCGATTAGATTTTTGTACTTTCTACTGAATTTCGCGGCCCCCGCAAGAAATCCTACGGCCCCCTGAAGGGCCGCGGCCCACAGGTTGGGAATCACTGTTTTAGAGGATTTGTGTTTCTTTTATTTTAGTGATTGGGTTTATTCGTTTTTTTTCCTCTGAAAATTATTTCGATAATTACAATAATAATTCGAAAAGGAAAATAATAGAAGAAGAGGTTGATCAATTGTATGAGAATGACGGTAGTGAGTTTGAAAATGTTGTATGTGGCTATAAAATTGATAGTGACTTAGAATCGGATTTTGATAGTTATGATAACGTATTTTTACTATCAATTGCAACAACGAGCAATGTGACCTAAAAAGTGGTCAAATATTGTTGGAAAAAAAATGTAAACAAATGCGCGAGTATGAATATGCCTTTAGGTCGTTTTCTGTTACTGTTTAGGTCTAAGGGTGCAATTGTTTTAATATCCTGTAAGGGAACAATGCGAGACCACGTGGCGCACACATGTATTTTAAGTAATTGACATTTCAAGCAATATAACACAGATACAATTTAACAATAGTTTTAAAATATTTAATTAACACAGTTTTATTTTCTTATATGTACATAATGCGATATTTTTACCCAATGGACTTGTTAAATAAATCAGTCTTTCTACAGTCGTTGTAGCATTTGGTGTAAGGTCGTGATTAAATTCCAAGTCTTGTAGAAATTAATTGTGGCGTTACTTTTGATTAATCAATCCGAACATATAATTTGAACAGTGGAATTGGTTTTTATATTTTCATACTGTTATGAAACTTGATAGTGAAAATTACTAATATATATTTTATTGTTTTTGTATATGTATAGCCAATAAAAAACCAATGTACATTTTTGTGTATTTTATTATTTGATTATATTTTTTTTTGCTTAAATTGTTTAGTTTTTTATAAAAACAGCTAATAATTATTTTTTTGAAAAAAATAAAGTTTATATTATTATCTTATTATTTTTCTCTTGTGTTTGTGTGAGCGTTTTATAATATTTAATCTAATTAAAATTTTTAGAAAAGGCTTAAGTTATTTTATTAATAAGTATCAATTATATTTGTCTGGTCCGTATGGCGTAGCGGTTAGCGTTCTGGGCTTCCGTGGCGGATCTCACGGGTTCGAGTCCCAGTACGAACAGTATTTTTTCGATCTAAATATCGATTAAGATTTCTGTTTGAAGGCATGGGTGTTTGTGATATTTAAAAATTCCCTCTCACCTTTCCTATCCTTTGATAACCAGGCATAGCGAGAGCGATTAGTTAACCACTAGTCCTGTTCTAGCCGTATCCTTTTATCCGTACAACTCTCTTTGAAAAATAAAGGTTGAGCAACTGAGTAACAAACGGTTTTCGTAGAGGAAATCTGTTGAGATAACTCCATTAGGAGGGCATTGGGAGCGGACATGGATAGAAAAAAGAAGGATATTTCGAATAATCCCGGACGGCTTTTTTATTATTTAAAAAAATGGGACATTTTTTAAATGGGGCGTTCTAAAAAACTTCGCCTAGGGCGTCAAATTGCCTCGCGCCGGCACTGTGTAAAGGCGTTGACATACATGGATACTACAAATTTGAAGCGCAGAATTTTTTTTTTCGAATGAAATTTATCCGATTTCTTTTCTGTTTTATTTAATAGAGACGGAACTAGCAATTGAATATATTTTTTTTCTTCTACAAAAGGTCCAAAAAACTATGATATAAGAATACCTTAATTACAAACATTGCATCACCTATATTAAAATAAATATTTAAGAAAATGTGGGTATTGGGGTCAAATTTCTTGAGGTTAGATCAGGAAAAGTTAAGAAAAATATTGTAAGCATATACAAAAAAGTGAAAATAACTATTTTTTGCTTGCTACACACAAAACATTCTTTTGTTAGTGCTTCAGCCCTTTTGCATTTTTTAACAATGCTGATTTTTGATATTTTATTGCTTCAATGTCCACCATCACATTCGTATGAACCTACTTTCTAATTTACTTACCACGTGTACATAATATTTTATATTTTATAATAATTTTACACATCCAAATAATTTATAAAAGAAAGATGCGTTCATTGAGTATCTCATCTTAAAATCTTAATTAATTGTTTTATATATAACTAGCGAGTACCCGGCATGCGTTGCAATGCCACTCAAAGAAAGAACGTGTTTGTGTTTTAATTCTGTTTATTGAAGTGCTTTTATTTTTCCGTCTGGTGCGTATACGAATAGATCAGAAGGTTTTCCAACGGGTGAGCAGGTCACATACAGCTGTCCATGTGAGAAGCATAGATTTTCTAAATTTAGTCCACACCCTTGTAGCGATTGTCCCTGTGCTTTGTTGATGGTCATTGCAAATGCGAGTCGCACCGAAAACTGCAAACGTTTAATTCGAATGGCATACCTGTTGGAATCATTGAGATGCTTGGCAACAGTACATTGTCCCCTTTAAATTTTCCTTTTAATTCGTTTAGCTTCAATGATATTGTGCATTATCTTTTTCACTGAATGTCTGGTACCGTTGCAAAGTGGTGGATTTATATTTCGGAGAAGAATGATAGGTACGCCAATTTTCAATGTTAAAATGTGTGACGGCATGGCTGGCAAATCAAGTGAATTTAAGAATTCAGAAGAATTTATTGCGATATTTTTGAGAAAAATTTGTGAATCAATTCTCTTATTGTTTTTGTAATTTTACAGAAGTTTGTTGGCAATGTAATACATTGTGTGGATTCATCTATTTTCAATTTTCCATTCCCAATATCCAACAATTATTTTGCGAAACGTTCAGCGGATGTGTCATATTGTAGTTCTACACGCATGCTGGCCTTGAAAGCCAATTTCTGCACTTGTCGCCATAAAACTGATGATTTGAGACATGCATTTAATAAGTTGAACGTGGTATAACTGGTAGGGTTTGTCGAAAATCACCAGACAATGAAATAAGCATTTCCTCTCAAATCTTTTAGTGCATAGTATACAACTTACAATGCTTTTTTGTGCGCCATAGTACATTCGCCTCATATTATGAGTTGGCATGATTGAAGTACTGCACCCATTCCGTTTTTTTTGATATTGCATGTTAGTGTCTCAGTGATTTGCATTAAAATGCAATTTCAGTGCTGAATGCGCTGTTTGCCAAAAATGTTCACACCAAAGACACGCGAACTGACGCTTAGCCATATGATACACACACATTTACTAAATTGAGAAGTCACCAGAAAAGGCAATAATTATTAGAAAATTTGCCACAGAGAATTCTAAAAATAGCCAATCAACGGGTCCATATTTCACTTTTTGCGACCTATGATTTGCCATGAAACTGACAGCCGTGGCACGCAGATCGCTTTATTCGGCGAAATTTCTCATTGTAAAATGGCTGCACTCTGGGGTGGGCTGGAGGAAGCTCAGAGAGGCTCGCGCAAGCCCTTCGCGAAATTTTGCTAAGGTCGCCCAGCCCCTTGTTAATTTAAGAGAAAACAATATTCTCAAATCAAATGAGTACATAGCTGCAATTTCTGACTTACATACATTATCTATGACAGCATCAGTATACACAGTAGTACATTTTCGGCCATTTACATTGATGAGTTTACAGTAAATTGCATAAATATATTAAGTAAAAATCGATTGCTTATTTAAGTAGTACCAGAATACCGAGAATTGCGTTGATATAAAGCGAGCCCCTTGTAAACGCATTGGCAGCCTACTGCTAGCTGTACTAATTTAGAAAAATTTGAGGGCGTCCGCACAACAAATCATCAAAGTTTTATTACAATTGGATGAACGGTATAGAAACAGTAACGCATTAAAGAAAAACTCCCAAATTACCGTATTGGCAGCCCATCGTTGTATGTTTTGATTCAAAAACCTTTGCTGGTGTCCGCAAAACAACTCACCAAAGCTTTATCGCAATCAGATGAAAGGTATAGGATCGAATAAGGAACAAACAAACAAATGTACGTATTGGAAGCCCACCGCTGGCTGAATTTATTCAGATACCGTTGTGGGTGCTTGCACAACAACTCACCAAAGTTTTATCGCAATCAGATGAACGGTATAGGAACAGGAACGCATAAGGGACAAACTAACAAATTAAAGTATTGGTAGCCCACCGCTGATTCATATACATTCGCGAGCGTCCGCACAACGGCTCGCCAAAGTTTTTTCGCAGTCCGATGAATGGTATAGGATTGCATACGGAAAAAAACAAACAAATTAACGTATTGGCAGCCCAGCGTTGATTTATATAGATTTGCAGGCGTCCGCACAACAACTCACCAAAATTTTATCGCAGTCGGATGAACGGTATAGGAACGCATACCAGACTAACAAACAAATTAACGCATTAGGAGCTCACCGCTGATTCATAAACCTATTCTGGCGTCCGTATAACAACTCCTCAAAAAAATTATTGCACTCGGATGAGCGGTATAGGAGCGCATAGGTAACAAACAAACAAACAAACATTCATTTTTATATATATAGATATCACCGCTTAAAAAACATGATTAACTTTAAATAGGTGCGTACCTATAAGGCTATAAATACAATTGAATTGATAAATACATACAATGAACTTTTTAGTTTTGATCATACGTTTGCCAAATATACTAGTGCAACTTCAAGGCAATTAAACTGATTTTTGTTAATAATTTTAATTTATTGCTTTTCTTATGGCGCAAAACAATTCTTAAAAGTGTTTTTTTTCTTTAAAAATGTCTTCAAATATTTACTATTAATATAATTTTAAACGGTCTCTTTTCTGCAAGTTTTATTGCTTAATAGCTTATAGCATGTTTTTTTATTAGTTATATAAGGGGCATCTAATCCTGGGATCCCCTTCAATTTTCTGATCTCGAAATCCCGGGATTGACATGGCCGCGATCCCGGGATGGATAAATTTTGAGCAAATCCCGAAAATTTACACGAAATCGGCAAATTGAAGATTTCAAATTCCTCAATGAGCTAATAAAAAAAAACTAGTTTCTGAGACAGTCTGGGAAAAAGTATACCAAATTGATGATTTCAAATTACTCGGTGAGTTAAAAAAAAAAACGAAGTTCTGAGACAATCTGGGAAAAAGTATAGCGAATCGAGGATTTCAAATTCCTCGGTGAGCTAAAAAAAAAAACGAGGTTTGAAGATAATCCGGGGAAAAAGTATAGGGAATTGAGGATTTAAAATTCCTCGAAAAATTAATCAATCCCGAAATCCCAGGATGGAAAAAGGCATCGGGATTGGATACTCTATATATAACCACAAGGGCGAAAGAAATACTATTGAATTACTCACGAAACTTTTTACTTTAAGCTGTAAAGATATTAATGTCGCGGTCTTTGTTTGACTTATAATGGTTACTAGCTGTAAGCCCGTTGCCCAGCAACGTGAGATTTTTGTTGCATAGTATTAATTTTAATTTTATTTTATGTTATTTTATTTTATGGTATTTTATTTTATTTTATTTTATTTCATTTCATTTTTATTTATTTTATTTTATTTTTATAGTTAGCAGAAATTTCGTAAATTATTTAATTTTTGGAATAATGTTTATGTTTGCTAACAACCATTTTTCGTAGTAGCAGAAATTTCGTAAAATATTTAATTTTTGAAGTAATGTTTAAGTTTGCTAACAACCATTTTTCGTAGTAGCAGAAATTTCGTGAATTATTGAATTTTTGGAATAAAGTTCAAGTTTGCTAACAACCATTTGTCGTAGTAGCCGAAATATCGTAAATTATTGAATTTTTGGAATAAAGTTCAAGTTTGCTAACAACCATTTTTCGTAAGAGCAGAAATTTAGTAAATTATTTAATATTTAGAATAATGTTCAAGTTTGCTAACAACCATTTTTCGTAGTAGCAGAAATTTCGTAAATTATTGAATTTTTGGAATAATGTTCAAGTTTGCTAACAACCATTTTTCGTAGGAGCAGAAATTTCGTAAATTATTTAATATTTGGAATAATGTTCAAGTTTGCTAACAACCATTTTTCGTAGTAGCAGAAATTTCGTAAATTATTGAATTTTTGGAATAATGTTCAAGTTTGCTAACAACCATTTTTCGTAGGAGCAGAAATTTCGTAAATTATTTAATATTTGGAATAATGTTCAAGTTTGCTAACAACCATTTTTCGTAGTAGCAGAAATTTCGTAAATTATTGAATTTTTGGAATAATGTTCAAGTTTGCTAACAACCATTTTTCGTAGGAGCAGAAATTTCGTAAATTATTTAATATTTGGAATAATGTTCAAGTTTGCTAACAACCATTTTTCGTAGTAGCAGAAATTTCGTAAATTATTGAATTTTTGGAATAAAGTTCAAGTTTGCTAACAACCATTTTTCGTAGGAGCAGAAATTTAGTAAATTATTTAATATTTGGAATAATGTTCAAGTTTGCTAACAACCATTTTTCGTAGTAGCAGAAATTTCGTTAATTATTGAATTTTTGGAATAATGTTCAAGTTTGCTAACAACCATTTTTCGTAGGAGCAGAAATTTCGTAAATTATTTAATATTTGGAATAATGTTCAAGTTTGCTAACAACCATTTTTCGTAGGAGCAGAAATTTCGTAAATTATTGAATTTTTGGAATAATGTTCAAGTTTGCTAACAACCATTTTTCGTAGGAGCAGAAATTTCGTAAATTATTTAATATTTGGAATAATGTTCAAGTTTGCTAACAACCATTTTTCGTAGGAGTAGAAATTTTGTAAAATATTTAATATTTGAAATAATGTTTAAGTTTGCTAACAACCATTTTTCGTAGTAGCCGAAATATCGTAAATTATTAAATTTTTGGAATAAAGTTGAAGGTTGCTAACAACCATTTGTCGTAGTAGCCGAAATATCGTAAATTATTGAATTTTTGGAATAAAGTTCAAGTTTGCTAACAACCATTTTTCGTAGGAGCAGAAATTTAGTAAATTATTTAATATTTGGAATAATGTTCAAGTTTGCTAACAACCATTTTTCGTAGTAGCAGAAATTTCGTAAATTATTGAATTTTTGGAATAATGTTCAAGTTTGCTAACAACCATTTTTCGTAGGAGCAGAAATTTCGTAAATTATTTAATATTTGGAATAATGTTCAAGTTTGCTAACAACCATTTTTCGTAGTAGCAGAAATTTCGTAAATTATTGAATTTTTGGAATAATGTTCAAGTTTGCTAACAACCATTTTTCGTAGGAGCAGAAATTTCGTAAATTATTTAATATTTGGAATAATGTTCAAGTTTGCTAACAACCATTTTTCGTAGGAGTAGAAATTTTGTAAAATATTTAATATTTGAAATAATGTTTAAGTTTGCTAACAACCATTTTTCGTAGTAGCCGAAATTTCGTAAATTATTTAATATTTAGAATAATGTTCATGTTTGCTATCAATCATTTTTCGTAGTAGCAGAAATTTCGTAAATTATTTAATATTTAGAATAATGTTCATGTTTGCTAACAACCATTTTTCGTAGTAGCAGAAATTTCGTAAATTATTTAATATTTGGAATAATGTTTAAGTTTGCTAACAACCATTTTTCGTAGAAGCAGAAATTTCGTAAATTATTTAATATTTGAAATAATATTCAAGTTTGCTATCAATCATTTTTCGTAGTAGCAGAAATTTCGTAAATTATTTAATTTTTGGAATAATGTTTAAGTTTGCTAACAACCATTTTTCGTAGAAGCAGAAATTTCGTAAATTATTTAATATTTGAAATAATGTCCAAGTTTGCTAACAATCATTTTTCGTAGTAGCCGAAATTTCGTAAATTATTTAATTTTTGGAATAATGTTCAAGTTTGCTAACAACCATTTTTCGTAGGAGCAGAAATTTCGTAAATTATTTAATATTTGAAATAATGTTTGAGTTTGCTAACAACCATTTTTCGTAGTAGCAGAAATTTCGTAAATTATTTAATATTTGGAATAATGTTTTAGTTTGCTAACAACCATTTTTCGTAGTAGCCGAAATTTCGTAAATTATTATATTTTGGAATAACTTTTAAGTTTGCTAACAACCATTTTTCGTAGTAGCAGAAATTTCGTAAATTATTGAATTTTTGGAATAATGTTTAAGTTTGCTAACAACCATTTTTCGTAGTAGCAGAAATAGACGTTGTAAATTTTTTAATTGTGATTTTTTATTTTATCGAATATTAATATATAGGTATTTATTTTTTGAAAAACTTATCACGCTTATCAATCGGATTTTATTATTTTCATACGATCAAGATGTACTGTGTTTAAAAAAAAATGTTATAAACAAAAAAAAAAACGTTTAAGGTTAGACTCGAACCACTGACCATCAGCTTACGAATCTGGCGCTCTGCTTTTTGGGTAGAGCGGAATTAAATCTACGTGTGAAAATTAGAACATATATGTTTTGCTTCAAATAAAAAACAAAAGTTTCAAAATTCGAACGTAATTCAATATATATAATGTTATTTTATCGTATCGTATCGTTGTTTGTTTACCCGAGTGGTAAAGCTCTCAACTCATAATTCAAGGACCGTGTTTCGAATCCAGACCAAGGCGCTTTTTTGTATGAGAATTCAATTTTTCAGCGATTTGATATGTTCCATCAAATAATAGTATATAATGACGTCATCGAAAAGGTAGGAATAAAAATGGCGACATCGAGGCTGGTGAGGGGGAGGGGGAGGAGGAGAGGAAATCGAGGAAAATCATAAGTAACAGTGTATATTGGAAAAATATGTCTTAAGTATGAATAAAAAGTGACAGCGCGGCTTGGCAGGAGGAGGAGGGGGAGGGGCAGGGGGAGGGGAAATCGAGGACATCTTACACTCAGACAAACATACGGACATTATCGGCTATTAATATATAGATTGGTTGGTCTCGCTCTTAAGTTTTTGTGATGCTTTTTCTTCTCGCAAATTTAAATTCACACATCTCTATCGCATTCTTACATTCAAAGATCGATAAATAGATCAGAGAAATACAATATCAATGATTTTGTGCAAAAGACGTAATATTTTTGAATTTTTTTATTTATGTTTGGATGTAAAATTATTTTTCTACGAACACCTAAAATGATAAATAATTATTGACAATATTATGAGAAATATTAAATGTTTTTAACAGCTAAACTGGCTATGCCTGCACCATGTACACGAAAGTGTTAACACGTGTACATCTTTTTCATTTCACGACCTTCGGCCTTAACTATTCTGCAATTTGTTATTAAAAACAAGCTCCCAATATTTCTTTGTAGATTTTTTATGGACTTCTTTTTGGAAGTAAACAAATGTATTAAACACCGTACATAGAAGTCGAAAACAATAAAATGTATTTAGATTATAAGCCTACTGAAATCTTTTGTAGATTTATGGAATTTTCTTCATTCATATTTTGAATAGAGTACGTTTGTCGGAGCGCCAAAAAATCTCATGGGTTGAAAAAAATATTGTTATTTCTTTATCAGTGTAATATAGAAGCTAAAGTTTAAGATTTGTGAATAAAATATTACGAGTAAAGAAGCAATCTTTTAATCAAGCATATGTCATGTTTAATGATGACTAAAAATAAATTTAAGGTTTTCACTTTCAATCCTTGGTCTAAAACAGGCATGCACAAACTTTTTCATCTATCAGGCCAGGGATGGGCTCGCGCGAGCCCCTTGTTAATATAAAAAAAATCATACGTCTTGGATCAAATCATCACATAACTTGATTTTACAAGCTCTGCTTTTTCCGACACCACTTAAATCCCAGGTGAAAATTTTCTGCTCCACCATTGATATCCCTTCGACCTTCACAGATTTACAAACTTAACAGTAAAAAAAAATATTTTCACTTTATAATAATAAGTCAATTAACAATAATTTGTAACATATAAACAAACAACTTTAATTTGAAATCAATACTTCTTAATACGCGCGACATACACACAATTTTATATGAATTATTTGTTTTAATTTGACTTATTTTTTCATCACGTTTAAAATTCAAACATGATTTTTTTAATAAGAAGATTTTTACTTTAGATATTTTTCCAATCAAAATTAATTCAGTCAATATTTATTTTTATAATTCTTATATATTATGTATAGTCAGTTCTCTTCTTACTACCACCTCGACTTACGACTATTCGGGCTTACGACGGAGACCAAAATTAAAAAACTAAAATATAAAATTGAAAAATAATGCGTTCGCCTTAATGTAATTGATGCGTCCACCTTAATTAAGATGATGCAATCGATTGCATAGAAAAATGAATAGATTTCAAAATATTGCCGATTATTGTCATCCTCCACACTTAGTTGAATCCCATCCAAACATAAAAGTTATATATATAAGAATATTTATTTACCCCCCCCCCAACACTACAAGCATTTTACAGCCAATGGATCACGGAGGTATTGCTAACTTTAAATTGCATTATTTAAAAGAAAAAGTCCAGACATTGAGAGAATTTCGGAAAAACTATAACACCTTTTAAGCAATTAAAAATATCTCAGAAGGATGGTCAAATGTATCGACATCATGTATGAATGGCATACGGAACAAACTATTAAAACTTTATCATAATATGAATTTTAATAGAGAAAATGAAGTAGGAGAAGTAACGAATATAATTGTACAATTTGCTCAAAAGCTTAATCTGGAAGTTGACAGTGAAGACATAGTTCAACTTTTAAAAAATGTTGTTGAAGGGCTCACAAATCAAGATTTGATTAAGATTGCGAAAGAACGTGCTACAGAAAAAAATCAAAAGAACTAGATGAACACGACGGTATACCTATGAAAATTGTGCTTAAAAAAATGACTGCAGCTTTCAGCCAAATCAACAATGGAATCCAACAATTTGAGAATATGGACCCAGACACTGATAGATTTTTGAGGGTACATCGCCTGATTCAGCAAGCACTCGCCTGTCACAATGAAATTTATGAGGAAAAGAAAAAGCAATTTACACAAACAAATCTGGATATGTTTGTGAAAAAAACTAACTCCACTACTAGAGATGTACCATTTAAACTTGACTGTGGCAGAACTCAGAACTAAAATTGTCGCCCTAGGACGTGTTGACTATGGCAACGTTAATGATGCGATGGTGGCGCCCACGCGGACAGTCAAGTTAAGCTGGTACATCTATACAATCACTGACACCTATGGATATTAGCACAGATAATAAAAATAACAGAATAACTTTGTAAATATATATTATTATTAATATATGTATTTTACTTATAGTACATATTCTGAAATAAATACCACTAATGTACCACACACTTTTTATGTCTATCATTTCATTATTTTTTTTATGAAATTCGACTTACGACCATTTCGACCTACGTCCTAGTTGGTGGAACGGAACCCCGTCGTAAGTCGAGAACTGACTGGATATTAATTATTGACGGTTCCGTGGCACAGTGGTCAACGTCGTTGGCTTTTACACGCGGACCTCACGGGTTTCTAATCCCAGTACATTTTTTCAATCGATTTCGGTTCGAAGAGAGGTTGAGCAACTGAGTAACAAACAGTTCTTGTAGAAAAACCTTTGATGAGATATTTCAATATTACGAGGCCAATTTTCGCTATTTTCCAAACTGGTAAAACAAATGGAACAATGTGTTGTTCCTGAAACCAATTTCTTCCAGAACCTACGGAGACGATATAATAAATTTTCAAATGATTTATTTCCTATAAAATGTTTTTTTGTTATTGTATTTAAGATTAATTATCGAGTAAGTGGAAGTAAATAGTGATACTAAAAAGAGCACACACGTCTAACGAAAGACTTCATTTAGAAGTAAAAATACAACATCAAACGATTGCGTAAATACACAAAAAAAACATGTTTTAACATATTTGCTAAGAAAAAAATCGAATATCGTTTTATAAACGTCAGAAAATAAATTGACATCGATAAAAGTCTGTCTATAAATTGAATAAGTTTCCCCTTTGGCCCCCAGTTGTGTTTTAGCTACCGAGGTTGGCGCTACAGTATCGTATATAAATATTTAATTTTACCACCTTCGATACGACAATCAATTTCTCTGTAAAATACACTATTTTATTCAATATTATTTACGGCGAAGAGGCACATTCTTTGTAAACTAAACACGATTTGAAGTGAGTAAAAATTCAATTTATTTTACTGTTATATTTAACACAAACTTTTGGTCAACTTTTGGTAACTATATTAATGTTCGCCTTGGTGCAATTATATGTCAATATTATAAAAAATAGACTTAAAATAAATAAATAATCAAATAATCTTTCAGTGAATATTTAAGTCCATTTACCCTGGGTTAAGCATTCCTTTCTATTATTCTAATAACATGTATCGCTAAAAAAAAATACTATAAATTAATAGTGCGTTTTGGTCGAGACGTGGTTTTTTATTGAACGAAATATGAGTTTACTGCTTAATTAAGCACGCCACTAGCTCCCTGTTCATTTTTTTATCGATACATTTTATTCAGTGGCGGCTGGTCAATGTGGCATTGGATCAATGCACGCCTTGTATATGCAGGGGCGGTTATATTTCATGAAATAATATTCAAACATAACATTTACACCGTTCACTCATTTTAAATTCTTCATGTATTTATTGTCTATAATAAACATTAAAAATTTTAGATAGTACAATAAATATATAGACAATAAATACATGACGAAATGCAAGGGGTGCATCGATCCAATGCCGCACTGACCCGCCGCCACTGATTTTATTAGAATAATATATAGGAATGCTTAACCCAGCTGCGATGTTTTAAAAATCCTATAAAGCTAGATTTTATCAATTAAACGAGCCCCTTGTTAAGTTGAGAAAATCAGCACTTAACTGCAGTGGCGTAGAAAAGGGTCCCGCCCAATGTTCCCTCTAATTTTCGGAAGGTTATGTGCGCAAAAATTATTGGCTGTGCAACTTTGACAAGAAATAAAAATATTTGTGCGCCACATAGCGGTATTTAGATCTACGAAACGAAAGGGTTGATCTTTAATAATGATAATAATAAACAACACTATTTAATGTCAATTAATTTATTCTGGTGATGATAAAGCTGATGTAATTTTTGTGCGCCCTGTTGTAATGTATGTGCGCGCACTCGGCGAGCTGTGTGCGCGCGCACAGCTTAGAGGGAACACTGGTCCCGCCGTCCAAGGCGTTTCTTGAATTTGCCGCCCACCCCCAATAATTCCTCCACTTTTTTTTAAAAAATACTTCTATTTTTTAGCTATGAGATTATATTACAGCTGGCTTAATTTTTTTTATTCACAAATATAATTTCTCTAAAAATATTGTATTTTGTTATTTTTTTTTCTTTTCGATTTTTTTCAGAGCAAAAATTAAAAAATACCGCCTCCAAAAAAAGTATATATTGTCAGTGGGCGGAAGAAAATATAGTGAAAGTTATAATGCTTACATTGGTTATGTATACATATCAATCTTAATTTACAAATTACTCATATTTTCTGTTAATTTTCGAGAATGCCGCCCACAGAAATTCCCCCCTTGCTACGCCACTGCTTAACTGCTATTCCAGTAAACGGTTGAATTGGATTAAAAAAATATTTGACTTCGTTGGCCCTTTTTCATAAAATACATTTGTTTCAGGTGCATAATAAAAGAGACCCTTATCGGTTTTTTTTCTTTTGTGTAACAATGCCGATGTTTGATATTTTATTTGCTCCAAGGTCCAGTGACACATTTTTATGAACCTACTTTCTAATTTACTTACCACGTGTACATCTTTTTCATTTCACGACCTTCGGTTATTTGTTAAAATGATAATATTTTTACACATCCAAATAATTTATAAAAGAAAGATGCGTTCATTGAGTATCTCATCATAAAATCTTAATTAATTGTTTTATATATAATATCACCGCTTAAAAAAGATGATTAACTATAAATAGGTGCGTAACTATAAGGCTATAAATACAATTGAATTGATAAATACATACAATGAACTTTTTAGTTTTGATCATACGTTTGCCAAATATACTAGTGCAACTTCAAGGCAATTAAACTGATTTTTGTTAATAATTTTAATTTATTGCTCTTCTTATGGCGCAAAACAATTCTTAAAAGGGTTTTTTTTCTTTAAAAATGTCTGCAAATATTTACTATTAATATAATTTTAAATGGTTTTTTTTCTGCAAGTTTTATTGCTGACTTATTTACCAGCTTATAGCATGTATTTTTATTATGTTTTTCCTCGCGGTAAAAAACATTTTTTTTAATGAGTTTTTCGGTGTAAGCGTTCACATATTTGCAAAAAGGGCACGCGTGACTTTTCGACACTGCTGTATAACCACAAGGGCGAAAGAAATACTATTGAATTACTCACGAATTTTTTTACTTTAAGCTGTAAAGACGTTTATATCGCGGTCTTTGTTTGACTTATATTGGTTATTGGTTGGTCTCGCTCTTAAGTTTTCTTCTCGCATTCTCACTATCAAAGATCGGTAAATATGTAGATCAGAGCAATACAATATCAATGATTTTGTGCAAAAGACGTAATATTTTTGAATTTATTTATTTATGTTTGGATGTAAAACTATTTTTTCTAGGAATACTTAAAATACAGCGTCCTGCAGCATGGATACGGAAGTGTTAACACGTGTATATCTTTTTCTTTTCACGACCTTCAGCATTAATTATTTTAATTTTTTTTGTAACACTTTAAGAACAAGGTCCCAATATTTATTTGTAGATATTGTATGGTCTTCTTCTTGGAAGTAAACAAATATATTAACCCTTTCCACTCCAATGTCAAGTGTCACTCGACATGCGAGATTTCCACTAGCTCCAATTAGGGTATCCAATCCCGGAGCCTTTTTCCAATCCCGGGATTGAGATTTTCTCACCGAGGAATTTGAAATCCTCAATTCGCCATACCTTGGATTCTCACAGAACCTCGTTTTTTTTTAGCTCACCGAGGAATTTGAGATCTCCGATTTGTTATACTTTTTCCCATAATCTCACAGAAACTCATTTTTTTTTTTAGCTCACCGAGGAATTTGAAATCTCCGATTTGGTATACTTTTTCCCGGAATCTCACGGAAACTCGTTTTTTTTTAGCTCGCCGCGCGAATTTGAAATCTTGAATTTGCCAATTTCGTGTAAATTTTCGGGATTTCCTCAAAATTTCTCAATCCCGGGATCGCGGCCATCTCAATCCCGGGATTTCGGGATCAGAAAATTGAACGGGATCCCGGAATTGGATGCCCTAGTGACACACGACATTGGAGCTGAAATACATTTTGAAGTATTTTCTTTTACTACTTTTTGTCGATGCACATTTGAAATAGATACTATTCGACAAGCTGTGAAGCATTTTACAAAGTTGAGACCCTTTGCGATAACTACCTGACGCAAACAAAAGAATGGTGTATTTCGGGGGATGATAGCGGGCAGCGACAAAACAAAACAGTTGCTGTTGCGCTGAGGGGTAAATATCTGTTGTCCGTTTGTGTTATTTTGTAATAAAAAGCATTAGATTGTTATTGTGAGACATTGATAAGTAATTAATTTGTATCAACTTGAATTTATTGTGTAATTAGTGAATAAATTTTCAACCCATAATGTTTAAGAAAGGTACAATTATTTTTTAAAACGAAAGCGAATTGTGTGTAAAACTACAGCCGTAAACATAAATACATTTGATCAGTGTTTCCCAAACTATGTTCCGTGGAAAACTGGTGTTCCACATAACCCGCATAGGTGTTCCGCGAAACTTAGGAATATTTTTATATGCTGCAACACATTTAAAAAACTTGGCTCATTCAAAAAAATATTTTCATATTGAAGGGCAAGTTATGGTCGTTATGATATGCGATGGCTTAAAATTAATTTTGAAATAAATAATACGTTTTATAAATATATATATATTTTTGTTATACATTATCCAACCTAAAAAGTAAGCTAGGTGTTCAGTTAAAATTTCTGGATTCGTGAAGTGTTCCATTGCAAAAAAAGTTTGGGAAACCCTGTATTTGATCATGAATTTGATAGTAGTGACAATAGTGCATGGGTGTCCAACCGGTAGATCGCGATCGACCGGTCGATATAAAAGAAGAATAAAAAAAATCATTTTATTTAATATATAAAAAAAAACACATTTAATTATAAACTACCAATTTTGTCGTGGAGCTGGTGGAAAAATACAAAAAATAACTTGGAGTGGAAAGGGTTAAGCACTGTACATAAGTCGAAAAAAATTAAATGTATTTAGATTATTAAGCTTACTGATGTCCCGGGACTTTTTTTGGAAAATGTCCCGGGAATCGTGACTGCTTTGAAATGTGCTAATACCATCTAAACTTTAATTTTGAAAAAAATAATTCTTGCAGTTAAGAAACCCTCAAAAGGACTGATGTGTATTGAATGAAAGCAGGTATGAGAAGGAAGCCCCAACTGTAAAAAAAGTAAATTACAACATACCTGATGTTGTTTTATGTACAAATGTTTTTTCACTATTATACAAAAGTACCAATATCTCAATAGAACAAAAAAGGTCTAAAAAATGTATTGTGAAGTTACGATCATAAATTTACTCCTGACGGCGGCCGAATTCATTGATATTTTTTATAACATGAACCGTTATCATCCCCACTTAGTAAAATTTAACCGTAAGCATTGCACATATATCCATTACATAAGAAAAATAATAATTATTTAACATTGTATAAAAAAAACGCGATTTTTACTAGTGCGTACTTTCAAAAGGCGTGTAAAGCATGTATGTATGTATGTAGTACATAGTATGACATCAATGCAAATATTTAATTTGAATAAAATCATAATTTTTAATGTCCCGGGAGTTTGAAAACCCCGAGACTTCAGAATCTCTAGTCATGTGCCATGTTTGATGATAACTAAAATTAACTTGAAGCTTTTCACTGTCAATTCTTGGTGTAAAGCAGGCATGCACAAACTTTTTCATCTAGCAGGCTACAAAAAAGCAAATTATGACAGTTTCGGGTCGCAAGTAAAAATGAAATTTAAAGTACGGTCAATCCTCGTTTTACACGCGGATACGTTTCATGTAAAGCAGCCGTGTACATACATTATCGACTGTGGAAAGGAAAAAGGACGTAACCCACACATATCAAATTTTACAGGAGGCGCAAAAAACGTGTTTTGATGATTTTGGGCCATATGCAAATTATGAATTATACACAACCTTGAAGTGCACGGAGACATAATCTAATATTTATTAAAGAAATTGTCTAGGAAAAACCTTCACTTCAGTCTTTTTTCTTGGTTTTAATTTTTTACAAGGTCATCTTTTTCAAACTTAAAAGCTAACTTTAGATACTAATTAGGCATTTGCAGCTTGCATCCTTTTGATAGGACGTGTATCAAGTTTGATATATTGTGGTTATCGAAAAAAACCTGTTTTGAAAAAACCGTGGGTTACGTCCTTTTTCCTTTCCACAGTCGATATGTATAGATAAATGAACGATAGTCTCCATTGCATTCGGCTGTGCTATTTTGAAACCGAACTAGAGGTCTGCACGGGCCCGGGTAAGGAATATATTTCTTCAGAAAAATATTTCAGACTACGTTCGTGTCTTAAGTCAGCCATGATGATTTAAATTATTACCAGTTCTATAGTGAATCGTAAATTGTTGTAAATTTGTAAAAAAAAAACGGTTTTTTTCGGGCCGGGTCGGGCCTGAGTTTTTCGGGCTCGGACCGGGTAACTTTGCAAAACTTAGGCCCGTGCAGACCTCTATTTCGAACAAACGGTCGGGCACATGCGGTTGGTAGGAATTGGGAAAAAAGCACTCAGCTTTGCGGAATTGTTTTATCGGCCATAAACAATCAATCAATTATAATTACTTGTTACATGATAGTTTTTTTAAAACAATTAATTTAAATAAAACTTTTAAATGTCATCACAAAAGGGGTTGTGGGAGCTACGGCTTATAAAATATCGTCAAATGTCACAATCTTCTTTCAGTTCTATATACATACAACTCGAAATAGTTTTGTTGTTTTTTTTTGTCAATGTATTAAAAAAGCACTGTACATAATTACTTAATTGTTATGTAATGATGTTTTCTTTTGACCGCAGCATTTTTCTTTTCTGTAATAAATAAATATGTTTTGTTTTTGTTTTGAGGATCGGTGCTATGGCTTGCGATGGAGAGGGTTTCATCGGGGCGGAGAAGCAGATGACAGAAGAAAATAATTTAACTACACCATACTACACGCACATTTGCAATCTGCAATACATAATTTTAGTTGCCATAGTAATATTAATTTTAGCATATATATGCTACAAGAAAGTCTTGGTTCCATTTAACTACGAGCAGGTTAGTATGTGGTTATTCAATTCTTTTCATCGTAGGTATATGGCAACGGGCCTTAAGCCAAGTGTTCAAAGTCAGTCTTCAACGACACAGCGCGGCAGGAAGGTTTGTAGAAGAAAGACGCTTCTTTTGTATAAAGAAGCGGCGTCTACACACATTACTGCAAATTGTGCAATTTCTTTTACATATGGAGTATTTCAAATCGATTTAAACAATAAAATAAAAAAATTAAATAATAAAATCATACTCCTAATTACTTATAGAGTGTTCACTGTAAATACTTGGTGGAAAGGCATTATATTAAGAAAAACACAATATTCCTTTGTACGATTGTTTATTACACCTTTTCATTGCAATTTGTTTTTGTATAAATAGCACTGTTAAATTTTATTTCTTATCAGTTGACAACGCTGGCCATGAGCGGAACCGGTCCTGATCTTGATAAATAAAAGTGGAAATTAAGAACAAAGGTATATTGTGTTTTTCTTAATACTTTTAATTAACAAATCGACATCTGTCGACACTTCGTGGTGTTAGGAAGTCACTGGTTTTCTTGTAGTATTTTTTATGATCATATATGAGGTGTTTTTCGACAAAAGCACCGGAAAGAGCATTACAGGGTGTGTGTGCAATATCTCAATTTGTCCAAATTCAACATTTATTATTATTTAACATTCTATGAGATTGTCAAATTATAATTGACATTGTGTAGTTTACCACCCGGGTAAAGCTAATCAAACCGAATTCATTGTGTCGATTTTCTTTTTGATCAAATTTAAATTGCAAGGACGTGTAAGGGGACTATCTTTTTTCAATCATTTTATCGTCACCTTTCTGGCAAAAGTTGGTAACTTACAGATTGAAAGTTCTGAGTAACCAGCAAATGAACAATTTCAGTTTTAACAATAAAGCCTCTAAATATTAAAACAAAATATAGATGCATTTTTGTCAGCTTTGCTAGTTGTAAACTTTTACCAGAAAGGGGACGATATATTTTCGATAATTTTCTACAACCTCGTATTTTTCAAGAGACAAATAAATATACTTTATTCTACAGCTATCAATGTCACTTTCAATCGCTATTTAACATCACTGGAATGGTTTTGTTCTCAATATCTCTGACGAAGTCTATAAGGCAGGAAGCTAAGACGTTTCCATCCATGCCATCCTCCCTTCATGCTTTACATATGGCAAAAGTTGAGTTTTTTTTTTTCAATATTTGACATTACAGCTTACGCTAATGCGTCAAATATTTGTAAGTCACATGAGATTAACTCAAGGAGGATTAACGTCACAAGCACCTATGTCTTAAATCTCAATTGAAAAATTGAAAAAATCCAATTTGACATTGACCTTACCGGGAATGGAACCCAGACCCACCTGATCAGTAGAGCAAGCTCTAACCGACTAGACCACAGCGGGCGATATGTGTTTCTTCAAAATTAACGACGATTTGAATAAACCAATATCCGTGTAAACATATTTCTGACGATAGCGTTAAGCCAAAATAGCTATCATATAGTTCTCTACTAAAACCAAATACCTTTTACCTAACTCCGAGGTCTCAATTTTGTATTCTTTGATTCCAGGGTCTTACAGAAAAAAGTTGTGATACCTCTCTGAATACATCAAAATAATAATACTAGAAGGGATTTGGCACGTCTGAGCACAGCCCTTAGAAGAACTGGCACAAGATTATCACCCCCGTACCCCAACGGATGGTTCGGGGTCATAGAGTCTGACAAATTGCACGTGGGAGAGGTTCAGAAAGTCGACTGCTTAGGTGAATATTAATAATTTTATACACAGTCTATTGAATTGCAAAGCGGCGAGTGTCCATGCCAGAATCCTGCTATGTTGGGTGCTTTATCATCACTGAAATACTAGTATGTATTGAAAATGTAAATAGAGGTACATCAAAAAGTGCAAATGGTCCCAACCAAGACTATTAATGCATCTGAACTTATTTACACAACGGTTTAATCAAGATTGACAGATTGCACTATTGACAAACTACTTTTTGCTTTACAGTTTTTGTTTTCCTTTAAAGTTTTTTCAATGAATTTCACCCTTCTACTAAGCCTCTCATTGACAATAGACATAATATATTAACCACTAGAATGCAAACGTTTCGTTTTTTTATACGAGAATCTTATTTTGAGATGTATTTGTATTAATGATATAAAATATATAATATATGTTTTTAAATTAAGATATAAATCGATCTAAATGAAAAAAAAATCTGAAAAAAAATTGACAGCATGTGTTATACATACATATGTCAGGACACACTAGAACATTTTAAGACTAAATTATGTAATTCAAATCACTTTTTATGCAACTTCTATTGATTCTAAAATCGCTGGCTGGGAGCGCTAAATCGAATATTTCACAATGACCGTTTAGTAGTTAAGGAACTCCTTTTCCAGGTGAATGTATTGCAGTGTTCAGGGGAGAGAATGGAGTTGTGAGGGCTCTTGACGCGCACTGTCCGCACCTCGGTGCAAACATGGCTGTTGGGGGCACCGTAAAAGGTGACTGCTTGGAGTGCCCCTTCCACAAGTGGAGTTTCAGCGGGGAATCGGGGAAATGTATGTCCATACCCGATCTAGAAACAGGTAATTATACAACAAAACATTCTTCATACTATAGAATTTTATACAAAATTCTTGAAACATCCTGTGTTTTCTATTCACTACTTTTAAGGTACTTTTGTATTCACTTTCAATACTTGGTGGAAAGGTATTATATATATATATATATATATATAGTCGCCCGCTGTTGTCTTGTTGGTTAGAACATCGTTAGAACTCGCTCTACCGATCAGGATTTGGTTAGAACTTGGTTAGAACTTGCTCTATCGATCAGGTGGGTTCGATTCCCGGTAAGGTCAGTATCAAATTGGATTTTTTAAATTTTAATTTGAGATCTAAGACATGGGTGTTTGTAAAGTTAATTATCCTTGAGTTAATCTCATGTGACTTTCAAAAATTCTCATCCAGTATATCTCGTATGATCTTTCAGCTGTAATGTCAAATATTTTTTTAAATAAAAAATTTAAAAAAAATATATATTTAAAAAATAAAACACTCATTTGAACCAATTCCACTTTCAGTACCCAAAGGAGTATCGGTGAGAGTTTGGTACGTGTGCGAGGTTGACCAAATGGTGTTTGTGTGGTTCCACAGCGACGGCGGACCTCCGCAGTGGTATATTCCGCAAATCGAGCAAATCAACGACAAGAGATGGCAGTACATGGGGCGGAATGATTTCTTGGTCTCGTGTCATATACAGGTATTTAAAGCTCTGTAGATTTTGCGGGGCCAGTGGCTGAATCTTCAACATTCTTGGCTTGAGCTAAGGTGTTTATGGATATGAATTTGAGAATGGGCGGTTTGACTTTGTTTTTTATAAATACGAAATCAATTAATGACTCGAACCATTAATATAAAGTTAAAAAAAAACATTGAAAATCAAACATATTGTGCCAGGCTGTCAAGGAAACAGGATAGCAAAGGTATCTGAGAGCCATACATATGCAATGACATTGCATGACCCCTGAGGTCGGGCATCTAAATACCCGCCCAAATGAGTTTCCCGATTTTTCAGAAACTATGGGTTGGTTCCGGAGAATTTTTCTCAACTATCATAATAGGGCAGTATATTACTCTGACGCAGGGTGAAAATTTATATTTCACCAAGATTAATAATATTTAATGGCAGTGTAAGACAAAAACCCCATTTACATCATCCGTGCAAAGCAACAAAACAAATGATATATTGAAGTTCCATTGAGCAGTCGATATCATAAATGATAAAAATAATCTTTTAAAAATTTCTCCAGGATATCCCGGAAAATGGGGCAGACATTGTGCATCTAAACACAATCCACGGCGACCATTTGCTAGCCAGGAAGACTCTGCCGGCAACAGAAGCATGGAATGGTTTGGGTAAGATTTTTTCACACTGTATTGATTATTATCAATGCACTCCCATATTATTTATCTTCCCATTCCATTTAAACAGAAATTATTCCACGAGCAATGGCTCTTACTTAATCACTCAACCTCTCTTTTTGGAGAGGGTGCAGATAGAAGGATTGAACAAATAGTTATCCAGTCACTCTTGGTATGCCCCTTTTTAAAGAATCGGATGGGAAGTTGGAAATGCATAAAGGTGGAAATATACAGCAAACACGCCACGTCACACGACGCGGTCTCACCCCATGCAGGCCGTTCACACTTGTCACACGAGACGCAGACGAGGCGCCACTCAGTTTACGACAGTGAATTTGAACGTCTGGTCTTGTGACCTCTCTCGTAATACAAAGTATGGACATACTTTCCAATGAATTTGATGACAATTTAGAAGAACATGTGATGAAAATATTTTCTGTTTATCTTACAAATAACAAAATGACAGAACTGAAGATATTGGATTCACAAAATAAATTAACAAAGAATTAGGTTTGGTAAATTTCATACTCTTTTTGACGACTTGGTCGAATAGATAACTAACGATTACATCAAATAACGATAAAATAAATTGCAGTTTGAATAAATAAATGAATATATTAAAATTGACATCATTAAAAAGTGTATAAATGTTCGTGGGAATAATCATACACGAGAAAATCAGCCATAAGTCTTAGCTAAGTAAAATACGTAATAACATTATATATTGTTACGAAAAAATCTAGCTCAAACTTAAATATACATTCATATAAAATGACAACATCGAAAGCCTAATCTGTCTAATGTATCTTTGTATAAAATATGCAAACAAAAATTAACAACAACTCTTCAAGCGTTCGGCAGCGACTGAAGCGCGTGATCACGTGTTTTCAGGAACATACTGGAACACACTGGCCATAACACGTCAGGCGGACTATTTATCTCCACCACAGTCAAACACAATATCTGGATCGCTTGGATCGTGTGAGGTATGACCGCATCGCGTCGCCTTGGATGTTTGCAGTGCTTTCCTGTCCCATACAATACAATGGCAAATATGTAGCTATGATCTCATCCAACACGCTTACGTGTCGCTGGGTGTCGGCAGTATGTTTTCGCCTTAAGACATCGTGAACGTCCATGCCATCGAAAAAGCATCCACAAATCAATCGACGCCACAACCAAATATAGCTTTGACCACCGGGTAATAAATCCATAAGGATAAGATAGTTAAATCAGAGTTCTGCCATCTTTTATTTTAACAATTTTTTACACTCCAAAAAAGAGGCTGAAAAACTGAATAAGAATCGAATCACTCCTTCTTTTGAGATGCTCAATTACTTGTCTGCTCCCGATGTGAAAGTTTTTGTAGTCATACACTGATGCCTTCGAATACAAATTCGTAAATTGATTGTATGACATAAGTGTTTCTACCAGGATTCCAAGACGCGGCAAGCAAAGACGATGGTGTTTTTTTTCAACACATAAATTCATTTTATTTAAAAAAGCTCTCATTGTTCTAAGATGTGTTTAATTTAAACTTTGTAGGAAGGCACGTTTGGGATGGACACTGGTCGCCATCGGAAACCTGCCAACACGAAGCAGCCGTCAATTTAAAACAGGAATTCAGAATTTCGGACAAGCTATCGTTATTAAGGACTGATATCGCAGCTAAACTGGTAAGACAGTCCGTCTTCATCAACAGCTGTGAATATTTTCAACGAATCACTTTTTTTATCCATGTCCGCTCTCAATGTGGAGCACATCGTCGGTAATTTTCTAAAAGTTTTCAGGAAACTGAAACTGTTTTCGGTATTTTATTTTACCGCTTCAATTTTCTATCGCTCGAAACAACACTGGATTGGTTTTTTTCTCAATATCTTTGATGAAGTTAATAAGGAAGGAAGCAAAGACGTTTCCATCCATGCCATCTTCTTCTTCATGCTAAACATAGCACACGAACATATTATTTGTCAACGTTTTTATATTAGAAATATTATTTTATAAATATAAACACATGAAATATTATTTTTTTAGAATACGAGTCGATGGAATATGTGTGGATTGAAATTCTTATTTCATTACATTAAAAATGACAAAAGTTGCATACATGCTTGTAGAAATTGAAAATCAATATGGCCTTGAAGTAAATTGAATTATGTCGCGAAGTTTTTCTATGTGAACTGCTTGATACTCAGTTGCTTAACCTTTTTTTTCCTATCCGCTCCCAATGAGGAGCATATGGACGCCTAATGGAGTATATCTCAACAGAAGTGTTTCTACGAGAACTGCAAGTTACTTTGTTGCCCGACCTCTCTTTTTCCAAAGAGAGTAGGAATAGAAGGACAGGGCTAGTGGTTGGCTAATTGCTCTCGATACGTTCATAGGATAGAACGGGGGGAGGGGGAATTCAAGACATCACATACATTGCCTCCGAACAGAAATTCATAAATCGATTGAAAAATCAATTTATAAAACTCTCCGTACTGGGATTCGAACCCGTGACCTCCGTAGCCAAAGCTAACGACGATGACCACTCGGCCGCACAGGCGGCGAACTTTAGCTCTCCAGAGACGAGAACTTTTTTTCGATAAAAAAAATATTTAAATATGCTCATCCTTATATTACCATGTAATATTGTGTACGGACAGTAGTGAAGACGAGCGTGACCCTATGGGCACATTCAGGGTTGAAATAAAGCTAAACGTGAAATTTTTAAAAATATTTACAGTTGTACCTTGTTAGATCAACATAATTTCAGTACAAATATATAAGAAAAGAACTGTAAATAATTTGATTTTTTGATAAAAAAATAAGTAACAGTTTCAAAAAGTCCATTTAAAAAAACGTAAATTCAAAAATGTGCTTTTTGGTGGCCGTTTCTGTCCCCGCGGCTGATTACTAACTGAAGTCTGTACCCTTCTTAACCAAATATGAGTGAAAGCAACGATATTCAGGTAGAAAAGTATGAATAGTGGGATCAATAGACAACGGTGATTACTGTGACCGTATGGTCACGCTCGTCCTTGGAGGGTTAATATAATTTTATTTATTAAATTCATGAGAATTTCAAGTGTTAATGCTTTTACGATTCCTAATTAAAATATGTTATTTGTAATCATGTTTTTTTCTATATAATTTTTGGAGTCGAAGGAAGTTCAAATGAATCATGGAGAATCCGATAAGTTATTTTTTTCAAAATTGGAAACTGTCATTTTATTTTTTAGATTGGGCCCAGCTATGCGCAAGTACTGATAAACCATCAGCACTTCTCCGTGGCAATCCTGCAGACAGTCACTCCGATTTCTCCGCTGGTACAGAGAGTCATTCACAGACTGTACGCTCCGATATTCTTTAAGCCGTTCGCCAACTTGCTAATGTGGAGTGAAACTGTCATGGTATGTCAAATAAACTATTTGATAATGCAATAATTACCAATTGAGGGTTCTACGACTGACGAATTGTTGTCTTCATATCACATAATCACATAATCATATTTCTGCATTTCAAAAGCATTTGAGGTATAAGGAAAATAATTCAACTGATCGCTAAACTACTGCGCTCTTTGGAAAAGAGAGATTGAGGGACTGAGTAACAAACAGTTCACGTAGAAAAACTTCTGTTGAGATACCTCCATTAGGAGGCCATATGCTCCACATTAGGAGCAGATATGGATAAAAAAAGCACATGGACTTCTAATCAAGTTCAACTTGACAATAGTGTTTCTACTAGGAATGCTTGTTCCTCAGTTGCTCATCCTCTTGTTTTAAGAGAATAGGTATTAGCTAATCAATGGTTATAGTAGTAGAGACTAGGATAAGGCTAGGGACTGGACTATTGGTTAGCTAATTTCTCTCGCTACACCCGGTTATTAAAGGATCAAAAAGGTGGGAGGGATTTTTCAGACATCGATAAATCAATCGAAAAAGTGCTGTTCGTACTGGGACTCGAACCAGACAATTCAATGTGGGGCATTGGTAACGGACATAGCTCAAAAAAATGTATTAAAATTCTAAATCGAATAATAATCATTAGTTTTGTTTTCTTTTTAGTTCCAACGCGATATCATGATATGGAACAGTAAAGAATATCTCAACAACCCCTTCTTGGTGAAGACGGACCGGTACCTGAAAACCTTCAGGACTTGGTTCAAGCAATTCTATTCGGAAAATAGCTTGTCCTTTGACGATGCTATCAAAAGCATCGGGGGGAACTCCACTGTGGACTGATGAAAGATGAGGAAATGCTACAGCAACATACTATTTCAAAGAAAAAAAATCAAGTAACTCATTGACTGCGATGAATGGTTATTATTAGATTATTAACCTTTAGTACCGAAGAATAAATATCGGTCTGCACTTCAGCTTACCGTAGATATACAATTTTTCGACTCTTTTGCCTCTTCATACCTTAATTCGCCCATTTCATTACCGTATTTAAAATGTCAAGGAAGAGAAGATCAAAAGTTGTCGAAAGATGGCGAAAGCCGAAATAGCTATGAACTAATAAATATAAAGAACTGTAGAACTAAATACATTGCTATTTTAACCCTACTATTCTTATCACCCGATTAAATAAAAAACAAGATCAAAAGTTATTCATCGACTAAAAAAGAACATGGAAAGGGATTATACAGAATTAAATAATTGTTAGTTTTCTGTTGTGATATATTTTACACTTCTTTTGTGCAAATGTATACAGATAAAATTGGATATAACACAGTTAATATAAAAACTTTTTGACTGATAAATTCAGCAATGACAAACCATTGAAGAAGTCCAATCAATACCCTGGAACATAAATGCAAACATTATAAGGCGATAGACAATTCAGGAGGTAATTTTCAAATTTGGTTTAATCCACTTTTCAAGAAACTGAGAAAACGCGACATTTTCGTTCATCATTCTTTAAGGGTTTGTGTTAGTTAGTATCATTCTTTAAAAATGTTTAAAAATCAAGAATTACAAATTGTGTGTAAAAAGAAAAACTTTTAAACGTAATAAATAATAGAGAAAAAAGAATTTTGAATTTGACCAATTTCGTTTGTAACATCTGGATCTGACTACAATTAGAAGGTCGGATTTGGTTAATTTTAACCAAAAGCTGTCGGGACCTTTATATAGCATGTAAAGAAGATAAATAAAAAGCTTACATATTCAAATTGCATTGACATGAAATTTTAAAATCAATATTGTAAATATGTACAAAAAAGTGAAAAAAAACATTTTTTTGCTTGTGTGCTTCATACCCCTTTGCATTTTTTAATAAATATTTTTATTACACCATTCAATGCTGTTTTTTTACTTTGATCACTGTCACGTTTTTCAAATGCCATTGGTTCAGAATCTTTGTGTCATTTAAACAGGTCTCTTATCATGCGAACCTGATTTCAAGGAATAATAAGCATCATTGTTCCGTGAACATCCTTTTGTTGGAAAATGTATCCGGAATTATCCACATTTTTTTATCATGATTCAGATTCTAGAAAGTTGTAAAAATATACGGCTTCAGAAATCATTAATTTGATGAATAAAACAAAAAAAATATAGGTGAACTCATAGTTGGTAAATTGTGTACGAGAGCTGTTTTAAAATTTTAGAATAGGGAGCGGATAAGGGTTTTATTTTAACAAATATCAAATTTTCAAACGCGAGTCAAAGAAATTTCATGATAGGATCAAAATTAAATTGCTTTACAACGTGCAACTTTATTTTTACCTGAAAATGGACTAAATGCTGCTAATAACAAGGCAACTCGGTATTAAATGTAATTGCGTATAGGAAAATAGAAAATTACCATAAATGGGAAGCAGTGAAATTGGTTATTGAGGCGAAATACAATCCTAAAAGCAGTATGAAAAAGTATACTAGTCTCGCTAGTCTATAAGTTTGACAAAAGTATACTAGCCGCCCGTGTGGTCGAGTGGTCAACGTCGTTGGCTTCGGTTATGGAGGTCCCTGGGTTTGAATCCTGGTACGGGCAGTTTTAGAAATTGATTTTTCAATCGATTTATGAATTTCTGTTCGAAGGCATGGATGTATGTGATGTCTTGAATTACCCCACCCTATCCAATGAACGGGGCGTATCAAGAGCGATTAGCTAACCACTAGTCCTGTCCTAGCCCTATCCTTTTATTCCTACTCTCTTTGGAAAAAGAGGTTGAGCAACTGAGTAACAAGCAGTTCTCGTAGAAACACATCTGTTGAGATAAACTGCATTAGGAGTCCATATGCTCCGCATTGGGAGCGGACATGGTTATAAAAAATAATAAAAAAAAAAAACTAGTCTAGGGTTTGACTCATAAGGTGCATAGATAATAGAGTTTAGAATAAATTTCAAAATGAACTTAAAAAAAAACCATAGAGCATATTTGAAATATGACGTCGAAAATTCAAAAGTATAACCTAACATATCGACTGTGGAAAGGAAAAAGGACGTAACCCACACATATCAAATTTTACAGGAGGCGTTAAAAATGTGTTTTGATGAATTTGTGACATATGCAAATTATGAAATATACACAACCTTGAAGTGCACGGAGACTTCTAAACTGGTGTTTGATATAATCTAATATTAATTAAAGAAGTTGTCTAGGAAAAACCTTTATTTCAGTCTTTTTTCTTGGTTTTAGTTTTTACAAGGTCATCTTTTTCAAACTTAAAAGCTAAATTTAGATACTAATTCGGCATTTTCAGTTTCAATCCTTTTGATAAAATGTGTGTCAAGTTGTATACATTGTGATTATAGAAAAAAAGCTGTTTTGGAAAATTGAGGGTTACGTCCTTTTTTCTTTCCAAAGTCGAATTATAATTATGAAGTTTCGGCAGAAAGCAGGAGGATTTATTTTATAATACAATATTACTTAAACACAATAAAGTAGCAGAGCAACGACAAACAAATATAAAACTCTATTAGTAATACGCTTTAAATATAGCATCCCGTCAAACTATTATTAACGTCATATTATTTTTAAGAATGAATTAACAATAATTTTAAGCTAATGTGTGCTAAATCAAACAGTTAAACATTCTAGTACATACTGAGACTTATTAAAATAGTATTATCTGCTTTTAAAAATACCTTCTAAATAAAATAATGGTTTCAGTATTTTTCCGCTGGTAATACTGCACCCTAAACGTCAACTTTGACAGCTTAAATAGCAATAGAAATCGACAATACAAAGAAATTAATTCATCACAAACAATACCAAAAAACTCTTTGTCATCTGTGAAATTTACAATCAAAATGGACGAGAGGGTTGTGGCTTCTAGTGAACGCCAGCAGCTGGTTGGTGGGATCGGCGAAGAAGACGAACCTACGGAATTGCGATTGGGGACTCTTTCGTTGTCTCCGGCTATTTCTTCGAGCGGAGGCGCAAGTGTCGGATCGAAGAATCATAATGCGAAGCATTTTCAACCAATCGCAACACATCACAGCAATACAAGGTTAGAAGGCTTTTGACTCCAACACTAACTATGCATATCTGAGTAACGAGTAACTCAGTCTATGCATGTTTTGCAAGAGTATGATTAAATAGTGCATATGTAGGGTTGCCAGATTTCTTGCAAGTCAAACCGGGATATTTTTAGATCTTCCGAGACTTTCGGATCCAAAAACCCAAGAATTTACCGACTTGCCCAAAATACCAGCGTGACTCGGTTTTTTTTCAGCTCTTCCAAGACTTTCGAATCCAATATCCCAAGATTTACCAATTTCCCCAAATAATCAGCGTGGGTCGTAAACCGGGACATTTGGGCGTCCTGAGAGGTTTGTTCGGGACACTGATACACGAGACTCAAAACCGGTGACAGTCCCGGTTAATCGGGACGCCTGGCAACCCTATGCATATGTCATTGCTTTTCTTCTTCCTTTGATATACCAGCATACCTCATACATCCTATGGATAGTACCCGTCGGTCATTGGGACACTGAAATTATTGTTGGAAAAATAGCGAGCAGGATTGAGATTCTCCGGAGGCACATGACCCAGCCAGTTTCAATGTCTCCCCATGACCATTGACATAACAAGGGTCGTTGAACGCTCCCTAATCTCCGAGTGTCTCATGAAATCAAACCACCTTACTTCCAATATTCCTTACAAGCATCTATACTTGAAGCTAAGTATAGAAGTTGGAGGTATCATGGTGTTGCCCCTGCTAGGCTTTGACTGCATGGCGCGATACTGTTGCCGCTTGGTGGTGCGCAAATGTACAATAAACGCATAGCTGAAAGACCATCATACTTATACATTCTTTCCATCTATCAAATGGCCAATGGAGGTGACAAGGGGACTGACTCCCACCTATTGGACTAGCTAATTAATTTCATGACACTGCAAAGCTCGACACAGGAACATGTATATGTGGCATCATGCAGCACGATGATCACATCCTCTGGGATTGTCTTATCATGAATAATGAACGGGAGGAAATAATCAAATCAGTCAGGTTAACCTGTAGACCACATCGACTTGGTAGCTCCTACGGCAAACTTCTTAACTTTTCAAAATTTTCAGCAGAGTGAATCGAGATACACTCGTAGATACTCTAGATTTTTTTTCATACTTAAGTGCAAGCCGCCAAGTCCTTTGTCAATTGCTCTCGAAACATTCCTAGCACACAACTGAACTAAGCTTAACGCTCGTAACGCCACTAGAAACGTCTGTTGGACACAGATGTACAGCGATGGTGGGTGGTGGAGGGATTTGCATAGCTCAGACATGTCATGATGAGTCTCCGTCAGGTGATAATAAAGCGGCACTGGTAGAATGCAAGCATTGCATAAATTGTGTTTGGTTTTTATCGTAAATCCGTCTGCTTAAGACAGTCAGCATTGAGTTGAATATGTCTCCAGCTTTTTTTTTTTTTTTGTAGGACTGGTGATTTTATACGGGAATGGCAATATATCTTGTTGTTTATCGTAAGTGTTAATAACTGTTGCTATTGTATGACGATAAATTTGTGTTATCATTTACCAGATGTTCACAAATAGAGTTGAAACTTGATTTTTAGCATTTCCTCATCTGCTATGCCGATTTGAATGTTTGCAGGGTGGCATTTGTGAGTGAACGCAGGCCGCGCCCTTCCAGACCGCCAGCCATCAGCAAAGACCAAGTGACGAGCACCCCTAACAACGCCAACAACAACAACCTAACGACCAACCCGACATCCAATAACAACCAAAATGCCGTCAGCAACAATCAGACTGGGCAAATTGATAATCAAAAGTCGAATTCGTCGAGTTTCCACTACCACCAGGCGCCGAGGGACGCTAAAAAGACTCAAGCTGCCCTGCTGAGGCTCCTGGCTGAGTTCGGGTCAGCTCCGCCTCCGCCTAAGGAGATCGAACTGTTAGCTAACATACGACAGCAGCAGGATGATCTAGCCAGGCTGCATTTCAAGTGAGCAGTGATAACCTTTCTATATATGATCCGGAGTACTTATGAATATATGTTAGTTTTTGGCCGTTTTGTGATAAGTGTCTAAAAAAGTTTCAACTTTTTTAGACAATCACACGACAGCTTAACGCTGTCTGGAACTGCTTGTTACAATTTTCTCAACCTCTCTTTTTCGAAGAGAATAGAGATAGAAGAATACAGATGCAACAGAACTAGTGGTTGGAACCATCGTCTTTTGAATTTGATGCGCATACTATTTCTTGATAGAAAGAATGAACCACATGCAAAACGCTCATAGCATTGTCATGCAGTGACGATAGATTTACTTGAAATGTTACTAAAGTAAAAATATAAAAAATATTTTGAAGTAATTTTTACGCCGTTTTTTTCTTCTAATGCGATTCTGGGTATATTTTAACTCGCTGTTTCAAAGTTGTGCGGATTTTAAAATTCATGCATCTCCACTTTTTATATGAAAGTCAAAGTCAAGTATGCGATATGTCGTTAAACGCATCTACCTTATAAAAAGAGGATTGACTGTATGTGTATATTTTTTTCACACAAATTATGGTACAACGATACACTTATTTGATTCTAGGCTCGGTTCAGACCCCGATGCGCCCGCCAAACCTGCCAGCGCCAGAGAGACTATGGTACGCCTGGTGAAGAGCTTAGAGCAGCTCTCCACGTCAATAGAGCAATTGCATTTGTTGACCGACTTCAGGGCTGAAACGGGTGACGATAGTGACACGGAAACTCTCAAGTAAACGGCGAATGAAAATTGTTGAGTCTTTATGATAAAACCTTGATATTTTACGTTACATAGATAATTATAATATCAAAATATAGATGCATTCTAACATAAATATAGTTAGGAATTAATAGGTTGAGACAGTTGCCAATATTTTTTGGAAAGTCTAAACCAGGGGTGGGGAACCTTTTCTTGTTTTAAGGTTGCATTTTTGTGATTCAACATAAGGCCGCAGTTAACATTGACTAGGGAATCTTTGGCCGGAAAAAAATTCATGCCAATTTTTAAAGCCCGGAATTCCCAAAAGTACCAGGGTTTTTTTTAGGGTTTCCAAGGATTTAAACATCCAAAATACCAAGAATTTCCAGATTTGCCCAAATTACCAGCGCGGAATCTGATTTTTTTTTTAGTTCTTGCAAAAATTTTCGAATCCAAAATCTCAGGAATTTTCAAATCAACAAAAATTTGCAGAATTGGCCGATTAGGTCAAAAAGCCGCAGGTTCCCCACGACTGGGGATGACTACTGCGACGATGAATGAAATAATTTAGAATTTGACGATTTTTGTAAATTGTCAGATTATCTGTTAGATGAACAAAAAATAGTCCTTAGTTTCATAAATTTTAAAATGAAACAATTTAAAGGCTTTTATAGCTGGTTTGATATTCTTTGACACAATTGTGTTTTATTTGATTTTTTCAAAAAACATTTTGCTCCGATTCTGTTCATCCAATACCTTCAGTAGTTCATTTTGTGTTAAAAAATTTCAAAATACATATGCCATTGTACTTCATGTATATGAACATTTTTTCATCAAATATACTTTGAGCACCTTAATTTTGTGTCCCATATCCTGGGACTTGAGAATCCATTCGGAGTGTTGGTAACAGTTGGCTCTTCTGCATTATGGGATGTTGGATCCCAAATTCCAGTCACGGTGGGCCAAGCTTCGTGTTAAATAAAAGAAAACTTTTCATTTTATGAATCATTTATTTGACGATATAAAAGTGTTAATTCTATTTTAAAATACATGTTTTATCTAATTTTATTTAGAAAATTTCATCATCATATTATACAAGAGACAGTGACATTTTTCATAAGTCTTTATGATTATTTCCAATATATTTACCATCGTGAAAGCTCGCAAATAGATACCGATTATAATTTGTCGCCCTTTTGTCTAGTTGATAAGGGTCTGGGTTGAGGTCTCAGTTAGATAAATACCAAATTTATACTTTTTCTACTTAAATTTAAGATCCTAGACATGGGTACTTGTGATGTCCCGTGAAAAAGTTAATCTTGCATGATTTTATAATTTAAAAATAGTTGGGGTGTTGACTGTTAATGACTAATCAGCCAGTTCATAAGTTTGTTAGTGTTAAGGCGCTTATAAGCTTACGTTATTTAATACAATTGAACTAAAAACTAAAAACTTCCAATCAAGCATTTGTTTTTCCTTTAGTTTTAAATTTCGAAGATGCAACCCACTAGCTCAGGCTTAAAATTTCTCTAAAAGGTTCTGCATATACCCATAAATGATTATAAAAACTATTTCAGAAATGCGAATACAATATGAAGAGTTTTTAATTTATTTTATTATTCAAACTGTTCTTTTGAAGATTTCACTATTTCGCGCTTGGTCACTTTCTCTTGTACGACGATGATTTAAAAAATAAGTTTATTTCCGTACTATTCTACTATAGTTATTTAAACAATAAAAATTGTATATAAAATCTAAACATTGCTTTCTTCCTACTGACTATTCTTTGTTCTACTGCTGTGTATCTATACTAAAACGCATATATAATATATTACATTGAGAAGTGGCACTATCTTCGTTTAATTCATCATTAAATGATTGCCATGAGTGTCAAATACAAATTACCAAAAACCCTAAGTGTGCTAACAATGACAGAAGCTTCTACAACGATTATGCAATTAAATTCAATCCAGTAGATACCGTCGACTGACTTGAGAAACTCAGTGATGCTAAAGCTAATAGCATATAATACTTACTCAATTCTGATGTATATATTATCACAGGCAATAGTTCATTTCGCTTTGTGAGTTTTAGAAAATTGTTTATTGAGATTCATGACAACGTAAGATTATTGCCTGCTTTGCATATTGCAGAATAAATGAAACAAAACTAGTGGAGATAAAAATATATTTCTTTTAACCCTTTGAGGAGTGAGTTAATTTTTACTGAATTAATTTTTTTCTTTTTGATTATTTGTAGTATTGTCTCACACACAAAAATATAAAAATCATTTTTATGGATACGGATCAATCTGAGATAACAATATTATTTATTTCAGGAAGTAAATATTTTTTTTGAATTTGAATACAGTGTAAAGTAAATTAATTCTTTATTACTTTTAAATATTTTTCCAGAAGCTTTTACTGCGATTTTGTGTCTAGATCTTTTTTGCTCTCCTCTGTGTACACGTGACACTCTACAGACGTCGATTTTAGGAAAGGAATCGATCCCAAATGATATGCCTGCCAATTTGTTTTCAAATATTAACCCTTTTTAAAAAATCTTTTATTCATATTTGCAACGCATAATAAAAATAATGTGGCGGTCAAAAATCACTGACGGGTGTGTCTAGTATCCATATCTGAAGAAATAACAAAAATATAAGAACGGCGATAGATAATAGATGACAAGATACCTGGACGTACAGGTACGGTGATATACTCATCAAAGGGTTAAGTGAATCACTGTACAGTGGAGTATAATCAACTGAATCTGAATTGTAAACAATTTCTCCATTAATCTTCAACACCATCGACGTCAACTTTTGATCTTCTCTTCCTTGAAATTTTAAATATGGTAGTGAATTAAGGTATGAACTACAGCAAAAGAGTCGGAGAATTGTATATCTACAGTAAGCTGATATTCATACTTCGGTAGAATAGGTAAATAATCTAATACTAGACATCCATCGTAGTCAATGCGTCAATTGATTTTCTTTCTTTGTAGTGGACTTTGAAATGGTACGTTACTATAGCATTTTCTCATCTTTCACCAGTCCACGGAGGAGTTCCCTCCGATTATTTTGACCGCATTGTCAAAGGACAGGCTATTTTCCGAATAGAATTGCTTGTACCAAGCCCTGTAGGCTTTCAAGCATCGGTCCGTCTTCACCAAAAAGGGGTTGTTGAGATATTCTTTACTGTTCCATACCATGACATCGCGATGGAACTAAAAAGAAAACAAAATTAATGATTATACTGCGATTTAAAATTTGAATATTTTTTTTAATAATTCGACTGTCAGGTCCTATGGTGCAGCGATTAGCGTTATGGGCTTTTGCGCCGGATCTCATGGGTTCGAGTCCCAGTACAAACAGCATTTTTTTGATCAATTTATCGATTTCTGTTCAAAAGCATGGGTGTTTGTGATGTCTAAAAATTCCCTCCCACCTTTCTGATCCTTTAATAACCGGACGTAGCGAGAGCGATTAGTTAATCACTAGTCCTATCCCTAGCCTTATGGTTCTGTCCCTACTACTAGAACTAGCGATTAGCTAACCACTAGTGTTGTCCATGCCCTATCCATTAATCCCTATTCTCTTAAAGCAAGAGGCTTAGCAACCGAGAAACAAGCATTCCTAGTAGCAACACAAATAGAGAAAACTCGATTAGAAGTCCATATGCATTTTTTTATCCATATCCGCTCCCAATGTGGAGCTTATGGCCTCTTAATGGAGGTATCTTAACAGAAGTTTTTGTATGAGAAGTGTTTGTTATTCGGTAGCTCAACCTCTCTTTTATTTTGCTTTGTAGTTTAGCAATCAGTTGAACTATTTTCTATGGAAATGCCTTAAATGCTTTCAATTTCCAAAGGCAGTAATATGATTCAGGATGCTGATCACATCCTTTGGCGATATCAAGACTGCGATCTGACAGTAGCATAACCCTAAAATGCTAGTTATTGCATTATCAAATAGTTTATTTGACATACCATGACAGTTTCACTCCACATGAACAGGTTGGCGAACGGCTTAAATAATATCGGAGCGTACAGTCTGTGAATGACTCTCTGCACCAGCGGAGTAATCGGAGTGACTGTCTGCAGGATTACCATGGAGAAGTGCTGGTGGTTTATCAGCATTTGCACATAGCTGGGCCCGATCTAAAAAATAAAACGACGGTTTCCAATGTTGTCAAAGTAGTGTTAAAGTAAGAAAAAAATGACTCTTATTAGATTCTCCGTGATTCATTTTCACTTCCTACAACTCCAAAAAATTTCATCAAAAAAAACATGACACTGACATCTGTCGATAAAGACAAACTGTTTTACCTGTTTAGCTGTGACATCGATCCTAAATAACGACAGCTTGTCCAAAATTCTGATTTCGTGTTTTAAATTGAGGGCTGCTTCGTGTTGGCAGGTCTCCGATGACGACCAATGTCCATCCCAAAGGTGCCTTCCTGCAAAATATAAATTAGGCACTTAGAAAAACTAAAGCATTTTTTGAATGGAATGAATTCATGTTGAAAAAAAACATTATTGTCTTTGGTTGCCATGATATCCTGGTAGAAAGTCTTATGTCATACAATCAATTTATGAGTTTGTGTCTTAAGGCATCAGTGTATGACTACAAAAACTTCCACATTGGGAGCGGACAAGTAATTGAGCATCTCAAAAGAAGGAGTGATTCGATTCTTACTCAGTTTTTCAACCGCTTTTTTTGGAAAGCTTAAGATAGACAAATGGGCTATGTGAAGTTGCCAATTGTTGGCTAATCTTTATCATTCAGCTGCATTTAAGAGGTATGGAAGTATAAAATTTTGTTAGAAGAAAAGATGACAGAACTTTGATTAAACTATCGTATCTTTGCAAATGTGTATTTGGTTGTGGCTTAAATTGATTTGTGGATGCTTTTTCGATGGTATGGGCGTCACGATGTCTTATACTCCCTCCTTTCCATTCGATTCTTAAAAAAGTGACATGGCAAAGGTGACTATTTGTTCAATCCTTCTATCTGTACCGTACGTATTACTCGTAGAATAATTTCTGTTTAAATGGAATGGGAAGATAAATAATATGGGTGTGCATTGATTATTCAGTGTGAAAAAAAAATCTTACCCAAACCATTCCATGCTTCTGTTGTCGGCAGTGTCTTCCCAGCAAGCAAATGGTCGCTGTGGACTGCATTCAAATGCGCAACGTCTGCCCCATTTTCCGGGATATCCTGGAGAAATTTTTACAAGGTTATTAGTATAGTTTAAGATACCGACTGCTTAATGGAACTTCATTATAATATTTGATGTGTCGCTTTGCAAGGATGTTGTAAACGGTGTTTTTTGTGTTTCGCTGCAATCAAATATTCTTTTATATATTAGGTATACATTTACTTAGTGAGTTATTAATTTTCTCTCCGGGTACCTGGTTTAGTTTATAAAAAATACTCAAAAATCGAGCAATGCATTTGGGCGGGTATTAAACTGCCCTACCTCAGAAGTTATGCATTGTCATTGCATATGTATTGCTCTCTGATACCTTTGCTATCCTGTTTCCTTGACAACTTGTCTCTTCTCACTTGAAAGTCTACTGACCCCTGCCCTACCTTACACTATATGTTTGGTTTCAATGTTATTTTAAACTTTCAATTGATGTCGTATTTATAAAAAAATAAGTCAAACCGCCCATTCTTGGATTTAAATACATGAACATCGTAACCAACACTAACAACATTGACCATTCAGATATTTGGTCATCAAATCTATTGTGCTTTAAATACCTGTATATGACACGAGATCAAGAAATCATTCCGCCCCATGTACTGCCATCTCTTGTCGATGATTTGCTCGATTTGCGGAAGATACCACTGCGGAGGTCCGCCGTCGCTGTGGAACCACACAAACACCATTTGGTCAACCTCACACACGTACCAAACTCTCACCGATACTCCTTTGGGTACTGAAATCATGAGAAACACGGTGACATCAGTTCAGAGCAGGGTTGAGAGAGGGTTGATTAAAATGAAAGTGAAATTAGTCCATAATAGTGTTTTATGTTTTGAATGTAATGTTTTTTCACCATGTATTGAAAGTGACGAATACAAAAAACAGGATCTCTTAACAATATTTCAGCTAGTCCACGATGTATGAAGTATTGAGACTTTATTGTATTAATACCTGTTTCTAGATCTGGTATGGACACACACTGCCCTGAATCCCCGCTGAATCTCCATTTGTGGAAGGGGCACTCCAAGCAGTCACCTTTTACGGTGCCCCCAACAGCCATATTTGCACCGAGGTGCGGACAGTGCGCGTCAAGAGCCCTCACAACTCCATTCTCTCCCCTGAACACTGCGATACACTCACCTGGAAAAAGAGTTCATTAACTTACTTAACCAGCAATTTTAGAAACAATAGAAATTGCATACAAAGTGGTTTGAATTAGATAATTTATAGTCTTAAGATCTTTTAGTGTGCGCTGGTATATGTATGTATAACACATGCTGTGCTGCGGGATCATTTATGGTCTTGTTCCATTTTTTGTTCAGGGTTGTCACAACACACAATGAATAGATTTTTAAAATTTAATTTTATATTATTTTACTTTTAGTGAATAATATATACATCGATATAAGCTTTGTCAATTAGATCGATCTATATCTTAATTTAAGCATACTGTATATTTTATATCATTGTGACAAATACATCTCAAAATACGATTCTCGTATAAAGAATCGTTCAATAGACAGCCCTAGCGAAATCGGTTAAATTTATTTTAATTAAGATTTATTAAAATTTTTAGTAGTCGTTGGGGTAAAAATAGTTTTTACATTTTGAAAAAGTCTTTATTTTAAACGGAAAAACATCGCGACTCACCGGTGAGACGCTGGCATGTGAAGTGATTTCACACGTGACTCACCCGTGAGACATTGGCGTTTGAGTGGTTAATACATTATGTCTATTGATACTAATAGGCTTATTAGAAGGGTTAAGTTCATTGAAACAACTTTACAGGAAAACAAAAACTGTAAAGAAAAAAGTTGTTTATCAATAGTGCAATCTGTCAATCTTGATTAGATCATTGTGTAAATAAGTACAGCTGCATTAATAGTCTAAATTGAAACCATTTGCACTTTTCGATGTTTCTTAATTTTTTATTATAAAACAGGTACCTGTGTTTACATTTTCAATACTGGTATTTCGGTACTGATAAATTACCCGTTTTACTATTTGCTGAACTGTATATCAAAGTATTAATTATTCACCTAAGCAGTCGACTTTCTGAACATCTCCCACTTGCAATTGGTCAGACTCTATGACTCCGAACCATCCGTTGGGGTACGGGGGTGGTAATCTTGTGCCAGTTCTTCTAAGGGCTGTGCTCAGACGTGCCAAATCCCTTCTAGTATTGCCTTTTGATGTATTCGGAGAGGTATCACAACTTTTTTCTGTAAGACCCTGGAATCAAAGAATACAAAATTGAGATTTCAGAATAAGGTAATAGGTATTTGGTTCTACTAGAGAAATAAAGATTTTGGTTTATTCATAGTGTCGTTGATTTTGTACAAACACATATCTGTCAGTTTTGAGTTTTTTGATGTAATGAATTTAAAATTTCAATACACACATATTCCTTTGGGTGTTATCCAAAAAGATACATTTATAAACTTATTTAACTTATTACAAAAACATTGGCCAAACAATAATTTTGCAAATAATATAGTCATGTGCTATGTTACGCGTGAAGGAGAGGATGGCATGGACGGAAACATCTTTGCTTCCTCCCTTATAGATTTCTTCAGAGATATTGAGAACAAAACCCATCGATTGGTGTTAAATAACAATTGAAAGTGATAACGGTAGAATAAATTTATGTGTCTCCTGAAAAATATGACCTTGTAAAAAATTACCGACGATATTTCGTCACCTTTCTCGCAGAAGATATTAAATAACAAAGCTGACAAAAATGAATTAGGTATAGAAAGACATTCATTGATATAAAATTCCTGTCTGGAATAACTCAGTTGGTGTATTGATTACATAAGATTTCCAAAAAAGCATATATTTATAAAGACAATTATTATTAATGCTGATTAAAGGCAGGTATTTGTGTCAGATTGGTAAAAATGCATCTATATTTTGTTTTAATATTTAGAGGCTTTATTGTTAAAACTGAAATTGTTCATTTGCTGGTTACTCAGAACTTTCAATCTGTAAGTTACCAACTTCTGCCAGAAAGGTGACGGTATATTGATTGAAAAAGATAGTCTCGTTACACATTCTTGCATTTTAAATTTGATCAAAAAGAACATTGACACAATGAATTCGGTTTGATTAGCTGTACCTGGGTGATAAACTACACTATGTCAATTATAATTTGACAATCTTATAGAATGTTAAATAATAATAAATGATGAATTTGCCAAATTGAGATATTGCACACACACCCTGTAACGCTCTTTCCAGTGCTTTTGTAGAAAAACACCCCATATATGATCATAAAAAATACTATAAGAAAACCAGTGATTTCTTAAAATCATGAAGAAGGTATTTACAACCATCGTGAAAGCTACTATTTTAGACATAGTGTAGTTTATGTACAGATGTTGATTTGTTAATAAAAAATATTAAGAAAAACACAATATTCCTTTGTTCCTAATGCCCACTTTTATTTGTCAAGATCAGGACCGGTTCCGCTCATTGCAAGCATTGTCAACTGATAAGAAATAGAATTTAACAGTGCTATTTATACAAAAACAAATTGCAATGTACAAAGGAATTTTGTGTTTTTCTCAATATAATGCCTTTCCACCAAGTATTTACAGTATTATTTAAAAATCTTATTTTATTGTTTAAATCAATTTGAAATACTCCCTATATAAAAGGAATCGCACAACTTGCAGTTAAGTGTGTAGACGGCCGCTTCTTTATACAAAAGAAGCGTCTTTCTTCTACAAACCTTCCTGTCGGGCTGTGCCGTTGAAGACTGACTTTGAACACTTGGTTGACCCGTTGTCATATATCTACGATGAAAAATACTGAATAACTATGTACTAACCTGCTCGTAATTAAATGGAACCAGGACTTTCATGTAGCATATATATGCTAAAATTAATATTACTAAAGCAAATAAAATTATGTATTGCAGATTGCAAATGTGCGTGTAGTATGGTGTAGTTAAATCATTTTCTTCTGTCATCTGCTTCTCCGCCCCGATGCAACCCTCTCCATCACAAGCCATAGCACCGATCCTAAAACAAAAACAAAAAATATATATTTTTTTTATCCGTGTCCGCTCCCAATGTGGAGCATTTGGCCTCTTAATGAAGGTATCTCAACAAAAGCTTAAAAAGTTACTCAGTAGCTCAACCTCTCTTTTTTTTTCAAAGAGAGTATTAGGGTTAGAAGAATAAGGCTAGGGCAGGACTAGTTGTTAACTAATCGCTCTCGCTACGCCCAGTTATCAAAGGATCGGAAGGGTAGGAGGGAATTTTTAGACATCACAAACAACAATGCCTTCGAACAGAAATCGAAAATCGATCAAAAAAATGCTGTTTGGGAGTACTGGGACTCGAACCTGTGAGGTCCGGCACAGAAACCAATAATGCTAACCGCTGCGCTATATAATACACGTAAATTAATGAATGAAAATGCTGTGGTCAAAGGAATATATCATTATATAACCATTAATTATGTATAATTGGGCTCATCAGAGGTGAAGTGAGCTAAGTGTTATTTTAGAAAAAAGATGAGTTGAATATTCTACACATCTTAAAGTATCGTAAAAGTGAAGAAACCTCAGTGCAAACACATTGTAATAGTCAAATAGTGCTATCTCCGTACAATAAACATAAGCAATCCACCAACACACCAAATAAAGACGTGATTGTACTTAAAAGTCCAAGAAGAAAGTCTAATTATTTTACAAGTTGGCTCACTTCACCTCTTAAAGCCATAACAATGATTTTTATCATTAAACAGATTAAAACAATACAAAGCCCAGTACAGAGCATACCCCCCCCCACCAAACTCTCACCGTCTCACAGGCGGTACGCGTACCATGCTTTGGGAAACACTGCTCTAAATGAACCATTTAGTCATATATCTCAACTCGACAAAAAACAATAAAATGATATTTCGAGTTGTAGTATAGAACTGAAATAATTTTTTTTTAGTTGTATTCTCGTGGAGCTGTAGAAAAGAGATTTTTTTTAAATATAATAGATAATATAACTCAAAATATATATTTTGGACTTATTGCTCTATGGATCTATAACAGGAGCAATGTTCCCGCTAAGGTGTGGCGCGCACACCTTCCAAAATGTGCACGCACACATTTTTCCATCCCCGCACAAGGCCGCACACAGAAATATTGTAAAAATAAATTTGTTTTACCATATTTGTATATTAGCGCACATTTTTTTATTTTGCTGAAAATTTACTGCCCACAGAAGTTGATGGTCCGCACACACAATAGAAAAATTAGAGGGAACGTTGACCAGGAGTTATCTGGTATGTTGTATTCATCGTTTCTAATCCCTTAAGCTTTCATGAAATTAAAAATTGCTGTGAATTCTCGATTTTATTATATTTTAAAGTGAGTTCAATAAAAATTGAGGCACTCGCCATCGTGGGAGACGAATCAATCTATCTTTTCAGCGTTTGATAATATGACTAAGCTAATGTGAAATAATCGCTTCGTGATTGTAGTAGCGCCACTGACGACCGCGGAGTCCTGTTCGCAATTAGATATGTGAGAAAAAAACATTTTTTTGGTCCACTTTAAAAGTATAATATCTATTTAATATATGAAAAGGATTTCGTTCGAGGTGGAATCCGTAAGTGGCCGGCCAAATTTAAATACGATTTGTGATTCAGATTCAAAATTCAAAATCTAAAAAAGGCGACAGGATGTATGGCGTCAAATTATGCTGCGAGTTCCTGGCTGAAAACACACAACGAAAGCCGGTGACTGGCTATTGGGGATTCGTTAATGCCGTTGAAAGTAATATGTAGCTCGATTCTAGAAATTGGACATAAATATCGCATACGAGAACTTCAATATATCAATGCTGTGGAGTCGGAGTTGGAAACGTGGAGTCGGACTGTTTTAACTGGAGTCGGGCTCGAGGAAATGTGTATTCAAAACGCTTTGTTTAGTGATTTAAAAAAAAAGGTGCCAGAACTCTTCTATTCCATGTCTGATTCTTATGTAGATCATATGGCTTCCTAATGGAAGTACTTCAACAGTGATTCACGAGAACTGATTGTTACTCAGTTTCTCAAACTAGAAAATCAAACTTTCAAATAATTTGTTGAGAATATTGATTTGAAACATTAAAAATGCCAAGAGACAAAGTGCCGAAACGTCGTTACATAGGAAAAAAGCACTGTTGCAAAAAGTGGCCCCACTGCATGCTACTATTTAATCGAATATATAATATTTAAACGTGTACCAATATGACCCGTGGCTTTTTCCAACTGTATTTTTTCAAGGCAAAGATTCAAATTCCTTGGAAATTTTGCACGCTAGCAGATTTCAAAAGTTTTACCCACGATTTTACTGATTTACCTTTATTTTTTCCTGCCCGATTTTAAGAAACTGGAAGTTTATGTATTTGCATGTGGCCCCCCCAAAACTGTGCTGCGGCTTCCCTAAAATATTTTTTTTTATGCCCCCCCGTTGAGAAACCGTGATATAAACGATTACACTTTGATTTATACGGGTATCAATATTTTACCAGATATTTTCTCCGTTACACACGAATTACGTTATATTGAGGTTCGAATTCCAAAACAGTTTAAATCCATTTGCTTCTTGAATTTATTTTAAACTAACAACTATTTGCACTGCTGTAAAACATGACCTATGACTAAATTAAATACGTATTCAGTTGAAAACGGCGAGTGACTTTACCTTGATACGAGCCTCAATGACACCAGAGTATATTATAATATAAATGAGACGAACATTTGCGACTCTTACGAAGGGTCATATGATATTGACCGCGGATAATTGATCGCACGGACAATTTACAACTCTATAAATTCACCGCGACATTAATTCAATTTTTTTGAAAAACATATTTATGATTACAAACTTTTTGTATTCTTTGGTCTGAAGATGAGTAATTCACCTCGCTTTCTTCAGGTTCGGTGTTTGTGTTTTCGAATCCCAATTAAGGCACTTCTGTTAACCGTTCAACAACATGTTCTCGAATAACAACTTCTGGCGATGTGCTCCGTAAAGAGTTCACACACTACTACATTATAAGCGTGCATTATTGAATTAAAAAAATACGATATCTTTCACCGGCTTATAACTGATAGAATATCGTAGCGAGATGAAAATAGTCACACCAGTAAATTGTACACAAAACAAGCTTACTGTATTGTGCACAATTTTGGGTTGAAAAATTACCTGGATCTGGGACAATTAACCAATGCAATATAATTCACATAAGGAGAGTACATCGATAAAAAAATCTTCATATTGAATGAAATGCCAAAAATGTGCTTATCATTGCTCAGGGCAGAAACATGAATAAAAAATATTGTTTTTCATGATTTAATCAAACACATATTATTTCTACTAGAAGGTTAAATATGTAAATTCTTAATGAGATCAATTGGCCCTGTAGTAAACTGCTAGCGCTTCGTTGCTGACGGTAAATTTTCAGGACCCTATTTTGAACGACATAACACTTTAAATCGACTTACTCTTAACTATTACTTCCGAGATAATCTTCTTTGGCACAACTAATACTATACGAAGAAACACAATTTTAATTTTTAGTCCAAAATCTACACTTATTTATTTTTTTAGGCAATCGACACGTTTAATCCAACATACCAATCAATACTAAAAATCTATATTTATAATTGTTTATAATATTCAATCTAGGTTTTATATATTTTTTGACAGCTTGCAAAAGAAGTATTTTTTTAAAAATTCCACGGTTTTTTTCGTGCGTCTTCCACGTTTTAATACAGGTAATTGCAACTGGTGGGCTTCGAGCGTCAAGTGACTAGGGATTGCTATCAGACGAATTAGTATATACATACCAAAATACGGGGATTAATAAAATGGTTCGTTGTTACTGTAGCTATCTGAATTCTACCTATTTGTCGAGTCATGAAATATTCGAGATTAAGAACAAATATTTTTTTGAAAATCGCCGAAACATAACCGAATATGTTTTAGTTTATTACCTTATTTATTTATCATGTAAGTCTCAATTGATAATATTATAACTTATATATAATTCCACTAATCGTCTACCTTTTACACACTGTCCATTTACTTGTCGATATTTTTTGTTATAATTGCGAGAGGAGTTCATGAAAATGTTAAATTCAATTGGACAAAAAAAATGTGGACTGTCACTTTACTCGAATGCGCCAGAAAGATATTGACACATTACAGCAGTGGTTTTCAACCTTTATTTTACTGCGCCTCCCTTTAAAGAGAAAAATATCTTCGCGCCTCCCCATCTTTTATTTCATATAGTAATAAAGACATATTTTAAAGGGTAAATAAATATTTTGGGCTGTTCGCGCCTCCCTTTGCAATAGTCCACGCCTCCCAGGTTGGAAATCGCTGCATTACGGTATAACTTGAATTGATGTTCCACTGAACTAGTAACATCTGGTCAAATATGAAATCAAATGTGTTAATTAGTACCTTCTACCTTTCGTACTCAAATTTGAGTCATAATGAGACTGAACGTAGCACTAAAGTTTGCAACGCCGACCGCTGATTCACACAGCAGTTTAATTTATATTTTACATGTATGACAGCATTGTCGTAATCTTGCCATTAAAATTTGTAAATCATTTATTTTCTATATAATTAAAACACATTTGGAAAATCGACTTCCTATTATATAACAGACTTTCAGCTTTTAGTCCGTTATACTGAGGTATACATACAATCATTCCTATAGATACAACAAATTATTTTTTTCATCAGAACACGAATATAGATTAATATTGTATTTTTGGTAAAAATAATCGGTTTATTTTCGGAATATGAACAATTATTTTATTAATCAAGATGTGATGAATTTTACGTATTAAATTTTGCGACGAAAAAATGCGAGGTTCTGAAATTTTAATCACAATTCACGAATACAAAAAAAAGGTTTAGCTTGACCTGTTTTAAATACAATTTTAGTTTTCCTTATTTTTCCATACGGTACATTTTGTTTAAATGCTTATTTGACAAATCAATAAAACATATATTTTTTTTGCGAATTTTTCAAAAATATTTTAGTGCATCTGCACCGAAATTGTGGTATTTAAAATCCGAAAAAAATCGCCAAGTAGACAATCTAACAACGCGCAAGTTATTTGATTCTTTTAAAAATACGAACTTTTTACGAGTCGAAAAAAAACTAATAAATTTGACTAGAATAGAAAAATAATTAGTCATGTTTTTAGGTAAGAAGTTGAGGTTTACAAAAGATTTTCAATGTATTTAAAAAGAAAAACCAAATCTGATCCGCTAAATTAAAATTTTAAGAAGCATTCAATATTAGAAACCAAAATGTTGATAAGAAATTATATTGCATATTATTCATAATAAAAACAAAAGAATGCTTTGCATTTTTTTGATACAATTTCATGGATAAACATGCGTATGATTGCATTTTCAATATTCATACTTAATAATCGTATTACAGTAAAAACAAAAGGTATTTCTTAATAATCTTTGTAACATTTTCCTCTCTATTTTTTTCACTCGAACTCGAATTAGTTTATTAAAATTTGTCAAAGTGCCCATGAACAATAATTTGTTTTTCTTTTACAATATATTTTTTTAAATCCATGAGAAGTCTTCAGGTTTTTACCGATTAAATACTGGCGTGTTTAACCTGTGACCCAAAATAGAAACAAATTTGGCTCAAAAGTTATCAATATTTTGTTATATTTTTAGTAAATATAAATAACTTTACCTAACTCAAAATTTATTAAAAATTACGTATAGATTTGTCACCAAGAAATGAACATGCTTTGTATAGTCTTGCTTAGTGCTTAATCCAGCTGCGATGCTTTAAAAATTATATTAAGCTATATTCTAACAATTACACGAATGTTTGTAAATAAGCCATTTAATAATTTGTCTTAATAATAGATGTCACTGTAGACCGCTACACTCATCTTGATTATATGAAAAGTGATTTGACCACTTGGGAAATGTATTCAATAAACAAACTGTTAATTAACTAATTAATTTCCTCTAATTGTTTTGATTTACAAGCAATGCTAATTATTTCAATCAAACAGCCCCGATATTTATTGCACTGTCGTATTTCTACAATTGACACTACAACTATTTGTTTCCATATTTTTTACGTCTGTTTTTCTGTAATATGTTTGAATTTTTAACTGAAAGTGAACTAAATGCCGCTGATAACAATACAGTTATTTAGAAACTTTAATAGCAAATATAAAAATGCCCAAAAACCGAAAATTTAAGCGAAATAAAATTATAAAATCAGTACAGTAGAACCTCGATTATCCGGACCAATTGGGGATGAAGGTAGTCCGGATAATCGAAAAAATCATAATTTACACGGAAAGACGTGTACAATCAATGTAAATAATTTTTATTTGTCTAGATCAGGGTGGGGAACCTTTTATTCTCTAAAGGTCGCATTTATTTTTCTGATTTGACATAAGGCCGCAGTAAACATTGACTAGGGAATTTTTGGCCGGAAACAGGACTTTACGGTCAGAATATGTCAGGAATTTACGAATTTACATACATTTACAGAATTGGCCAGAAGGCCCCACCAAAGTAGCCAAAAGGCCCCAGGTTCCCCACGCCTGGTTAAGATTAACACAAAGCTTTAGTATTAAATTATTTTTTTATCAAGAAATTCATTTATTAGTTTTTGTTTAAATAAGCTAGCTGTTCTTTTTGAAGCTGCCAAATCGCGAATGCTTTTAAGACATATAAGTTATCCTGAGATACACTCTTCTTGGCTCTCAAACCACTTCATGGCGACATCTAACCACTGAAAATCCTAAGAATGAGTAGGACCAATATCTCTTCTTTGTCTTCTTGATCTTGCTGAGACAAATATTTTCACATCATTCAAAATTTGAAATCCAAGATCGTTCGCATCAAAATGTAACCACTTGGTAAAATATTCTTAGACACATTCAGTGCATATTGAAATTTGTGCTATTGCTTCTATAATGACTCTTATAACAATTTCTAGAGTGTTACTTGAACTTTCTAATAGTCTTTTCAAGAATTTGTTCCATGATTTTTTCACCATTAACAAGAAATTCCAACTTTCAGAAATTTTAACGTAAACATTTCATCGATCTTGTTTAAATATTCTATTGATAGGCAAGATGATGAATTTATCTAGTAATAATAATATTTTTCCTCTTATCTATGCAGTTTTGATATTTTTTACTTTTGGAATGATCTGTTTTTCTTAACATTGTTAAAAAATTTCACCATCCATTCTGGTTTTTTTCTGATGGTAATATTCAACCGAAAGATTTCTTCGATTTCAAACAACGCACAATGAACAAAATGGTATTCACTCCATCACATACATATCGACTGTGGAAAGGAAAAAGGACGTAACCCTCAATTTTTCAAAACAGCTTTTTTTCGATAATCACAATGTATATAACTTGATACACATTCTATCAAAAGGATGGAAGCTAAAAATGCCGAATAAGTATCTAAATTTAGCTTTTAAGTTTGAAAAAGATTACCTTGTAATAAAATAAAACCAAGAAAAAACAATAAAATAAAGGTTTTTCCGAGACAATTTCTTTAATTAATATTAGGTTATGTCAATTAAACACCATTTTAGAAGTATCCGTGCGTTTCAAGCTTGTGTATAATTCATAATTTGCATATGTCACGAAATCATCAAAACACGTTTTTAGCGCCTCCTGTAAAATTTGATATGTGTGGGTTACGTCCTTTTCCCTTTCCACAGTCGATATGTAAACAACGGTGGAATCAATTCGCCACGAGAAAATTCGTAAACAAAATGTTCCGGAAACAATCCGGATAATCGAAAATCCGGATAATCAAGGTTCTACTGTATTAAAAAAATACGTTTAACGCAACTTCTTAAAATAAAACATACGGAAATTTACCAATGTGGTTGGTTACGAATCGTGTTTGCGGATCAATAGTTAATACACCCAAATTTATTTTATATAAACTGTTATTTTAAAAAAAAGTGCTTTCCTACAAAGTAACAAAATTCAGATGTAATATAAAATGTAAAATAACTTAGATTATTCCACGTATTGTTCTACTAACTGTGACACGTGTTTCGCCTCTTTCAGAAGCGTCCTCAGACAATCTTACTTTCACAAAAGCTTGTTTACGTAAAAATGATTTTAATTTTAATATTCTAACATGATATATTATAAAAATAATAAAAAAAAACGGTAAGTACTCCTTACTATAAAAAATAGGATAGAAATAGGAAGGATAGAAAAACAAAAAAACAATAATGATACTAAAAATGACGTTTACATTACAAAATGAATTACCTGTCCTATTTAGGATATTATTTAATAGTACTTCTTTATTGTTGATACTTTTATTTATTTCTAAAAAATCTATCCTTGTTATTTAAATTTTATATTAAAATGAACTTCCACAAAGTTACCGCCGAATCCATCGAAAGTAACAAAATGCAGGTTTACGATTCTAAAAATACACGACAACATCCTCTAGTAAATGGATTTAAATATTCACTGAAAGATTATTTGATTATGTGTATATTTTTAGCATATAAAATAGCCTAAGGTAAATATTTGATCATACAAAACATTTAAATAGTTATTACTATTGACCAAAAGTATGCGTTAAATAATACAGTAAATTAAATTAAATTTGTACTCACTTGAAGTCTTTTTGTACTGTTATTTATTTCCCAAAGAATGTGCCTCTACGCCGTAGATAATGTTGAATAAAATAGTGTATTTTTACACAGAAATTGATTGTCGTGTCGAAGGTGGTAAAATTAAATATTTATATATATTTTCGCTTGATACTGTAGCGCCACCCTCGGTAGCTAAAACACAACTGGCGGCCAAAAGGGAAACTAATTCAATTTATAGTCAGATTTTTATCGATGCCAATTTATTTTCTGACATTTATAAAACGATATTCGATTTTTTTCTTAGCAAATATATTAAAATATGTTTTTTGTGTATTGAAACAATCATTTGATGTCGTATTTTTACTTCTAAATGAAGGCTTTCGTTAGTCGTGTGTAAAAATAGATATTGACAGAATTAATTTTAATTGGAAAATTATCAGCTGTAAAAACTGTCAGTTTTATAAACCTTCTTATTAAAAAAAATAGAATAGTTCGAATTTTAAGTGCGATGAAAAAATAAGTGAAAATCAAACAAAAGACTGCAACTAATTCATATAAAATTTTGTGTATGTCGCGTGTATTAGTAATTGATCAATTTCAAAAATAAAATTGTTTGCTTATTGTGTTATGAATTATTGTTAATTGATTAATTATATATTAAAAATCTATTTTTTTACAGTTTATTTTGTAAACCTGACAAGCTGAAGGCATATCGATGACAACATAGAAAAATGTCACCTGAAATGACATTGGAAGCTTAAATGACTGTCTACAATAATGCAATAATGCATTTACGAATTGGAAGAATAAAAATGACACGAAGAAAAATACAACAAAATGGAATCGAAAAAAGTAGAGCATGTAAAATCAAAGATGAAAAGAAATTATTTGTTTTATTGTACTTTTTTATGAGATTGTATCAAAATGTTTATCGGCTGTGAATAATATTATCCGTATATAATACATATGGTGCTTTTTTAATGTGTTAATAGACGGAAAAGCATTATTTTTATAAAAAATAAATTAGCACATATCTATTGCAATAATTCCACAGTTATATGAAATGATCGAAACCTTTTATTATTGTATAGTATTGTTGATTTAGGAAAAAAACGTGCCCTATTTTAGTGTAGAGCAGGGGTTGGCAAGCAGTGGTGTTGATACAAATTTACTGCTTTCATGCAAACACCATGCAATGGTCTCTGGGTATATTCAGTATGAAAAAATTTAGGTCCTCATGCATTCATTGCATAACTCTGCCGTTTTTTTTTACTTTTATCGTTAACGACCAAATCGTAGCTTAAAACATGACTTTATTTATTTTTAAAACTTTGTAACCTGCAGTATCCATGAAGGACTCGAAACAATTAGCTTTTTTTTTTAATCCGACTCCAGTCCACGACTCCAACTCCACAGCCCGGTTTCTTACACAATAATTTTTCGAAATAAAATATTTACATTAATTTATCAATGTTGGTATTCCCAGAATTTCAGAATCGCCGACCGAAAATTTTCTCAATCCCGAATCCCAATTAATACACGATTTTATGTCGAGTGTTCCATCCCGGAATTCCGGAATCACAAAAAGGTTCCGGGATTAGATACCCTATTTTTAAGTCCTAGTTTATATCTTGTCTATGTTACAGTAAGCCTATGGAGGCCTTCGCTCGTCAGCTCCCGATGATGACAGCTCACCGTGTTCTGATTAGCAGTGGCGGTACTTACGAATAAAGAGTTATGAGTATTGTTATATAAATAAGCCACGTATAAAATATTCTTAGATTTGTCAAGAAACCGATTCGTAATTTATAAACATTTTTAGGCCCAGGTGCTTCCTATGCATTTTTACAGTGGCGCGCTATGGGAGTGTTTTTTATCTGTTTTATTATATCTCGATTTTCTTTTTTTCCCGAGGATACGTATTTATGGGTTAGCGTTCGAAAACATGCATAGATGCTTAGCTAACAACTTGCCCTTTTCTAGACCTTACCTTACATCCTTCCCCTTCCCAAAAAGAAAGGTTATGTTCCACATTGTGTGGGTGAGGCTACAAAAATGAAAGAGATGGTAATTTTAAAAAAACAGAATATTCACAGAATATTTCTTTTTTTCTTATGTAATATAAAAAATAAAGAAATGAACCCGGAGTCAAATTAGTTGGCTTCCAGTGTACTGTTTCTCCCAAAAAGAGCTCTTTTATTTTTCAATTTGTTTTCGAATACAATAGTTGAAATTCCCCAAATAGAAATAGCAGCTAGTCCTGTACCAGTCCCGTAATTATATCAAAAGTGTTAGTTAATAAAAAGCAAACAGTATCTGTTATAATATTATAAATAATCAGTGGCGGATTACGCACTTGGAAGGCCCAAGGCGCAATAAAATTAGGTAGCCCTTTTTTAAAAAAAATAATTATTGAAAATTGAGTTTAATGTAATATTTGAATTTTAATGCAACTTAGATTCAGAGGCCCCAAACTAGCACTTTCTGCGTCAATGGGATAATCCGTCAATTTAAAAAGTCATTCAAAAGTAAAATTGTCGCATATGACATGCGTCTACGATTTTCAAAATTGGTCCCCTGGCACGCTCCTCGATGGTAGGTCAAAAAAACTATCGTAAAGATTAAGTTAATTTAATTATGTACTGTAAAAAATGTATGTCCAGTGCGTTTTATATGTTCCCCCCTTTGAATGTCACTGCTGGTAACATGTGTGCATATAAAAACATAGACAACAATTTTCGGATCAGGTTGTTCTATTTTAGAATGACAGGGTGGTTAAGCAGCAAGTACATCAACAATAAAAATTTTAATGTATTTTTTTGTCATTGCTTTATTTGGAAATTGCCGTCTTCTTCTTATTGGTGCTACAGTCCAGGGTAAACCTAGACCTGACACTCATTGACCTCCAGCAATTGCTGGTTCTGTACCATTCCGTCTATCCAGCGAAGTCAGGTTTTCCAACGTTTCATCCTCTCTCAAAGGTAGAAATTTCGAAACATCTGTCATGGATAAGGATAATAGTGTTTAAAAAATGGTTGCTTTCACTAAATCCTGAAATAGAATTAAATTAAAAATGTACTGCATATCTGTGTGTTAAAGCATTTTTGTCATTACTTTTGTTAAAAAATAAGCACAGTTCATGCCTGATCACAGGGACTTTGGAAGATTACTTGCGAGGAAGCATTTTTGACATTGTTTTTATGTAATTTTAGATGTAGGGAGCCGTGGCATGAAAAAGTTTGGGAAGCACTGCTCTAGATCAAACAAATGTAGTTGGTCTTGGAGTTTTTCGGATATTGCTGAAATAGATAGAGCCCAATAAAAAAACAATTTAATTATCAGTTCATCGTATTTATAAAATTATGTTCATAAAAACATAACTACATTATTCTGTTTTATTTAATTAAAAAAGTAAACTCCAGAAAGGGTCTTGAGTAATTTTGGGAACCTTTGTTCTACAGGCACGAAAAATGCTGACATTAACTATCCAAACCAATGAAGATACTGTCAAAAACAATTAATTATTAATTACTGAGCAAATAATTAGCAACCCAAAAAGATTGTGCCATTACCTCATCCATCGTCTTTTTTATCCAGGCTGTAAAAAAAAACGATCAATCGGATATATCCAGTGTATATTCTTGAATCATTCTGTGCTTCCGATTTAATACAGATAGCTTGTGCAATAACGAATGAACTACCGCACGTATTTACTCAGGCGAATACTGCGTACATAATAAAATTATATCAATTCCTGAATTATACTGAAACCAGAAATTACGTAACATGAATAAGGTATTAGAAGGAAATTTCCGAACTGACTTTGCAATTCGAACCGAGCCAAAGTAAGTTATTTAACAATATGGCGTGTGGCTTATTATATTTTGGTATCGGTTTCTCACACACTTAATGCTGAACGAAAGCAGGTCAATCATCACAGCTCAGCGGTAACGCTCTGCACTATCCAGTGGTGACTTTTGTGGTCGTTGTGGAATACGGGAATAAGTCACGAGGCACGAATTGGACATTCCTATACCCGTTTCATTCATTCAAATAACATTTTCTAAATAATTCTCTCAATGGATTTTTTTATGAATACACCAAATTCTCTAAAAGAACTAAAATACACCGGGATTGCAAAAAAAAATATGCAAATAACGAATATCATAAAATATATATTCATAAAAATCATAGCTGAGCTGTCCTGCTGAGATGCTATATCCAATATCGACAGTCCTGCAGTATTAATATTTTATAATTTTTGGAATAATTCAAATATTTCAAGTATGCAAACAAATGTATTTCGGAGAAGAAGAAGAAAACCCCGCGACATATATCGACAGCCCTGCAAATGTTTCAAGTATGCAAACAAATATATTTCGAAAAAAAAGACGACCCCGGGACTTATCGACAGCCCTGCAAATGTTTCAAGTGTGCAAACAAATATATTTCGAAAAAAAATGAGGACTTCGGGACATATATCGACAGCCCTGCAAATGTTTCGAGTGTGCAAACAAATATATTTCGAAAAAAAATGAGGACTCCGGAACATATATCGACAGCTCTGCAAATGTTTAAAGTGTCCAAACAAATATATTTCGAACAATCGAAGTCACTTAGAATCGCGAAAATAGTTCTTTTTTCGAATGCTTAATATATATAATCTAATTTTATCGCCTCTGAAAATTGTAACTTTGCCCCAGAGGCAGCGTGCTTGGCTCATAATCCAAAATTATGGTATCGATCCTTGAACGCGGCGCTTTTTTGTAAGAGAATTCAAATTTTCAGCGATTTTCCACGACACAAAAGTGCTTCTTTAAATGTTCAGGTAATGAAAAAATATGTCTACTATGAATAAAAAAATGGTGACAGCGGGTAGGGGTGGGAGAGGGGACCATCTTTCTTGACGTCATCGAAAAAGTGAAATCGGGGACCGACAGACACGGTACATTATCGACTATTAATATATACCTAAATGTATTTTCAATTTCTGACTTATATATCATCTAGAACAGCTTTGGTCTTAGACAGAAAAAAATTAAACATTTTTTAATATTAAATAACAATCGATTGCTTGTTTAAGTATTGCATATAATTGCATAGGAGTGATAAAAATTCACTCCATCCCAAAACACCGAGAATTGCTTTGAGAAATAGCGAGCTATTTGTTAACTTATTGGCAGCCCACCGCTGGATACAGGTTTACCTGAATACAAATAATTCAACCCCGTGACTTTTACTTCTAGTATTTGTAAATGCACTTACTAAAATTAACGAATACTAGACTTTTAAAGTAATTTAATAAATTAACTGTATTATGTTTGTAGCGGCCAGCGGACAAATATTTTGTTTTAAATGAGTACCCCAGGCTGCCTGAGGTTGAGCAGCCCTGGTGTATAAGAAGAAAATATGTTATTTACAAGGCATTCAAAGAGTTCGCAATGAAACCCGGTTCATAAAAGCTTTACTATAAACTCCATAATTATTTCATTATATTTAAAATTCTTGCAGTTGGAGTAAGTCATGACAAATTTCTCCTATATTAAATATATGTTTATATTACAACAGAAGAGTTTCAACAACAACTGCTTTCTTACTCAGTTAATTAATCTCTCTTAGAGGATAGGGATAGAAGGATAGGGTAAGTAAAGGACTAATGGTTAATATATTTTTTATGTTTGAAAAAAATATTTGTTTTGTGTAAAGACAATTTTTCTGGTGATAATATTTAAGCATGTATTATAAAATTTAAAAAGCAAAGAACAAATTTCCAATATCTCTTGCTGGAGAGGCATTATATTAAAAAAAAAAAAATAGAACACTTTTTTACAAACTGCATATTATTTATTACTGTTTTCGTATTATCACGAGTATTATCAGCTGATTTAATAAAACAACTGTACAGGGTTATTTATAAAAAAACTAATAACAAGGTCAGACAAAAACTTGACAAAATAAATATGAAAAGATGTTTATTATTGAATGCATTAATTTATCTACTTTGAAATAAAATAAATAGCTCCTGCATTGATTACCATGATGACTGTGTCTGGTACGTCAATAAGTTCGTGTTTTGATTCATAGATGTCACCTTTGCGAAAGATTTAACCCTTTCTGTCCACTATCACGTTTAAGTTTTGAAACTTTGAGTACGGTCGGAAATATTTTCGATCCTCGTTCCGGCGGCTCGGTTATTGGTGTTAGCAAAGACCTCGTAATGATAAGCAGACTCCGCGAATGAATGTAAATGAATTCATTTTATAATTTGTTTTAAATTCGAATGCAATTTAGACGCACCGAAACGGCCGTATAATTTTAGAATGGGGGCAAAAAAAATGTACAATGTATTTACGAAGACTCGATTCACATCAATAATGCAATGGTGCGTTTTAGGACACGGAAATACATAAATTTTATCGATATCGATTACGAACAGGGTGTACATTTGTCGCGGTGCGGCGACGTTATTGTTGCGCGGGACATTACCGCACCGACGTTAGCGCGCAATACTAACAATCATTACACTTTATTATAATTAAAAAAAAAAAAAATGTATATTATAAATCTTTAATAATGTCGTGTCTATGGCACAGTCGCTAAAATCGTCGACTCACATGCCGGACTTCACTGGTTCGAATCCCAGTACGAACAGCATTTATTTCAATAAGATGAGGGCATTCAACTGTTTTTTTTATAGATCTTTTTTCGTATATTTGTTCCGTGTATAAGTTTTTTATGAATCCATGTCCGCTCCCAATATATATATGGTATATGAGTATATGGCCTCCTAACGGAGGTATTAATACAGATTTCTTCTACGAGAACTGCTTGTGACCCAGTTGCTCGACTTCTTTTTTTCCGAAAAGAGTAGAGATAATAAGGAAAGGGTTAGAACAGAACTCGCCCTCTTTGATCTAGTTGGTTAGAGCTTGCTCTGCCGATCAGGTGGGTCTGGGCTCGATTACCAGTAAGGTCAATGTCAAATTGGATTTTTTCAATTTTAATTTGAGATCTAAGACATGGGTGTTTGTGAAGTCAATTCTCCTTGAGTTAATCTCATGCGAATTACAAAAATTCTCATCGAGTATATCGTATGAACTTTCAACTTCAAAATATTTGACGCATTGCCGTAAGCTGTAATGACAACTAGTGGTAAGCTAATCGCCCTCGCTGTGCCACGTTATTTGTATGATTGAAAAGGCAAGAGGGAATTTTTAAAAATCACAAACATTTATGCCTTCGAACAGAAATCGATCATGGAGATCAAGATCATGACATAAAAAAATATTTTCAAACGTCTTTCGACATAAAAAATCAAAAGTTTCCAAAGAAAAAGTTTTGCGAATATTGATTTGAAACATTAAAAATGTCACGAGAAAAGGGTGCCTTAACGCCGTTCCGCCGTGTTACATGGGAAAAAAGCACTGCCGTAAAATTAAAACTGAGCCGTGTTACATGGGAAAAAAGCATATTAAAGCGTTACCTTTTTAATTACGACATCAGCTCAGGCATGTAACGTTTATGCATGAGAATTGAATTTTACGAAATTAAAATAACTAATTTAAATCCCTTAATTGGAAAATATTGAATATTTTTTGTGGTAACCCTGCTGGGATCCGTCAAGCATATTTAATATTTATAGTTCGTTTATCCATGTGAGATAGCAAGACTGTTGCAACAATTATTCATACTTCGCTTGTACGTACTGCAATATACAATTCTCTTATAACGTAAAACAAAATGATATAAAATTGTTAAATATATATGAATAATAAAACTTCCCGTGCTTACGTGGTATAATATGAAATGTTGAATGTAAACAAATCGTGACGAATGACGTCAATGATCGATTATTTAACTGTCAAAAGAAAGCATGCAGAGTTGTTTACCGTTTAAAATAATCAAATTACAACGCAATTTGTTGAACAATATTTCAGTAAATGTCTATTTTCATCCTCATAACAATAACAAACAGCGATACTTTGTTAAGTAGCTGTTCTGCACCAGTGGCCCTGCAACTGTTTCCATTTGAAACCTTATATGTATGATTTTATACCTAACAATACTTTCATATACAACGGGTGATTGGAAAAACACTTAGTAAGCACTAAGCACCAAAAAAACATGATTTTCATACAGTTAATAAAAAGGGTATATCAGTGAAAATACACTATATAATCAACTATAAAATACATCATTTAAATTACTTAGTGGCCGCCAAAACTCTAGCTTGCTCTGTTAGAATAAAGTTTACTAGCTGTAAGCCCGTTGCCCAGCAATGCGAGATTTTTGTTGCATTTTTAAGTAGTCAGAAAATTTACTGGCGTGAAAAATAAATTACAAACCTATTTATTGAATAAGCCAGAAATTCTGATAGTAAAAGAAATATATCTCGGGCCATATATCGACAGCCCTGCCCTGCAGTATTTAAATTGTAAATTATTTAATTTTTGGAATAACGTTTATGTTTGCTAACAACCATTTTTCGTAGTAGCAAAAAAGAGGATTCCCAGATCCCGAAAATTTGTGAATCTCAAAACTCCGGAGTCAAAAAAGAGTGCGGGATTGGACGCCCTAATATGCACAGTTTTTTTCTACCTTCCTCTAGAAGTGAGAAGTTAAAGAAAAATAGCCCCTTCATTTATTTAAATTATTATAACTACGATATAAATAAAAATCTTTTGATAATGTAAGTATAAAAATGCTTTAAAAATACGAAACACTTGGCACACAGCCAGTAGAATAATAATGTCTCCGATTAATAATCATTCTACAATAATTGAATCCTACCTTTCACATAATTTTGAATATACTCTGTTGTTCTTCGTTAATCGAAAATTGGGTTTTATTTTTATTGATAAATACAATTATTAATAGTTTTCTTTGGTCGCAAAGTTTGACAAGTGCAAAGCTGTGCGGTCACATCCTACGTGACAAAACCGTACAAATGTATCTGATGGAATTTCGCATTACGGAGTTCTTACGTAAAAAATTCCCGCAGCAGCAATTATCATTAGACGGAAATTTAATCCATAAGCGCCCCGGTTCTGATTCCAGCTATTATTCAACAGTCCAGAAATATTACCGAACGGATTGGCGCAAATTTAAAATTGGGGCGTAAAATTCACTTGTATTTTTCAAATATTTGTTACATCATTTATTTCTGTAGTGAGTGACCCTGTTTCGAAGAAAAGTGGAATGAACTTTGGAAAATTTTCTGCCGCCGTTACAGGATTACGTAGTCAACTGGGTTGGATTTAAATTTCACCTGCTGTTTCTGTATTTAGCTACATCCGCTTGCTAATTGGAGCAAATTCTTTTATATTTAGGTGTACGTGCGAAACTAGTGGTGAATATAGAGGTCAGCACACGTGTGCATTTTAAATATTCAAACTTACCTATCCAATTCACAAATCGTATACCCCCGAAAAATAAAAATTGGCATTAAATATTCAGTTATGTGTAAAAATGTGTACTACATCGTGTTCAAAAATCAGACGAATAAAAACAACGAATGTTAATATAAAGTTAAATTTAATTTTCTACAGAATGTGACCAATGGTAGATCACCATTGTTGAATTTATTTCCATCATGACCTACCACACATAATGAAAGTAATTATAATATTTTTTAATTAGCACGATAAAGTTTGTATCTGACGTCTAGTAAAAAAGGAAAAAAATAAGAAAATTAATTAATGAAATAAAAATAATTACTTAAACAAAGATTTAACTATAAAATCAAATAAAAACATATCCGTTTTAATAAAGTTTTAACTGCCACAGAAAAAGATCAAATTCTATGGGTTCAGTAGCGCAGTGGTCAAAGCCGTTGACTTCAGTGACGGATTTTACGAGCTTGAATTCCAGTAAAAACATAATTTTTCAATCGATTTCACCATTATTATCTTAAGAGAGATACTTTTGTTACCAAGTTGTATTCATAACAAAATCCGATTCAGAACTTTATCTTTAGTGATCTGTTCTGTTGTACTTCTGCTATTTCATCTGAATTATGAATTTCCAATAAAAGCTGAACAAAAGGTCACCTTAATAACAATGTGTTTGATTTTTTTTATCGTCAAATATTTTTTTCAAAAATAAATAGTACTTTTTGATTTAGATGCAATATTTTTATTGAACAAAATAGGAGGTCTCTGCCTAAGCACATCAATGACTCCGCGTTCATTTTTTCAGATATTTTATTTAAATAACATAATGAGGAAAGCCTAACATAATTGGGAAACTAAAGGTAAAAATCATTTTAAGCTAAATTGTATTATTTGGCTTAATTATAGGTGCCGCTGTAGACCACAACACTCACTCTTAAGGCAGTCTTTTACGCGCTTTCCTGCAGCTTTATCATTTTGGTTTGACTCCCGGAATACTTGTGTATTTTATTATAACTATACAGAGCAATCCGTTTCAAACCAGAGGTTTCTAATCAAGGATTCATGATAAATATTTCTACTCGAAGAAGCATTTGAAGTAGTAAAAATGCGTTGCTGATATTTATAATCGTCTGAAATAATAAAAAAGTGTTGAATGTAAAACATTATTTCTTTACAAAATAAGTTGTAGCTTTTTTTAATAGTTAAAAAATAATTTTACCGTTTTTTTAAACGTGATCGATTGAATTAAATATTTTTTCTCTGACACTATTTGAGCTCACGCTGCTAACTTTTTCTTTAAATGAATAAAACCATATTCCTTAGTCGTGGAAGAAAAAATATTAAAATAAAGTCATTATTTTACCAAGAGCTTATCGTATACATGAAGAAGTTTTCAGTAGACACATAAATGTACTTTATTCTACCGACATCGCTTTCGCTTTCTATCGCTATAAAACTCCACTGAAATGGTTTAGTCTTCAATATCTTTTCGGAAGTTAATAAGGAAGGAGGCAAAGACGTTTCCATCCATGCCATCATCGTCTTCTTGCTAAACATATGAACATATTATTTGCAAACGTATACCAACGTTTTGTATATGGTTGAAATATATAGAAATATAAACAAGAACTGTTTGATACTCTTTTTTTTAAGAAGAGAGTAGAAATTTAAGGACTAGTAGTAAGCTAACTGCTCTTGCTACTCCCTGATTTAGAAGAGGTAGAGTGAATCTTCACAGACAACTTTTGACTTATAACAGAAATCCATAACTTGATTTTAAAAAAAATAGAAAATATTATTATTAATTTGTGATTTGTGATACCGATTGGTCTGATTAGCTTGACTTTTTTTTTATTATTGTATTATAATAAATAATATTCGCTATACTTAATAATATAATAAACCATTTTTTTGACGTGCTCTTGCAGGGTACGACTTGAGTGCAACTGATCTAGCTCAAAAATAGAATTGAGATCTAAATTGACGTCATCGGCACAAATTCAAACAAATTCCGAACACTACAATAATTAATCTGAATAGAATGAACATATTTTAATATCAAGTATTTGAGGCAGACTAACAGCTCTTATACAAAATTCAAATACAATTTACCATTGTAAAGAGGAAATTGAAATGCCTTGTAAAGTCTATTATTTCTTGGAAAATCATAAAAATTGATATTTTATATAAAAAGTATTGTTTTCCAGTTCCTATTTGAAATATTGTTATCTTTATATAATAGCCATAGCCAAAAGGATTAGCAAGCTATCCTCTCCTCATTGTTTTTGGAGCTACGGTCCGGGTGAACCTACGTCCGTCTCAATCAATCTCCACTACGCCACTCGACTCTACGCCCATCTACGCCATTCACTGATCTTAACCCTTTGCCCGTGTCACCAAATTTAGCGAGTATGCCCTGTACGTGGCTGCTTTTTTGCGGATTTTCGACTATAAATATAGGTTGTAATATTTTTTCAGTTAACCAAATATGTTAATTGCCACCCAAAGTAACTTTTTCAATAATAAAATACAATAAATTTCTTGTATTTTTGGTTTGATTCAACAATAATAATCATTCTTCATACAATTGTGGCGTGACGTCGCCATATTGCAAAATACCGCCACGCGCGACCGATAACACTGCGCCACCGCCATACCATGCTTATAATATTAAATTCTCGGAACAATTTCAATTTCACCCGCACTCGATCGCTTATTTACATTATCCAAAATCTTGCATTGGTGACGTATGTTCAAGGCGTGTCCCAGAAATAAATTATTTAAGCCTATATTGAATCTTTTTTGAATAATGCCATCTATTTAATTTGGTAAAATATACATTTAGTAATATTTTCAACCAAGTTATACAATTTTAACACAATAAATAACTCTTATATAGGGTTTGAAATTTCCATGACATCTATACGTGTCACGCGCGCTGAGGGCATGTTCGCTAGGACATGCATAGTGGTCATACGCGGTGAGAAGATTAAACACTCGCAATATATTTTAGATACAAATGAAAATATAAAATATTGGGTTGATGCAAAAGTTTTGAGGTTTTTTGAATACACTAGCATTTTTTTTCACGGAACTGATATCTACTTTTAAAAGGTTATTTTATATAAAAGATCTTTTCTTATTACATTCTATTTAGTTTTGAACTAGCTAGAGTACAGTGAAGAACTTCTATATGTTTTCAAAATGTCGGTCGATAAAGTGGATTTACTAATAGGAATTACAAGTGGAAAAAATCTCGCTAGCTGGAAGGAACGACGTAAAAACCAGTACATTTTTCAAATAATAATAATAAAAAAAATATTAAAATTATATGTATGTTAAATATTAATGTTTTTGTCACCATTTTCCGCCAATGCTGTACGTTTGATTCTAGCAGACGTTTTCTGTATCTTAAAATCAGTTTCTAGAGTTGAGAATTACCCAAGATTCGGTGTTTTTTTAATTAAGTGTGCAATAAATTCATTAACGAATCTCTTATCTGTATACGTCGTTACCCTCTTCATATGACGTCGAAAATTTGAAAAAATCGCGTAGTTATAACTTAAATTAATATAATATAAACTTAAATTATAGTTTAAATTAAAGCCACCAACTCTAATGTGACCATGAACTATGTGCTATATAATACTAATTTGAAAATAAATAATTTACCTCAAATATAATAGAGTTCCACTAAGTAAAGTCCATTGAATCAATATCCATCCACGTTCACTATGCCGCAAATGTTTTCGGATGAATATTGTCTATTGCATATAAGTAGTTTGATAATCATGACAAAGCAAAGTGATGTATATAGCGGACATTGCAAACAACAAAACGAAACAATTGACCGTCGTATACTGCATATCGTACAACATAAAAGTACATTTATTATAAATATGTAATCGATTGTTCGATAAAGCGATTCGAAGCGTTATTTTTTGGCTGTCAAAGTGGAATTATACGAATTAATGACCGGCTCCCGCCCAAATCTGACAGCTGGCCGTCGCTTTTTACTCTCCTCTTCTTCGATTTTCATAATTTTATTTGCGGCCATTATGGGTGTCGATGAATTAAACATTTTCACAGTCGGCCGTGCACAAAGTCAGCGAGCGGCAAACGTTTATTTGCTCCCTAGTTGTTTAATAAGCCGTTTTTACAAAAATACAAGTTGAAATTTACGTTGGCGAAAAATGTACTCATCTAAATTCGCTCAAAAGATTTCCTCTATCAATCTCTGATATAACCATCGAACGCTACTCATATATACTTATTTACGATTTTTTTTAAATCCAAGTCCGCTGCCAATGTCGAGCATATGGGCTCCTAATGGAGGTATCTCAACTATATTTTTTTTCTACGAGAACTATTTGGTACTCAGTCACTCATCCTCTCAACTTTTTTTTTTCAAAGTGAGTAGTAGGGAGAGAAGGATAAGGCTAGAACAGGACTAGTGGTTGACTTATCGCTTTTGGTGTGTGAGGAAAGGAAATAATGTGAATTGTCATCACAAGCACCCAGTCTTCGATCAAATTCACTGTGATCTTACCGGGAATCGAACCCAGATCTGCGCAATTGGTAGAGCAAGCTCTATCCAACTAGGTGATAGCAGGCGACGAATATTAACGAATAGATCTGAGAATATTGTTTTTTAATTATTTAACAAGGGGCTCGCTGGACTAAGTCAAATTTAACAAGGGGCTCGCGCGAGTCCCCGCGAGACCCCTCCAGCCCACCCCTGTACATATGGATCTGTCATTTCTTAATAAAATGAGGTTCAGCATGTTTTGGGTCTACAATTAGTTTTTCATTTTTATCACCTTTTATGAAATGAATGATGATTGTCCTAAAGAAAATGGATTCTTAAAATTTCGTATTTAATTTATTAAAAGGTTGTGTACAACCTTCTTTTCCACTGCTTAATATCAAGTTGAAAAATTACTATGCAATAATATACAGTGTTGGCTTCACACAATCTTGTATGGGCATTTTTTTTCTTCTTTCGTGTCATATATAATTTGAATTGATCTATTTTTTTTATTCGGAGGTCCTTCCTGTGACAGGAACCAGTTCTCTCTGGATGTAAAACAGAAAAAAAAACATGCATCCACGACCGGATGACTTATATACAAAATACATTGCCGTTCTGTTTGAAACCAATCTATCGAGATGGAAAAATGACAATGTGATGTTTCGACATGTTTAGCACGACTGTAGTAACAAATAGGGTATCCAATCCCGGAGCCTTTATTCCAATCCCGGGATTGGGATTTGCTCACCGAAGAATTTGAAATCCTCAAATCGCTATATTCCCCGGATTGTCACAGAAGCTCGTTGTTTTTTTTTAGCTCACCGAGGAATTTGAAATCCTCGATTTTGTATACTTTTTCCCAGATTGTTTGTCACAGAACCTCGTTTTTTTTTAGCTCACCGAAGAATTTGAAATCTTCAATTTGGTATACTTTTTCCCGGATTGTCACAGAAGCTCGTTTTTTTTTTAGCTCACCGAGGAATCTGAAATTTTCGATTTGCCATTTCGTATCAATTTTCGGGATTTGCTCAAAAATTCACAATCCCGCCGTATGAATTCCGAATCCTGGGATTGGATGCACTAGTAACAAAGTTATCATTTTTACTCAATAAAACACACACAATTAAAAGTTTATATTATACATTCAGATTATTTTATTAACAAGCGAGTTAAATAAAACAGTTGTCTTGAAAAATAACAAATTTAAAATAATGTTTGTGTTTGTATTTCTTTTTAATGCATCTTTTAAGCGTTTTTGTATTATGATAAAAAAAAAAAGAACAGCGGCGAAGCCATGAAAAGAGGGCACAGTAAAAAAGGGGACCAAAATTTCTACACATCTTTCTACAAAAATGTAAGCAGGCTCAAAACTTTAATTTCTTTCAAAATAAAAACGAGTCAAATGCGATGGACTGGCAAACATTCCTCCTTAACTATTATATCCTTATTCTGTTAAACAATACTTTTTCGTTCAATATTTTTCTTCTAAGTATGAGACCCACAAATCTAGACACTCACTAAGATGGTTTTGTAATATTCAACATGATTTATTATTTGGTTTTTACGGTTGGTATAACGTGCCAACAAATTTCAGGTATGTTCTTTATCTTTTCTATTATTTATTTAGTAGTGTAGAAGAGAAGATTGCGTTATGAATATCGAGATATTTACCAAATTATACAGTCATATTTAATAAATAATACAGTACAATTCCTTCTTACAGTGTAATAGTTTATGGGCAGAAAGTGTTGTAAGACTAGCATTATCTGTGTTTGTGTAAAAATATATCAAAAGGCGAATCTAAACATGGAATATAGATCAACTTTAATCTTCACAGCTGCTCCTAAAACATAACATGTCAGCATTTAAAATTGCAAATCGCGTAAATCTATAAATGACGTACTGACTGAATTTATAGTTTTCAATATATTACAACTATAGTTTCAAAATATGATAGTAACAATTGCTGATAGAAAAAATGACGACCGAAAAACCGAACTAGTGCATACAATAAATGCACCAATTGAATTATTCCAGACAATTAATTGGTATCCAAGAATCTCATTCTGTTCTTACCTAATTTCTGACAATTTTCTTATTGACTGAATAGGTAATACGTTAAAAAATCTTGAATTATTTTTTTGATTTTCTAACCGACTTATCAGATATCTGTTTGAAGGCATGGCTGTTTGTGATGACTTGATTAGGTCATCCAATCCCGGAGAATTTTTTTAATCCCGATATTTCAGGATTCAAAATCTTTCCTCATCCCCATCATTCTCAGATATATGGAGAAATAAAAAAATAATAATGACGGAAGACATCTAATACAAATTCAACAACAGGATTTACGAGTTTAATAAGCTTTCACGACAAAGCATTATGCAAAATAGTTTATTCAGCTTTTTTTAAAGTCAGGAACTGTCCAATTTTTTTTTGCTCTGTGTTTTTTTCAGCTGTTGGTGAAAATGTATTTAAAACTATTCCAGAAGTAAGGATTTTTTTGTTCATCGAAATTGGGCCCCTGAATGTGATACAGTGACCATAATTTTTGACGGACATTTTATTTAAAATTGCGTATAATGTTTTTTGTAGAAATGTTGTTTCGAAAAGAATATAAAATATGATGTCACAAATCATTCATGCCAAGTAAAATATACTTTATATTGTGGTTTTGTTTCAAACGCATGAATTATGGTTGTTTTATTTTGTTGTAAATATTATATACATTATTAATAAAAAAATGCAAAACTGACTTCTTTGTTTTATGTAAACTTTTATTTACTTATATTTATAAAATGTTTTTAACGTTACTAAATATAAAATATTATATCAGGGCAACATAACAATTTGTAAAAGTATTTTGAAACGTTTGTTTACCAGTTAACCTACAAGACACTTTTGTAGGAATGTTATTTAAAAAAATAACAATATTGTGTAACAAAATGTGATAATGAACACTCAATAAGTAAAATACACTTAATTGACTTTTATAACATAAATAATGGACATAAATAATGGACATAAATCACTTTCATCACTAGAAATGTCTTAAAACGTCTAATGAGTAAGGATCTAATGAAACTTTTTGTTTGTTATTACTGTCTGGTGTAGTTGAATTTCTTGTTACTATGAAACCTGTTATCGGCTTCTGTATTTTTCGTTTCTGAAAATCGTGTTAATCACTTTCATAAAAGTCATTGAAGATTTAGGGTAAATTATCCGCTGTATATAAATTGGTGACCGTAGACGGTCAACCACCTTCCTTTTGTACAAGTAGTATTGTAATAATCCGAATATGTGGACACCCTATCAATATAGAGACCTTATAATAAAGTTTTTGTTAGCTTCATATACATTAAACATTGCCAGAAGATCGTGTTTTTGTTGAGATTCAGATTTCATCCGATATAACATTTTTAGAGGTCAAACTTAAACGCAACCCTTGAATGACCGCAGCGTCATTATTTTCTCTCAAAAATATTACTCACTCATGTCAACCTTTAATATTGATGATTTGATCTCTTAATGCCGCATCTAAACAAAGCATGTCTCAACCAGAACTAGATGTAAGAGAGTCATTCAATCTACTTTATCTGAAAGAAAAATAATGGAATTAGGCAAAGCCCATTAATGAACCAGCGAGTTCAGTTTATCGAAATATGCGCAACCAAATATGTATATTTAATTAACAATATTGTCTTTAAAAGAAGAAGCACGCACATTTAACTCAATGGGAACTGTCTGAGACATATAGCTGCACCCACCAGTTTCACCAGACGATGACGCAAAAAAATCGATTTTGTGAGGAACTCAGAGATAAGAGAACGTACGAGACAGCGTCTTGTCACATCAGTGGTCATGAAGAGACGTTGGAACTGCAGATGCCTCCAGAAAGCCTCAATCCAGTTTGTTCCTTCGTCCAACTAGTAGGATTCCGGCGTCCTGGACAACCCTCGGATACTATCAATAGGATTTATATGTGTTTTTTTACATTGCTTTATTAGTTTCCACTAACCGCAAATAACGTTCACAATTTGAATTCAGGAATTTCTCAGATGCTGTGTTTAAATGACCGATTTCGTGTGAACCAGTTAGATATTAAAAGCAAAATTATTTTTTAAAATGCGAATTTACTTCTAATTTTAATATAAATCATAATTGGAATAATTGTAACATATTTTGATTTTAAAATAAAATCACGTCAAAAAGAAACAAAGAGTAAATCATTTTTTCAAACGCCCAATAATTGATTTTGTCACGCTATACATTAGACTGCAAGATTTAAATAAACGTAATTTTATTTAGAATATATGATTTGACCGGTCCCAGCAGGGTTACCACATAACATATTCGACATTTCACCCTCGTTTTAAATCGGGGGATTTGAATAACTTGAAACTCATAAGATTCATTTTCCATTCATATAGAAGAAAAAACAGCAAAGGTTTAACGTTTTGAACCAGACAATAAATTTGCTTACCATTATGAATATTTACATTGCTTTGCAAATTACCATTTATAGTTGTCACGAGACAGTCACGTAGTCGCAGAGAAAACACGATTTTGGACTTAAAGCCAAGATCTCTTATTACAATATATGTGTATCTCTATTGAATTTGCTATTTGTCTATTTTTAATGAATTCATATTTGAGTTATTGTTAACTTATAAAGTGTTAAAACTTGTTAAAAAGCTTTTTCGTTGAGTAATATTTTTTAATTACTCATGGAACCACGATTTATTACAAGACTTCCTATAAAACTATAAACACAAGAGCACCACAGTGTACATGAAAACTAGGACATCCAATTCCGGACCCTGTTTTTTTATCCCGGAATTTCGGGACTGAACATTCACCATTAAATCATGTCGAATTTCGGGATTGAGAAATTTTTACTCGGCGATTTTGAAATCCTGGAATTTACTTACTTCATTTTTAGCTCTCTCGCGAATTTAGAAAATTTCCTTTATTTTAGAGTATCTCTTAAATGTCCTGAATCATGGGATTCGTATTATCACAATCCTGGGATTTCAGGATCACAAAATCGGCACAGGATCTTGGGATTGAAGGCCCTACTGAACACCTGTGTACAACAATTTTCCGGGCCTAAAATCTTTGGATAGACTTTTTCTATCAATATATGTAATTATGTTTTTTTAATCAAAGAACTTTAGCCTATTTATCAATCAATCTTTTTAGTCTATCTAACAACTACTAACTTTTAATGAAACATAACAACAAAAACTTTGATCTGAGAACTTGTTGTCATTTAGCCAGCCACTCTGATGAGAGAGTGTAGGCAGTGTCCGCAGTCTAAGATTCACGCTCATGCACACCGTGACCGAAGAAAACAACTCTCATCTAACTATATTCTCCGAAAATAGTTATAATAAGTTATTAATCAGTGATTGGCTTACAACTATTGCAATGTTCCAATAAGGTGCCGTGCAATCCACATTCTTAAATGAAATAGTTAACAAAATAATCACATCATTCATAATATGTAAAATGTCAATTTTTAGTAAAAATATATAATATAATATATACTAGCTGTAAGCCCGTTGCCCGGCAACGTGAGATTTTTGTTGCATTGTGTTTTGTTGTATTGTATTTTATTTTATTTTACTTTATTTTATTTTATTTTATTTTATTTTATTTTATTTTATGTTATGTTATGTTAGTAGCATAAATTTCGTAAAAAATTCAACTTTTGGAATAAAGTTTAAGTTTGCTAACAACCATTTTTCGTAGTAGCAGAAATTTCGTAAATTATTGAATTTTTGGAATAATGTTCAAGTTTGCTAACAACCATTTTTCGTAGGAGCAGAAATTTCGTAAATTATTTAATATTTGGAATAATGTTCAAGTTTGCTTACAACCATTTTTCGTAGGAGCAGAAATTTCGTAAATTATTTAATATTTGGAATAATGTTTAAGTTTGCTAACAACCATTTTTCGTAGTAGCATAAATTTCGTAAATTATTGAACTTTTGGAATAAAGTTTAAGTTTGCTAACAACCATTTTTCGTAGTAGCATAAATTTCGTAACATATTCAATTTTTGGAATAAAGTTTGAGTTTGCTAACAACCATTTTTCGTAGTAGAATAAATTTCGTAAATTATTGAATTTTTGGAATAATGTTCAAGTTTGCTTACAACCATTTTTCGTAGGAGCAGAAATTTCGTAAATTATTTAATATTTGGAATAATGTTTAAGTTTGCTAACAACCATTTTTCGTAGTAGCATAAATTTCGTAAATTATTGAACTTTTGGAATAAAGTTTAAGTTTGCTAACAACCATTTTTCGTAGTAGCATAAATTTCGTAACATATTCAATTTTTGGAATAAAGTTTGAGTTTGCTAACAACCATTTTTCGTAGTAGAATAAATTTCGTAAATTATTTAATATTTGGAATAATGTTTAAGTTTGCTAACAACCATTTTTCGTAGTAGCAGAAATTTCGTAAATTATTGAATTTTTGGAATAATGTTCAAGTTTGCTTACAACCATTTTTCGTAGGAGCAGAAATTTCGTAAATTATTTAATATTTGGAATAATGTTCAAGTTTGCTAACAACCATTTTTCGTAGTAGCAGAAATTTCGTAAATTATTGAATTTTTGGAATAATGTTCAAGTTTGCTTACAACCATTTTTCGTAGGAGCAGAAATTTCGTAAATTATTTAATATTTGGAATAATGTTCAAGTTTGCTAACAACCATTTTTCGTAGTAGCATAAATTTCGTAAAATATTCAATTTTTGGAATAAAGTTTAAGTTTGCTAACAACCATTTTTCGTAGTAGCATAAATTTCGTAAATTATTTAATATTTGGAATAATGTTTAAGTTTGCTAACAACCATTTTTCGTAGTAGCATAAATTTCGTAAAAAATTCAACTTTTGGAATAAAGTTTAAGTTTGCTAACAACCATTTTTCGTAGTAGCAGAAATTTCGTAAATTATTGAATTTTTGGAATAATGTTCAAGTTTGCTTACAACCATTTTTCGTAGGAGCAGAAATTTCGTAAATTATTTAATATTTGGAATACTGTTTAAGTTTGCTAACAACCATTTTTCGTAGTAGCATAAATTTCGTAAATTATTGAACTTTTGGAATAAAGTTTAAGTTTGCTAACAACCATTTTTCGTAGTAGCATAAATTTCGTAACATATTCAATTTTTGGAATAAAGTTTGAGTTTGCTAACAACCATTTTTCGTAGTAGAATAAATTTCGTAAATTATTTAATATTTGGAATAATGTTTAAGTTTGCTAACAACCATTTTTCGTAGTAGCATAAATTTCGTAAAAAAATCAACTTTTGGAATAAAGTTTAAGTTTGCTAACAACCATTTTTCGTAGTAGCATAAATTTCGTAACATATTCAATTTTTGGAATAGTTTGAGTTTGCTAACAACCATTTTTCGTAGTAGAATAAATTTCGTAAATTATTTAATATTTGGAATAATGTTTAAGTTTGCTAACAACCATTTTTCGTAGTAGCATAAATTTCGTAAAATATTCAATTTTTGGAATAAAGTTTAAGTTTGCTAACAACCATTTTTCGTAGTAGCATAAATTTCGTAAAATTTTCAATTTTTGAAATCAAGTTTAAGTTTGCTAACAACCATTTTTCGTAGGAGCAGAAATTTCGTAAATTATTTAATATTTAGAATAATGTTCAAGTTTGCTAACAATCATTTTTCATAGTACCATAAATCGACCACGGCGCATATATCGACAGCCCTGCAGTTTTTAAATTGCAAATTATTGAATTATATTTTATTTCATTTCAATATCTATTAATTTGAAAATGTACGCAAACAAAATACATTTCGTAGAAGAAGAAGATGTCTCGAGGACATCATCAGTACGCACACATTTGTGAAAAGTGAAAAGCGAGTGATTATTTTATCGACTTTTAATATATAAATTTAGTATGAATAAAAAAGTGGAGAAATGGAAGGTGTGAAATGGACGTCCAAACATACAGACACTCAGACCTTATCGGCTATTAATATATAGATTAAACAAACGAAAACAAACAAAATATCATAACCGATTTTGTTCATTCTGATATTCATGTCATGTGCTTTATTTTTATAATTCATCTAGTACTTTCAATCTTTTTCGATTCCATTAGTTTTAAATATAATATGTTTAATTTTCATGTACTATTTTTTAAATAATTAAATCTTTAATTGAATTAAAAAACGCAAAATCGATACAGTATTATTATTTATTAAAATTGCGTGCTAAAAACATGTTTATTTTGTATTTAATATTAATCTTTAAATTCACTGATAAGACTCCTATGTGAAAAGGAAATATAATATTAAAATATATCTACCGTTTATTTTTATTTACATATTTAATTAAAATATGTAAGTACATAGCGAGTGCAGTGACGTCATTGTATGTTATAATATTTTCATTTGCACTAATCGTACACAAAAGACACGTGTGAGAATTTTGTTGCATTTGTTTAAAAACAATATTAAACTATACGAACCGGCTTTGCTCATATATAATAGATATTGTAATAAGCGATTGGAATATGCCAGCGACCTACAATATCTCAATCCCGAATTTTTCGACGATTTTATGGTGAATGATCCCGGGATTGAAAAAATTGTAGGGAATACAAAAAGGTCCGGGATTAGATGCCCAAACTACAGCTGATATATTTTTTTAAGAATGAAGAAACACACAATAAAATAGTTGAAATAAAAACGATACAGGAAGATTTTTGCTGCATATGTCGATATACATAGACCAGTGCTTCCCATCCTGTGGGCCGCGGTCCCTCAGGGGGCCGTAGGATTTCTTGCGGGGGCCGCGAAATTCAGTAGAAAGTACAAAAATCTATATATTTAAGTCTATCGAATCGGCGTTTCCCATATTGGGGCCGCGGAATTTCTTAAGGGGGCCGCCGGTTTGGATAGAAGTTGGATTCTGGGGGAAAAGTATAGCAAATCGAGGATTTCGAATTCGTCGGTGAGACGAGAAAAAAAAACGAGTTTTTGTGACAATCTGAGGAAAAAGTATACCAAATCGCAAATTTCAAATTCCTCGGTGAGCTAAAAAAAAAACGAGTTACGGAGACAATTGAGAGGCCGCGGATTATTTTTTTAGATTTAGGGGGCCGTGGAACGAAAAAGGTTGGGAAGCACTGATCTAGACGATACTTTGATCAGTTGAACAGTACTTGCAACTTGCGTATCATACAAAATTGATTATTTAAGAAGTGCCTATGTTTTTTTACCGTGTTAAGAATTTGATTTCAATATTATACCCATTGATTGTATTAAACAGTTATATTTAAAGATTTACTGTGGCCTATTACATGCTTTAAGTTATTCATTTATTATTCCATACAGTAAATAGTGTATATCTTTGTATTACTGTACAAAGAATTAGTTAAGTACCTTATTATATTTCCGCCTAAATTTGATACCTTTATCGAATGAAATGATTTACCGCTTACTTTACCTGTTTAAATATGAATAAACTTTATATTACTTCATTATTTGATCATTCAATGTATTTATAATAAATGAAATTCAATTTTCGATCTAATATGTGACCCATTTTGTGACGAATTTATGCCGATCGTCATATTTAATATGTGTGAAATGAGCATATTTAATTCTCTTTATAAATCAGGACAGTATTTATATCAAGGTTCACGATAAAAACAATGTAACGAAGCGGGACACGTTTTTGAATTCATTTTGCTAAACCAAATATTTGCAGGGTGTACATACAAGAACTTTCACACGTGATTAGGTGGTTGCGTATGCTTTAAAAATAATAAATAAGTGTAATCGTCAAGAGTTTTTCGTCATTGAACACAACAAACTTTACCTAATTAGACGCTTATTATCAATACCACATTTTTCAACAACATAAACACAATTTTTCTAATAATATTTATCGCAAGTAAAAAAAGTACTTCTGATGAAAAATATACCATTACACCATGAAAATAAACTAATCGCCGATTAGTTTTTTCAAATCATATCATATGGGCCCTTGAGAGGTGAAGTGAGTCAACTAGTAAAATAGTAAAACCTTAAAAGTACAATCACGTCTTTATTAGGTGTTTTGGTGGATTTTATATATTTTTATTTTACGCAGATAACACTTTTGCAATGTGTTTTAGTAAGGATAATGTTTTAGTTGAGCTCAGTGGCAGATTAAGCACATTGGCTGTGCTGTAACAGAATTAGCTAACCATATTTTCAGTTGGAAAGTAATGGTTTTGGAAAATATATAATAAAACTGAAGTTTTTTTTTTGCACTCTTTTGTGATGCGCCTTAAAGGGAACACTGGTTACAAACAGTCCTCGTTGCTCCATCAAAACCTTCAAAATGTATTGTAATAGTAACAACAACTACTCTTTGAAACGTCAAAACCTCTTTGTAATGTTGAAGAAGTGATAGTGAAGTTGTATTAAAAGTTGAATATATAGTGATAAACTAACTGAAAGTCCTCGTTGCGCCGTCAAAACCTTGTTATTGTGTGAAACAAGTTATAACATTGTGCGATAGTTAGAATTCTAGTAATCGATAATTGATCCAGGGGAAACTAACAGCATGTCGTTGTTGGTGCCTATACAAATGTTTAGGGGTAAGCAATTCTTTATTGTTCCATCAATAGGAAGCGGAAAATTTAGACCGCTACTCTTACAACCTTCCTGTCTACTATCTGGATGAAGAATCATCGAATTTCGCTGGCGAGGGGGGGTATATACTAAAACCTTGTTATTGTGTGAAACAAGTTATAACATTGTGCGATAGTTAGAATTCTAGTCTATATATTAATAGCCGATAAGGTATGTTTGGACGTCCATTTCACACCTTCCATTTCTCCACTTTTTTATTCATACTAAATTTATATATTAAAAGTCGATAAAATAATCACTCGCTTTTCACTTTTCACAAATGTGTGCGTACTGATGATGTCCTCGAGACATCTTCTTCGTCTACGAAATGTATTTTGTTTGCGTACATTTTCAAATTAATAGATAATGAAATGAAATAAAATATAATTCAATAATTTGCAATTTAAAAACTGCAGGGCTGTCGATATATGCGCCGTGGTCGATTTATGGTACTATGAAAAATGATTGTTAGCAAACTTGAACATTATTCTAAATATTAAATAATTTACGAAATTTCTGCTCCTACGAAAAATGGTTGTTAGCAAACTTGAACATTATTCTAAATATTAAATAATTTACGCAATTTCGGCTACTACGAAAAATGGTTGTTAGCAAACTTAAACATTATTCCAAATATTAAATAATTTACGAAATTTATGCTACTACGAAAAATGGTTGTTAGTAAACTTAAACATTATTCCAAAAATTCAATAATTTACGAAATTTCTGCTTCTACGAAAAATGGTTGTTAGCAAACTTAAACTTTATTCCAAAAATTGAATATTTTACGAAATTTATGCTACTACGAAAAATGGTTGTTAGCAAACTTAAACTTTATTCCAAAAATTGAATATTTTACGAAATTTATGCTACTACGAAAAATGGTTGTTAGCAAACTTAAACTTTATTCCAAAAGTTCAATAATTTACGAAATTTATGCTACTACGAAAAATGGTTGTTAGCAAACTTAAACATTATTCCAAATATTAAATAATTTACGAAATTTATTCTACTACGAAAAATGGTTGTTAGCAAACTCAAACTTTATTCCAAAAATTGGATATGTTACGAAATTTATGCTACTACGAAAAATGGTTGTTAGCAAACTTAAACTTTATTCCAAAAGTTGAATTTTTTACGAAATTTATGCTACTACGAAAAATGGTTGTTAGCAAACTTAAACATTATTCCAAATATTAAATAATTTACGAAATTTCTGCTACTACGAAAAATGGTTGTTAGCAAACTTAAACTTTATTCCAAAAGTTCAATAATTTACGAAATTTATGCTACTACGAAAAATGGTTGTTAGCAAACTTAAACATTATTCCAAATATTAAATAATTTACGAAATTTATGCTACTACGAAAAATGGTTGTAAGCAAACTTGAACATTATTCCAAAAATTGAATATTTTACGAAATTTATGCTACTACGAAAAATGGTTGTTAGCAAACTTAAACATTATTCCAAAAATTGAATATTTTACGAAATTTATGCTACTACGAAAAATGGTTGTTAGCAAACTTAAACTTTATTCCAAAAATTGAATATTTTACGAAATTTATGCTAATACGAAAAATGGTTGTTAGCAAACTTAAACTTTATTCCAAAAATTGAATATTTTACGAAATTTATGCTACTACGAAAAATGGTTGTTAGCAAACTTAAACATTATTCCAAAAATTGAATATTTTACGAAATTTATGCTACTACGAAAAATGGTTGTTAGCAAACTTAAACTTTATTCCAAAAATTGAATATTTTACGAAATTTATGCTAATACGAAAAATGGTTGTTAGCAAACTTAAACTTTATTCCAAAAGTTCAATAATTTACGAAATTTATGCTACTACGAAAAATGGTTGTTAGAAAACTTGAACATTATTCCAAATATTAAATAATTTACGAAATTTATTCTACTACGAAAAATGGTTGTTAGCAAACTCAAACTTTATTCCAAAAATTGAATATATTACGAAATTTATGCTACTACGAAAAATGGTTGTTAGCAAACTTAAACTTTAGTCCAAAAGTTGAATTTTTTACGAAATTTATGCTACTACGAAAAATGGTTGTTAGCAAACTTAAACTTTATTCCAAAAGTTCAATAATTTACGAAATTTATGCTACTACGAAAAATGGTTGTTAGCAAACTTAAACATTATTCCAAATATTAAATAATTTACGAAATTTATGCTACTACGAAAAATGGTTGTAAGCAAACTTGAACATTATTTCAAAAATTCAATAATTTACGAAATTTCTGCTACTACGAAAAATGGTTGTTAGCAAACTTAAACTTTATTCCAAAAATTGAATATTTTACGAAATTTATGCTACTACGAAAAATGGTTGTTAGCAAACTTAAACATTATTCCAAAAATTGAATATTTTACGAAATTTATGCTACTACGAAAAATGGTTGTTAGCAAACTTAAACTTTATTCCAGAAATTGAATATTTTACGAAATTAATGCTACTGCGAAAAATGGTTGTTAGCAAACTTAAACATTATTCCAAAAATTGAATATTTTACGAAATTTATGCTACTACGAAAAATGGTTGTTAGCAAACTTAAACTTTATTCCAAAAATTGAATATTTTACGAAATTAATGCTACTGCGAAAAATGGTTGTTAGCAAACTTAAACTTTATTCCAAAAGTTCAATAATTTACGAAATTTATGCTACTACGAAAAATGGTTGTTAGAAAACTTGAACATTATTCCAAATATTAAATAATTTACGAAATTTATTCTACTACGAAAAATGGTTGTTAGCAAACTCAAACTTTATTCCAAAAATTGAATATGTTACGAAATTTATGCTACTACGAAAAATGGTTGTTAGCAAACTTAAACTTTATTCCAAAAGTTCAATAATTTACGAAATTTATGCTACTACGAAAAATGGTTGTTAGCAAACTTAAACATTATTCCAAATATTAAATAATTTACGAAATTTATGCTACTACGAAAAATGGTTGTAAGCAAACTTGAACATTATTCCAAAAATTCAATAATTTACGAAATTTCTGCTACTACGAAAAATGGTTGTTAGCAAACTTAAACTTTATTCCAAAAATTGAATATTTTACGAAATTTATGCTACTACGAAAAATGGTTGTTAGCAAACTTAAACTTTATTCCAAAAGTTCAATAATTTACGAAATTTATGCTACTACGAAAAATGGTTGTTAGCAAACTTAAACATTATTCCAAATATTAAATAATTTACGAAATTTATGCTACTACGAAAAATGGTTGTTAGCAAACTCAAACTTTATTCCAAAAATTGAATATTTTACGAAATTTATGCTACTACGAAAAATGGTTGTTAGCAAACTTAAACTTTATTCCAAAAGTTGAATTTTTTACGAAATTTATGCTACTACGAAAAATGGTTGTTAGCAAACTTAAACATTATTCCAAATATTAAATAATTTACGAAATTTATGCTACTACGAAAAATGGTTGTTAGTAAACTTAAACATTATTCCAAAAATTCAATAATTTACAAAATTTCTGCTTCTACGAAAAATAGTTGTTAGCAAACTTGAACATTATTCCAAAAATTGAATATTTTACGAAATTTATGCTACTACGAAAAATGGTTGTTAGCAAACTTAAACATTATTCCAAATATTAAATAATTTACGAAATTTATGCTACTACGAAAAATGGTTGTTAGCAAACTTAAACATTATTCCAAAAATTAAATATTTTACGAAATTTCTGCTACTACGAAAAATGGTTGTTAGCAAACTTAAACATTATTCTAAATATTAAATAATTTACGAAATTTATGCTACTACGAAAAATGGTTGTTAGCAAACTTAAACTTTATTCCAAAAATTGAATATTTTACGAAATTTATGCTACTACGAAAAATGGTTGTTAGCAAACTTAAACATTATTCCAAATATTAAATAATTTACGAAATTTATGCTACTACGAAAAATGGTTGTTAGCAAACTTGAACTTTATTCCAAAAATTCAATAATTTACGAAATTTCTGCTACTACGAAAAATGTTTGTTAGCAAACTTAAACTTTATTCCAAAAGTTCAATAATTTACGAAATTTATGCTACTACGAAAAATGGTTGTTAGCAAACTTAAACATTATTCCAAATATTAAATAATTTACGAAATTTATTCTACTACGAAAAATGGTTGTTAGCAAACTCAAACTTTATTCCAAAAATTGAATATGTTACGAAATTTATGCTACTACGAAAAATGGTTGTTAGCAAACTTAAACTTTATTCCAAAAGTTCAATAATTTACGAAATTTATGCTACTACGAAAAATGGTTGTTAGCAAACTTAAACATTATTCCAAATATTAAATAATTTACGAAATTTCTGCTACTACGAAAAATGGTTGTTAGCAAACTTAAACTTTATTCCAAAAGTTCAATAATTTACGAAATTTATGCTACTACGAAAAATGGTTGTTAGCAAACTTAAACATTATTCCAAATATTAAATAATTTACGAAATTTATGCTACTACGAAAAATGGTTGTAAGCAAACTTGAACATTATTCCAAAAATTGAATATTTTACGAAATTTATGCTACTACGAAAAATGGTTGTTAGCAAACTTAAACTTTATTCCAAAAATTGAATATTTTACGAAATTTATGCTACTACGAAAAATGGTTGTTAGCAAACTTAAACATTATTCCAAAAATTGAATATTTTACGAAATTTATGCTACTACGAAAAATGGTTGTTAGCAAACTTAAACTTTATTCCAAAAATTGAATATTTTACGAAATTTATGCTAATACGAAAAATGGTTGTTAGCAAACTTAAACTTTATTCCAAAAGTTCAATAATTTACGAAATTTATGCTACTACGAAAAATGGTTGTTAGAAAACTTGAACATTATTCCAAATATTAAATAATTTACGAAATTTATTCTACTACGAAAAATGGTTGTTAGCAAACTTAAACATTATTCCAAATATTAAATAATTTACGAAATTTATGCTACTACGAAAAATGGTTGTTAGCAAACTTAAACATTATTCCAAATATTAAATAATTTACGAAATTTATGCTACTACGAAAAATGGTTGTAAGCAAACTTGAACATTATTTCAAAAATTCAATAATTTACGAAATTTCTGCTACTACGAAAAATGGTTGTAAGCAAACTTAAACTTTATTCCAAAAATTGAATATTTTACGAAATTTATGCTACTACGAAAAATGGTTGTTAGCAAACTTAAACATTATTCCAAAAATTGAATATTTTACGAAATTTATGCTACTACGAAAAATGGTTGTTAGCAAACTTAAACTTTATTCCAAAAATTGAATATTTTACGAAATTAATGCTACTGCGAAAAATGGTTGTTAGCAAACTTAAACATTATTCCAAAAATTGAATATTTTACGAAATTTATGCTACTACGAAAAATGGTTGTTAGCAAACTTAAACTTTATTCCAAAAATTGAATATTTTACGAAATTAATGCTACTGCGAAAAATGGTTGTTAGCAAACTTAAACTTTATTCCAAAAGTTCAATAATTTACGAAATTTATGCTACTACGAAAAATGGTTGTTAGAAAACTTGAACATTATTCCAAATATTAAATAATTTACGAAATTTATTCTACTACGAAAAATGGTTGTTAGCAAACTCAAACTTTATTCCAAAAATTGAATATGTTACGAAATTTATGCTACTACGAAAAATGGTTGTTAGCAAACTTAAACTTTATTCCAAAAGTTCAATAATTTACGAAATTTATGCTACTACGAAAAATGGTTGTTAGCAAACTTAAACATTATTCCAAATATTAAATAATTTACGAAATTTATGCTACTACGAAAAATGGTTGTAAGCAAACTTGAACATTATTCCAAAAATTCAATAATTTACGAAATTTCTGCTACTACGAAAAATGGTTGTTAGCAAACTTAAACTTTATTCCAAAAATTGAATATTTTACGAAATTTATGCTACTACGAAAAATGGTTGTTAGCAAACTTAAACTTTATTCCAAAAGTTCAATAATTTACGAAATTTATGCTACTACGAAAAATGGTTGTTAGCAAACTTAAACATTATTCCAAATATTAAATAATTTACGAAATTTATGCTACTACGAAAAATGGTTGTTAGCAAACTCAAACATTATTCCAAAAATTGAATATTTTACGAAATTTATGCTACTACGAAAAATGGTTGTTAGCAAACTTAAACTTTATTCCAAAAGTTGAATTTTTTACGAAATTTATGCTACTACGAAAAATGGTTGTTAGCAAACTTAAACATTATTCCAAATATTAAATAATTTACGAAATTTATGCTACTACGAAAAATGGTTGTTAGTAAACTTAAACATTATTCCAAAAATTCAATAATTTACAAAATTTCTGCTTCTACGAAAAATAGTTGTTAGCAAACTTGAACATTATTCCAAAAATTGAATATTTTACGAAATTTATGCTACTACGAAAAATGGTTGTTAGCAAACTTAAACATTATTCCAAATATTAAATAATTTACGAAATTTATGCTACTACGAAAAATGGTTGTTAGCAAACTTAAACATTATTCCAAAAATTAAATATTTTACGAAATTTCTGCTACTACGAAAAATGGTTGTTAGCAAACTTAAACATTATTCTAAATATTAAATAATTTACGAAATTTATGCTACTACGAAAAATGGTTGTTAGCAAACTTAAACTTTATTCCAAAAATTGAATATTTTACGAAATTTATGCTACTACGAAAAATGGTTGTTAGCAAACTTAAACATTATTCCAAATATTAAATAATTTACGAAATTTATGCTACTACGAAAAATGGTTGTTAGCAAACTTGAACTTTATTCCAAAAATTCAATAATTTACGAAATTTCTGCTACTACGAAAAATGTTTGTTAGCAAACTTAAACTTTATTCCAAAAGTTCAATAATTTACGAAATTTATGCTACTACGAAAAATGGTTGTTAGCAAACTTAAACATTATTCCAAATATTAAATAATTTACGAAATTTATGCTACTACGAAAAATGGTTGTTAGCAAACTCAAACTTTATTCCAAAAATTGAATATTTTACGAAATTTATGCTACTACGAAAAATGGTTGTTAGCAAACTTAAACTTTATTCCAAAAGTTGAATTTTTTACGAAATTTATGCTACTACGAAAAATGGTTGTTAGCAAACTTAAACATTATTCCAAATATTAAATAATTTACGAAATTTATGCTTCTACGAAAAATGGTTGTTAGTAAACTTAAACATTATTCCAAAAATTCAATAATTTACAAAATTTCTGCTTCTACGAAAAATAGTTCTTAGCAAACTTGAACATTATTCCAAAAATTGAATATTTATGCTACTACGAAAAATGGTTGTTAGCAAACTTAAACATTATTCCAAATATTAAATAATTTACGAAATTTATGCTACTACGAAAAATGGTTGTAAGCAAACTTGAACATTATTCCAAAAATTAAATAATTTACGAAATTTCTGCTACTACGAAAAATGGTTGTTAGCAAACTTAAACATTATTCCAAAAATTGAATATTTTACGAAATTTATGCTACTACGAAAAATGGTTGTTAGCAAACTTGAACATTATTCCAAAAATTGAATATTTTACGAAATTTATGCTACTACGAAAAATGGTTGTTAGCAAACTTGAACATTATTCCAAATATTAAATAATTTACGAAATTTCTGCTCCTACGAAAAATGGTTGTAAGCAAACTTGAACATTATTCCAAAAATTCAATAATTTACGAAATTTCTGCTACTACGAAAAATGGTTGTTAGCAAACTTGAACATTATTCAAAATATTAAATAATTTACGAAATTTCTGCTCCTACGAAAAATGGTTGTTAGCAAACTTGAACATTATTCCAAAAATTCAATAATTTACGAAATTTCTGCTACTACGAAAAATGGTTGTTAGCAAACTTAAACTTTATTCCAAAAGTTGAATTTTTTACGAAATTTATGCTACTACGAAAAATGGTTGTAAGCAAACTTAAACATTATTCCAAATATTAAATAATTTACGAAATTTATGCTACTACGAAAAATGGTTGTTAGCAAACTTAAACTTTATTCCAAAAATTGAATATTTTACGAAATTTATGCTACTACGAAAAATGGTTGTTAGCAAACTTAAACATTATTCCAAATATTAAATATTTTACGAAATTTATGCTACTACGAAAAATGGTTGTAAGCAAACTTGAACATTATTCCAAAAATTCAATAATTTACGAAATTTCTGCTACTACGAAAAATGGTTGTTAGCAAACTTAAACATTATTCCAAAAATTGAATATTTTACGAAATTTATGCTACTACGAAAAATGGTTGTTAGCAAACTTAAACTTTATTCCAAAAATTGAATATTTTACGAAATTTATGCTACTACGAAAAATGGTTGTTAGCAAACTTGAACATTATTCCAAATATTAAATAATTTACGAAATTTCTGCTCCTACGAAAAATGGTTGTAAGCAAACTTGAACATTATTCCAAAAATTGAATATTTTACGAAATTTATGCTACTACGAAAAATGGTTGTTAGCAAACTTAAACTTTATTCCAAAAATTGAATATTTTACGAAATTTATGCTACTACGAAAAATGGTTGTTAGCAAACTTGAACATTATTCCAAATATTAAATAATTTACGAAATTTCTGCTCCTACGAAAAATGGTTGTAAGCAAACTTGAACATTATTCCAAAAATTCAATAATTTACGAAATTTCTGCTACTACGAAAAATGGTTGTTAGCAAACTTGAACATTATTCAAAATATTAAATAATTTACGAAATTTCTGCTCCTACGAAAAATGGTTGTTAGCAAACTTGAACATTATTCCAAAAATTCAATAATTTACGAAATTTCTGCTACTACGAAAAATGGTTGTTAGCAAACTTAAACTTTATTCCAAAAGTTGAATTTTTTACGAAATTTATGCTACTACGAAAAATGGTTGTAAGCAAACTTAAACATTATTCCAAATATTAAATAATTTACGAAATTTATGCTACTACGAAAAATGGTTGTTAGCAAACTTAAATTTTATTCCAAAAATTGAATATTTTACGAAATTTATGCTACTACGAAAAATGGTTGTTAGCAAACTTAAACTTTATTCCAAAAAGTCAATAATTTACGAAATTTCGGCTACTACGAAATATGGTTGTTAGCAAACTTAAACTTTATTCCAAAAATTGAATATTTTACGAAATTTATGCTACTACGAAAAATGGTTGTTAGCAAACTTAAACTTTATTCCAAATATTAAATAATTTACGAAATTTATTCTACTACGAAAAATGGTTGTTAGCAAACTCAAACTTTATTCCAAAAATTGAATATATTACGAAATTTATGCTACTACGAAAAATGGTTGTTAGCAAACTTAAACTTTATTCCAAAAGTTGAATTTTTTACGAAATTTATGCTACTACGAAAAATGGTTGTTAGCAAACTTAAACTTTATTCCAAAAATTGAATATTTTACGAAATTTATGCTACTACGAAAAATGGTTGTTAGCAAACTTAAACTTTATTCCAAAAGTTCAATAATTTACGAAATTTATGCTACTACGAAAAATGGTTGTAAGCAAACTTAAACTTTATTCCAAAAGTTCAATAATTTACGAAATTTATGCTACTACGAAAAATGGTTGTTAGCAAACTCAAACATTATTCCAAATATTAAATAATTTACGAAATTTATTCTACTACGAAAAATGGTTGTTAGCAAACTCAAACTTTATTCCAAAAATTGAATATGTTACGAAATTTATGCTACTACGAAAAATGGTTGTTAGCAAACTTAAACTTTATTCCAAAAGTTGAATTTTTTACGAAATTTATGCTACTACGAAAAATGGTTGTTAGCAAACTTAAACATTATTCCAAATATTAAATATTTTACGAAATTTATGCTACTACGAAAAATGGTTGTTAGCAAACTTAATCTTTATTCCAAAAGTTCAATAATTTACGAAATTTATGCTACTACGAAAAATGGTTGTTAGCAAACTTAAACATTATTCCAAATATTAAATAATTTACGAAATTTATGCTACTACGAAAAATGGTTGTAAGCAAACTTGAACATTATTCCAAAAATTCAATAATTTACGAAATTTCTGCTACTACGAAAAATGGTTGTTAGCAAACTTAAACTTTATTCCAAAAATTGAATATTTTACGAAATTTATGCTACTACGAAAAATGGTTGTTAGGAAACTTGAACATTATTCCAAATATTAAATAATTTACGAAATTTCTGCTCCTACGAAAAATGGTTGTAAGCAAACTTGAACATTATTCCAAAAATTCAATAATTTACGAAATTTCTGCTACTACGAAAAATGGTTGTTAGCAAACTTGAACATTATTCAAAATATTAAATAATTTACGAAATTTCTGCTCCTACGAAAAATGGTTGTTAGCAAACTTGAACATTATTCCAAATATTAAATAATTTACGAAATTTATGCTACTACGAAAAATGGTTGTTAGCAAACTTAAATTTTATTCCAAAAATTGAATATTTTACGAAATTTATGCTACTACGAAAAATGGTTGTTAGCAAACTTAAACTTTATTCCAAAAAGTCAATAATTTACGAAATTTCGGCTACTACGAAATATGGTTGTTAGCAAACTTAAACTTTATTCCAAAAATTGAATATTTTACGAAATTTATGCTACTACGAAAAATGGTTGTTAGCAAACTTAAACTTTATTCCAAATATTAAATAATTTACGAAATTTCTGCTTACTATAAAAATAAAATAAATTAAAATAAAATAAAATAAAATAAAATAGAATAAAATAAAATAAAATAAAATAAAATAAAATAAAATAAAATAAAATAAAATAAAATAAAATAAAATAAAATAAAATAAAATAAAATAAAATAAAATAAAATAAAATAAAATAAAATAAAATAAAATAAAATAAAATAAAATAAAATAAAATAAAATAAAATAAAATAAAATAAAATAAAATAAAATAAAATAAAATAAAATAACACAACATAACATAAAATAAAATAAAATAAAATAAAATAAAGTAAAATAAAATAAAATACAATGCAACAAAACACAATGCAACAAAAATCTCACGTTGCTGGGCAACGGGCTTACAGCTAGTAATCGATAATTGATCCAGGGGAAACTAACAGCATGTCGTTGTTGGTGCCTATACAAATGTTTAGGGGTAAGCAATTCTTTATTGTTCCATCAATAGGAAGCGGAAAATTTAGACCGCTACTCTTACAACCTTCCTGTCTACTATCTGGATGAAGAATCATCGAATTTCGCTGGCGAGGGGGGGTATATATTAAAATTTCAGACTATAAGAGGACTTTGTGTCTTAAATATATGCAATGCAATGGACTGGCGTAATGGTTATTTGTCCTTCTGAAGGCTTTCCTAAGATATGCAAGGAGCTACGAAATGTATGCGTATTTGAAAATTATATACTACAAAAATGGTTGTTAGCAAACTTGAACATTATTCCAAATATTAAATAATTTACGAAATTTCTGCTACTACGAAAAATGGTTGTTAGCAAACTTGAACATTATTCCAAAAATTCAATAAATTACGAAATTTCTGCTACTGCGAAAAATGGTTGTTAGCAAACTTGAACATTATTCCAAATATTAAATAATTTACGAAATTTCTGCTACTACGAAAAATGGTTGTTAGCAAACTTGAACATTATTCCAAATATTAAATAATTTACGAAATTTCTGCTCCTACGAAAAGTGGTTGTTAGCAAACTTGAACATTATTCCAAAACTTCAATAATTTACGAAATTTCTGCTACTACAAAAAGTGGTTGTTAGCAAACTTACAAATTATTCCAAAATATAATTTACGAAATTTCTGCTACTTCGAAAAATGGTTGTTAGCAAATTTAAACATAATTCCAAAAATTTAATAATTAACGAGGTCGATTTATGCTACTTCGAAAAATGATTGTTAGCAAATTTAAACATTATTCTAAAAAATAAATAATTTACAATTTAAATACTGCAGGGCAGGGCTGTCGATATATGCCCCGAGATATATTTCTTTTACTTTCAGAATTTCTGGCATATTCAATAAATAGGTTTGTAATTTATTTTTCACGCCAGTAAATTTTCTGACTACTTTAAAATGCAACAAAAATCTCACGTTGCCGGGCAACGGGCTTACAGCTAGTATTTTATAATTGTTCAATGTAACATTTTCAAATTATAAGATGCTTTTTAAGAATATGACATATAGACTTATTTGGAAAATATATCTATCTTATCACTTCTTCGACATAATAAAACGATGTTGATGAAACAACAAGGACTTGTTGGTGATCCCTCTATCTGAAGGCTTTCAATGAATTGGTAAATTATATGTCATCACTTTTTTGACTTGATAAAAAGATTTTGACGGAGCAACGAGGACTTATTGTTAGTTTTATCACATGTTTGGCTTTTTAAGAATATGCAGTATATACTTATTTGGTTAATATAATATATTATCACTTGTTCAACCTCACAAATAGATTTAACAGAGTAACGAGGACTCGTTGTTAGTCTAATGGTTGAATTTAAATTTTTTAGATCATTAGAGGAAATTCTGTCAATTCATCACATTGCCAGCTTTTTAACAATATAAAACGATTTAGACGAAGCAGCGAGGACTCGATGTAAGTGCGTAGAAGGGACTAAAGAGTGAACGATACCGAAAGCCGCAGGATTTTCCACTATTTGTAGGGTTTTTTCAATACTGAAATATAGGTTTTAAAAATGCAAACAAAACGATATTTCGGTATCAAAAATTAGCGATGGTCACATTTTGAATGAAAATAAACCATAACACTTTTTAATAAAATTGTTTGAAATAATTTAAATTTTCCATAAGTTATGTCAATATTGACAGGTTCCGGAATTGATGAGCCTTTCAATGATGGTAAGAAACCGTCAGCTATAAACAAATTTCTATATTTTTTCTACGAGAACAATTTGTAACCGAGTTGCTTAACCTCTCATTTTCGAAGAGAGTATGGATATAAGGAAAGAGCTAAGGTAGGAATAGTGGTTAACAAAGCATAGATTTATTGAATTGAATTTGTTTATTTCTTATAAATTTATTTATAATATTTTTTGTAGATTCAAGTTTTATATTATATGTTTGTCACCTGCTGTTGCCCAGTTGGTTAAACGTGCTATACCGATCACGCAGGTCTGGGTTCGATTCCCGGTCAGATCACAGTGAATTTGTGAATTATTAAATTCAAAGTTGTGATCAAAGACTGGGTGTTTGTGATGTCAATTCACATCATTTATTCTCCTCCCATCCTTCTTATCCTTTAATAACTGGGTGTAACAATAGCGATTAGCCAACCACTAGTCCTGTTCTAGCCTTATTCTTCTGTCCCTACTACTCACTTTGAAAAAAGTGAAGTTGAGCGACTGAGTAACAAACGGTTTCCGTATTTTTTTTTATGTTGAGATACCTCTATCAGGAGGCCATATGCTCCACATTGGGAGCGAACATGGATTTAAAAAAAAAGTTTTATAAACATTTTGTGAATGTCCCCTCACAATGTGGAACATATGGCCTTCTGATAGAACGGAAGTTTTTTTCTAGTTTATTAACTTATAAATAATTTTATCTAAATATAATTTTTATTTAATGTACATGTATTTTTTTGTAATTATATTTTTTTCTTCTATTTGTAAATTTTGTAACCTATTTGTGAATAATAATTATTATTGTACCATTCATCAAGATGACAATAAATATTAACAAATAAAATCCCGAATTTAGGGATTCGGGATTGGAAGCCCTATCGAAATTCTAAATTATATACTTACCAATCATTTACTAGATACTGTCAGGGCTGGTAATCAAAGTCGCGGGCTTTGCAGCTTAACCCAACGTAATCTGTGACACGACTGTTATACATTACATGCGGGAACGGGTTAAGTTTGTTGGTTCACAGTTGTATATTAATATTTCCCAACCTCACCTTGAGATTTGCTTCTGTACCGTAAATATTTTCCGACCTTGCCGACCAGGAAATGAAAAATTAAACTCTGACACAATTCAAATTAACGCAGGCAATTTTTCAAAATAAAAAAAACGCAGAGAATCCTTGAGCCTTGACTTATCGCCATTATTCAAATAACTTGATATTTTATCACAGGCGTGTATTTTCCTCTGCCGTTATATACAAACACTAGCAGAGCGAAGTAGTCGGTGAAAAAGCTTTTTAGTTGTACAACAAAATCTTAGTATAACGGAACATAAATTATAAAAATAAACATCCTACTTGATTGTAAGGTATCCAATGCCGGAGCCTTTTTCCAATCCCAGGATTGAGATTTTCTCACCGAAGAATTTGAAATCCTCGATTTGGTATACTTTTTCCCGGATTGTCACGGAACATCGTTTTTTAGCTCACCAAGGAATTTGAAATTCTCGATTTGGTATAAATTTTCCCAGATTGTCACAGAAACTCGTTTTTTTTTTTTTAGCTTACCGAGGAATTTCAAATCTTGAATTGGCCAATTTTGTGTCAATTTTCGGGATTTGCTCAAAATTTTCATTCCCGAAATCCCGGGATTGCGGCCGTGTCAATTGAAAATTGAACGGAATCCCGGGACTGGATGCCCTACTGGATTGGTATTCATGCTTGTCAGACGTGTCTGGTCGTATAATAAACTAGAGAAAAGGGGTATCAATCTCAACATGTTCAATATACTTTAGTTTCAATATTGACTAAAACTTATACGAAAAAAAAAAACAATTGTTCTGATTGATGTGGGTTTTAAAAATATTTCATTCAGTTATAATTTAGAATTTCGACTGAAATTACTTGATGGAATTTAAATTTTAAATTTTAATTGTCTTTCATTAGTTTTGTCGTTAGTGACCCGGGTTTCGACTTTCGGCATATTCAGGTTTAATCAAGTGCACGAATGTATTTACTTGATCTGATGACAAGATTAATGGAAGAGTACAGCATTCAGAAAATTCAAATCACATTTAGTTGTTTGTAATGCAGCAATTTTTTTTTATTCGCATGCTGGTCGATAATTTGACGTGCGCTAAGTGACATTCTACCTTTTTCTTGTCCCATATTAAGATTATATTTTAAAAATCTCACTTTATAACACTTCAATAAAACAGCTTTATTGTCCATCCATGTCCAATCACAATTCATAATATCTCACCAATAGTTTTCTACGACAACATTTTGCTACTCAGTTGTTCAACTTATCTTTTTCAGAGAGATTAGGGATAGAAGGACAGGGCTAAGACATGACTAGCGTTTTCTCTATCACTATCGCTTTGTCCATTTTAGAAATAGGATGAGGGGGACAAGACATCGTATACAACCACGCATTTGGACAGAAATTCATAAATCAATTGAAAAATCAATTTATAAAATATTCCGTAGTGAGAATCGAAGCTGTGAAATCCGTGACAGTAGCCAACGATGTTGACCACTCGACCGCACAGGCATCAATTTGAATGATAAATTAAAATACACTAGTAACTGAAAAATAAATTTAAGCTAGTTATGATGATGGCGCGGTGCTGAAAAAGCTGTCAACTAATAGATGATTCTCGTGTTGATCTTTATATAATTGAGTTCTACAAAGACTATACTACCATTCTATTACTTTTAGATAGAAAGATATACAAGAAAATCAAATATTCACATTAAATACATGGGGTCCTTTACACAAAGTATGGGGCCAATATACACCAAGTTGAGAATCTTTGATATATACAGCAATAAAATTAATGACTCTAATATTAATCATGTTCACGAGTTATAATAATCCCTTTCTATCGCACTATTTTGATTGGTTGAATAAATCGTCAGAGACCCCCCTTTAATTAATGTAGATTTTAATAAATGTGAGAATAGCCCTGCTGGTAAACTTAATTAATTATTACGAATGAGGACTTCGTTTTAAAAACTTTTTCATTTTTATCACAAACACATTGTGTAAACGTTTTACTATTTCAAATGCGTAGTAAAACACAATATTCCCGTGTATATTTAAATATAAAATATTTTGCGATTATTCAGGGCAAATTGTATATGTCTATTATATTAAAATTCAAGCAATATGTTTACAAACTCAATAGTAAATACATTTTAATGTGTATTTACCGTTATAGGACAATCGTATTCTAGCGAATCTGTGCGGCAGGCGTCGATATGCGCGGACCGCGTGCGAAACATTTACGTAGTTAAAAATTCAAGCTATATTTTTTCGAACAACATTGGATGGTTAAAGGTGCTGCCCAATGCTACCTCTAATACAAAAGGTTATCTGCGCGTAAAATTCAATTGGTTGCGCGGACCGATCCAACAAATGCGTGGCATAATTTATCATACTAGATATAAAAATAATGTTTTTTTTATGTTTTGATTTGCATGATAAATACTAAATAAATATTTTTTACTAATAACTAATAACAGAACTCGATCTCCTTTTTTTTAATACAAAAAAATCAAGCACGAGTAAAATGAAGAATCTGTTTTATTTCGGTTGATTGGGGTTATTCCAATTTAAAAGTTATATTAAAGTGTGCGCCAGCCCAGAATGGATAGCAATTATAGGCAAAAAAACGTATGCTGCATCTTTGACTGCAAGACGCCATTGATTATAAAACGTATCTTTGTTTTGGTAGTCAATAATAAAAACACAACAAAAACATATTTTAACCCTTTGAGGAGTATGATCGCGTCTAAATGTCGTGTAGTCTAATATCAATTGTCATTCTCGTGTTTTTTTTTTTAATATTATTATCATTATTTCTTCACATATTGATAAGAGTCCTTTAGGTCGATTTATTTCCTGGAATTTACGTCAGTAGAGCGTCACGTGAACACAGATGAAATCAAAAAAAGATCTAGGCACAAATTCTGAGTAATTGCTTGTAGAAAATTATTTCAAATTAATAATGAGTTAGTTAGTACACTTTTAACAAAGCGTTTTATAATTTAAAACAAATATTTCCTTCTTGAAATAGTAATCAATATTCGTCCCAGATTGATCTGTATCCAAAACCAATTTAAAATGAAACAAAAATATAGTATTTTGATATTTTGTTCTGATCAACGTTTTTTGTATATTTTATTGATGTTTATAATGTCTTACATTGTTCACTTACAATTCCGAAAATATGGACACAAGCATTTAATAATAAAATGATGTTGTCAGTCAAAGGGAAGAAAATACAATCGACGGAGTGTGACATAATTATGTTTATTGTATAATACAATTAAATGTAAAAAAATCTGATAAACTTTGGTGGTTTTTGACCAACGTTTCTTAACTGCTTAAGTCTTCTCTGTCAAGAGTTGTAGCCTTTAAATAAGTATATTCGAGTGATTGTGACGGTGTCTTCACGAAATACAAACTTCACCCCTATTTAGAATTAACTGGTTTATCTCTTCTATATTTTATATTAATATGTTCAAGACAATTTTGTACATTGATCTAAATTAGTGCCATTAAAGGGTTTGATCTTACCACTAACGCCAACAACTCGATTAACGTACAGTAAAATGTCAGTTCTGTATATTATACAGTAAAATGTAAAAAAGATTTCAGTTCCAAGTTGTTGTCTGTTTTAAGCAGTTTCGTGATTCTTCCAAACATTAAATCACCGTACAGAAAACTTCGTACCTAGAAAACTCCAGACACGTGATATTGCGTAGATTTTAATATTTTAAATGTTCGAATTTTTGTGTGTTTAGAGTTTTTTTTTGTACGCAAGCTTCTGTGTACGGAAAAAATATGTACTGATAATTTGCGTTCGGAAATATTTTGAACGGACGACTTCATTCAACGTTTTAAGCGTGATGACAATATAATTAGCTAACTGGACGCACAATAAGTTTCCAAATCAGCTTCAAAGTGTGACATATAATAATTTAATATACTATCTAAGGGTCACCAGAACTTTTGAAACAGAATGCTCATACTGAAAAACTTTACTTCAGTATACTTTGTGTGACATTGTTCCTTCATTGAATTTGTATTTGTATGAGTTTTCTACTTCTGCAATGTTTATAGAATAACAAATGTATATTGAGGTAAATGTCGGTACGAAAGTATATGTCATCTGTTTATCGAAGTAGGTAAGTTTTGCATTTGACCAGGGCGCCATAGAAATTGACAACAGTGCGCTAGGTCTTTCAAAATATAACAAACAAAAATATTTATTATAAAATAATTAAATTAAATTTAAAAAAACCCACCGATAAATTAACAACCAGTCAAATTATAAGCATTGATATAAAATTGAATAATATTAACATGATTTATTTAATCGGACTTTATAAACTATTTTGCGTAGAATACAAATTGCGTCAAATTAATATTAAATTAAAGTATTTATATTTTATAATAATAAATCATACTACCAAATTTATAGTTGGAGTGGTCGTATGACTTTATGTAAACTTGTAAGCATATTTTATTAAATTACTCAAAGACTGAAGATCCGATCCAAGAAATCGATCGTCATGACTCAGCTATATGGTGGAAAAATCGTATTTTAGGGAGATAGGAAATCATGGAGTCGCCTTAAATATGACTAAAGAAGAGGATGTAGCTGAATGGCCAACGTAAAGCAAATCCCAATTTAGATAGTTTGGTAATATTTGGATTTGTTTTCGAAAGCATGGGTGTCTGTGTCTGTCTACATTTTCTTCTGTTATCCGAACTCTTAAAAGAGGACACGATGAGTTAACTTCTCGTTGAGACCTTACCTCGTTCCTGTATCCTCACTTTGAGAAAAGTTATATGACTGAAAAAAATATGTTTGTTCGCATAATTTTATTTTGTGCAAGACATGGTTGATTGGGGACATGATTGAGTTCACATGCATTTTTTGCTTGGCAATAAATATTTTGACAATATTGAAACAACAATTCAGACTATTATTTACAAACCCGTCTTGTTAAAAAATTGTTGAAACATAAACCATGAATGTAATTTCGTTGGTAAATATAAATTTTGTATTTTTAGAAATCAGTCTCAAACATGGCTTGATAGCATAAAAATATTATTCCGAAGTAACTTAAAACTAAAAGCACTTTTAAAATGTATTTTTTTTTTAATAAAAATTCTTGTTTCATGTTTTAGCCATGTTTGCAAATAATACCCTCAATTGTTTTATATTGTTAATTTTCACGCAGATTTAATGTTCGTAAAATGCCATTATAATCAGAGAATTAAAATACATTGAATATAGTGTCTAACCTTAAAAGCGATTAAAACACTCAATTTGAACCACCCAATCTATCTTATCATTTCTGTTGACGATAACTTTTCCGGGATTTTTTCCGCAGAGAGAATTTATTTAAAACATTCAAAAATTTCTGACCCCAGGATTTTTTCCTTGGAAAGGTATACATAATTTATTCTAGTTTTTTTTCTCATTTTTTGTTGCGGCCTTAAGTAGTTCACGAGGTGTCACCATTTTTGATGCTTTAAACATAACGTTAAGATCACTTCTTGGCTGGGGAATCGTTTGACAGTCAGAGAGTTTTCATATGTCATTCATTATTCACAATAAATCGCTAGCTTAATGAAAGTTAACGGTGTCTAGGCCAGAGGTGGGGAACTTTTGGCCACTCCAGTGCAGCCTTCTGACCAATTCTGAAAAAAACGAGGTTTGAAGATATCTGGGGGAAAAGTATAGCAAATTCAGGATTTCAAATTTCTCGGTGAGCTAAAAAAAAACGAGGTTTGCAGATATCCGGGGAAAAAAGTATAGAGGAAAAGTAGGGTAAGGGATTGAATATTAATCAATCCTGTGATGAATGAATGCGGCCTTTAGAGAAGAAAAGGTTCCTCACTTCTGGTCTAGGCTATAGTATTAAAACAGTGGCGTATATTTTGCAAATACTGGTGAATTACATATAGTTATCTCTGATTCTATGGTCAGGGATGATCATTGACCTTCTCAATCAGTGTCCTTTACCTCTCTCGGTACTCCACCTTCATAAGTTAATTCCTGACTACCAGCACTTATCAGTCATGTAAAACAGCATTATCCATTCAGCAAATTTTTTGTTTTTCAACTCTACGTTTTCTCATAGAAGTAAAAATTGTTTCTACTCATGCATGTTTGACTCCCAAACAGGACATACATTCTTAACCCTTCCCTTACTACGCAAAAAAAGCACAAGCTCCTGAGCTGTGTATCCGTTACACATCAGGAAAACGGGAGTGAATCATGACAATTATATGTAGTACTGCTGTAGTAGTGTTATATAATTGTCATGATTCACTCCCGTTTTCCTGATGTGTAACGGATACACAGCTCAGGAGCTTGTCCTTTTTTTGCATACTAAGAGAAGGGTTAAGCATAAATACTTACATTTTTTAAAGATTCTTTGATCTACGTTTCAAGTTTAACATAATACAATAAAAACGTTAATCGCTCAAACTTACGGCGTTACACCCCTCCATATAAATGTTTCGAGACATAAGTATTTTCTGATAATATGTTTTGCTACTCAATTCTCCCCGACTGTAATCTGGTGCTACAAGAGAAGAGTACTTCTCCCAACATGATCACAGGACATCGTTACACACAACCCTCCATATCTGAGCACCATAGCATAAACCAATAGTACTAGAATACCTGCATTGTGGAAACTGGGGCATGGAGATCACTTGTAAGGTATTGGTTCATCAATTTTCTATGAAGCCGTGTTTTATTTTACATAACTTTCACAGATTGTTTTTATCTATTTGATATGAACTCGAAGATAAATAATTTGACTGGGATCATCGTATTACTGTCAAGCAACATTCATTTATTGCATTCCTTCAAGGTTACATCGACAAGTTTTCAATTAAGGGTCTTTTTTTAAACTGTGAAGTGGACAAAACAACGTAAACTTTGGTATACAAAAACGGGTTAAAATAATCTTTTTCTGCCATTATTACATGAAATTAAAAAAAAATCATCCACTCAAAAGATAGAGCAAACAATTATCTATGATTTGAAATTTTAACAAAAACGGTCAATATCTCACAAATTAAACATGCGTACGTTACACACATCTAAATATAATATTTAGTTTGTATATTTTTTTGACGTAACACAAATTTTTGTCTATAATAATAATAATATATATTATATATTCTGCGTAATATTCTCCTTAATTTGCGTGGCAAAAACATGTCAACTCGTCACAAAAAAATAATTGAAAAGCATTCATATTTTAAATATTGCATATTGTATAAAATGAAAAATATTATGTGATTGTTATTGTCGTTAAGGTGACCTTTATAATAGGATATATAATTAAATAATAGATAATCAGGGATAATTAAATATTTTTTATATGACTTTTAATTTAATATTTAAAAAAAGCTTATGCAGTTTATATTGTAATATTATATAGAAAATTTAACTGCAGTTAATTCAAGGTATCTTTACACATTTTTGACAATCACGTTATCTCCCAATATTATAAACGATATTCCATGTTTCTCTTTAAGGGAAGAGACAATAGTTTATTGCAAAAAAATATCTCATTTTTAGAAACAGATAAATGGAATGAAATATAAAAATCCACTTTGGCGACAGACATATTCAGGAAGACGTAAGCACAAAAAGAAGCTCGCCAATCGTCTAAGAATGGCTGGAGCCACGTTTAACTCAATGTTCATAACTCAAACCAAAATCTATTTATCCAACGCTTGCATTTTATCAGTGCTGCCTTACGGCAGCGAATTATGACACCTGACGAAGACTTAGAAAAACCATATACTGAGCTTTGAAAATAGATACTTGCGTCGGATTATGAGCGTGAGTAGATTTTATTTTGTGAGAAATTCGGAGATTAGGGAATGTACAAGACAGCGCCGCGTCACGTCAGTGGTTATGGAGAGACGTTGGAACCAGCTTGGTCACGTGCTGCGGATAGCTTTAATCCTGCTGCCTCTTCTTCCGACGTGTGGAGTCCCGGCGTCCTGGATGACCGTCGGGTATTATCCATAGGATGTACTGCTGGCATGTCATGGGAAGAATCAAAACTGTTGGCGGAAGACAGGGAATTATGGAGGTGCTGCGTGACGGCCATACGCTTCACATAGGAAGCGAATATGGTCAAAGAAGAATGATCGTTATTATATATTAAAATACTAATTTGAACGTTGTTTTTATTCCGATTGTATTGCAATTCTTCATTTAATGGACTTTTGCATAAGCTAATTGAATATCTCTACAATTATACTTGTTAGTGTATTAAAAAAGGAATAATTTAAGAACTTTTTTTGGACCGAAACCGAATATAATTAGTGGGCTTTGTTTAAATACACATGGAATGCACTTAAAATAGTGACTGCCAAAATAAATCGATAAAATTATTTAATCAGGCATATTTAAAAATATCAATAGCACTATTTTGGATCAGCATGATGTTAAATTCAAGAATCGGGTGTCAAATTTCTTTCTACCTGCATTCGAAGTGAAAAGCAAATTTTTCGTTGATTTTGCATTCTTTGACATGCCATATCGTTATATAAAACGTAATTAAAATTTTAACTGCCAAATAAATCGATCAAATTAATCAATCAGGCATATTTTAGGAAATTAATAATTTTTTTTTGAATCAGCAAGGAATTGTGTTTAAAAATTGAGAGTCAAATTTCTTTTAACCTGCATTCAAAATGAATTTTGTGCTGCAGTTGAAGTTTTTAGAAAAATAATAACACGATCAAATTTTCTATTGGAACCTCACTTTTTATCAGAGTGAGTAGTTAGAAAGGCTATAACAGGACTGGTGGTTGACTAATCGCTATTACTACACCCAGTTATTAAAGGATCAGAAGGATGGGAGAAGAGGAAAAAATAATGTGAATTGACATCGCAAACATCCAGTCTTCGATCACAACTTTGAATTGAATAATTCTCAAATTCACTGCGATCTTACCGGGAAGAGAACTCAGACCTGCGAGATCGATAGAGCAAGCTCTGACCAACTGGGCCACAGTAGGCGATAAGTAGTGTGATTGAGTTATACCCTTTTATTCCCTAACCAAAGCAGATGTTACCCTTGTCCCTATGTCCCTATGTACTCTTACCGTAAACGTAAAAAGGTGCTTGAAAATTAGCGCATGATGAAAAGTTGGCCACCAGTGGAATATACTATAGTATAAAAACCTTTTTGCTCTACAACCAACAAAATTGCCAAATTTTTTGATGTAGTATAATAATTTGATTTATGTTTTCGAGTTCAACACGAAGAATTTTGAAATTATAACATCAAATAATTCAAAACTGAAAAAAGTTGTGATACATAAGGACAAATTAATGGCTATATGTCATTTTTTTATATGAAATAAGGTTAGTATATCTATTGTATCAGCTTGGAAAAGATTTAATTTTCATCGGTTATGAATATGAATGCATATTTAAAGGCAAGCAATTGTCTCTACTATTATTAATTACATATTTCACATAAAATATCCAGCCCAAATCTTTATCCAAAAAGCTCATTTTTTTCATTTGCTGTTTACTCAGAACTATTTACTAGCTTATTATGATCATTTATAAAAAAAAACCGAAGATATCACAACTTGGTAGATGTAATAATAAATTATCTTTAAATTTATTTGTTAATATATATATATATAGTACTAGCCGGTTCCCGGCAAGCTTACAATGCCACTCAAAGAAGGAAAGTGTTTTAATTGTGTTTATTGAAGTGCATGGTTTCTTTTTCTGTCTGTTTGACCTTTGCTGCTGATTTTATATAGTACGACACACGCGTCACCTATTGTAAGTTAATGTGCAAGCATACGTTGTCAAAATGAACTGTATGGCAGACATACAAACATTATTTTTTGTATTTAAGACCTACTGTAAGTTAATTTTACTATGCCTATAACCTTCCCGGAAGTGCAAGCAATATTTTTTATTGCAATCGGATCAGCGGTGTGGCAACGCATAAAGTACGATAAATATAATAAGAAGAAAAATAGCGGACGCAATTTTCGTGTTACCCAATATTTCTTCTTTTCCATAAGCTGCTTTTTAGAAATGCGATTTTCTCAGAAAATAGGTTGCTTATTGTTTTTGTTTTCTTAGTTTTAAATCAAAGCTTGAATAATTTATGTGCTCTCCGTGGCTTTCGGTGGTATATTTTGAAACAGAAAATACGTCAGTTTTCTGCGTATTACGTTTAGTAAATATCAGTGTACAAACATACATTTTGGGTTTTTACCCGTTACTTCGTTATGAAAACCTCACTGGCTTATTTTTAATTATTATCAAGACCGACTGTTACCAGTGAAAGCCTGAATTAAAGATTCCGCTTTCGTTTTGTTGGAAAACAGGGTTGTTTTATGAACACAGCCATATGTACCCATTTTCCATATCTAAGTAATAGAAATTTTATCTTATTGTAGCAATATAGTATTGTTCTATGTTATTTAATTTTTTTCATTTGAAAATAATTTAAGGTGTCAAATGTACACATTAGTCGTCACAAGGGTGTTTTTTTTTAAATTTAAGTTCTAACAAATTAGTTATTCGTTTGTAACATTCTATAATAGTATCTTGAATCGTTTAAATTTGTTACACTTTTACACATTTTGTGAATTAAGGAGAGTGTAGCGGTCTACAGCGACACCTATAATTAAGACAAATTATTAATTAAACATTCGTGTAATTGATAAAATTTTGCTTGACTGATAGAACTTTTAAAACATCACAGTCAAGTTGAAAAATCTTTATTATTCTGTTTTGATAATGTTAATACATAAAAAAAATAAACAGGGAGATAGTGGCGTTTTTAAGCAGTGACTTTTAACTTTTTTAAAATTAAAAACCGCATTTCAAACCATACGCACTGTTTATTTAAAAAAATATATTAAATCGAAATACGCCGTGTTTCCCTCGTATAATATATTCTCACTCGAAATTTTTTATATTACCATTGCATATATTTTTTTATTACAATAAAAAAATATGTTTAACAACATGCTACTGTTTGAAATCCTAAAAAAATACGAAACACTGCTAATAAAAATGTAATTATATAAGAAATTCAATCACAAATAAAATGATGTCAAATGTTCCTACATAAGATACGAGCAAACCGATAATTGATGCGAAATACGAATATAAGTAATATCAGTATGAAAATGACACTATTATAATTATTTCAAATATCTTATGGCGACGAAGTTAAGTATTATTACGTTGGTTCCAACGTTTTTTGGTATTTTCCTGCTCGAAATAATTTATTCAATCCAATTGCTCTGTTTTAGTCAAATTAAATTTATTTTTGAATATAAAAATAAAAGCTCGCTTACCATCAAAGGTTTCTTGAAGAATTTATTATTGGTATTTAATAATAAGTACACGTTTTATTATCAATGGCGTCTTATAGCTGAAAAAAAGAAGACATTAAACAAAATAAAGGTCTGACAACAATAGCAGTAAATGTTATTTACTTAATTAACGAATTTTCAATTATATATGACGACATATTTTTAAACACAAACAGAGAAATACAAAATAATATCAATCAATATATTGATTGATATTATTGAAGTATTTTAGTTAAAAAAAAGTTATGTACATTACGTATTATTTCAATATTTGAACGAATGATATTTTGAAACAAATTCTGGAACCATATTATAGTTATGTTGCAAGAGGGATTAATATATTTAAACTGCAAAGCTTGTTACTTATATTGTTTATATTTCAATATACCGACAATCTCTGAGAGAAGTAATTTTCCTATAGACCGCGTGAAAAATATATTCCATCCACACAGCGAAAATAATTTCGATACGTGTGTATGGAAAACGCTGATTTTGGTTCGCTATAAAAGGCGAAATTCTCGTTGGATCTGACAGTAGATATTCGAAAGTCGCTGAAGATAGCAGAGGGTATTTGGGCTTATAAAGTTTAACCAGATACGTCCATCATATATAAAAGAACATAACCTCTCAAAACATCGCGACTTCTACAATATCTCCAACGAAACAATACATCATTTCATTTTATTTTTTAAAAAATCGAATCATTTAAATTCAGTGTGTTTTTTTTTAAATAAAAAATCCGGCGATTCGACATTAAAATAAAAATAAGTTGCCAGCAGAATTGAATTAAAAAAAAGTGCTTTGAAAACATTTAATAAAAAATAGCTGTCATAGATTGCGTATTTTTTATATCGAAAAAAAGGTGACTTCACATTTTAAACGAATAATCGATTTTTAGATTTATTATAAAATTGTGAACGCATATATTTTGTAGTACACTTAACACATATCCAAAATGTTTGTCGCTTTGGCTGTATCCGCACTGATCCTGTTCACCGTACTATACGTCGTCAAACTGAGGGCGAAGAAGATCCCCGGGTTGAAAGCCCCGGGGCCCAGCCCCCTGCCGATAATTGGCAGCGCTCATTTGCTGAGAGGCCCCGGCAGCCCCTTCGTCAAGTTCACCAGTTTGGCCAATCTCTACGGCGAGGTCTACGCCATCACGCTCGGATCCACGAAATGCGTCGTCGTCAGCAGCGTCCGAGTTATAAGGAGTGTGCTCATGCAGAACGGAAAATTCTTCGGAGGCAGACCCGACTTCATCAGATTCCACAAACTCTTCGCAGACGACCGGCAGAACTGTAAGCCAACATTTTATTTCTCAAATAACAATAATATATTGAAAACTGCTAACACATAAATTCAAGCCTTCTAGTATCGATTAAAAATCAAATTCAACAACGTTAACTTCTTGGCTGCAAGCCTGGACTTAAGTTACCCCACTTAATTAAATAAAACACATTTAAAAAAACATCTAAAATAAGGGCGAAATATTTTTTATCGCATTTCGTTTTTAAAATGCCACTTATGTAACATCGTATTCTTGCTTATTAAGCAAAACCAGCCCAGAACTCTTAAAAGCAAAAAATAACAGATATGTGCAATATGTTTTTAAACTCAGTAGATTATATTCTGTATTAAATATGCGTTAATAAATTACGTTGTACAGATTAAAAAAAAAACGTTTTTCTCCTTTTCTATTGATCAGTCGTTTATAAAGAGATTAAAACACCAATTGTATAAAAAAAAATCTAACATATAAAAGCTTTTATTTTATATTAAATATTACATTTCACAGAGTATTATTTATTATAACATGTGCCTTAAAAATTTGAATCTATTCGTTTTTTTACACTAAACTAGTTCTTCAGAAAAACGTTTGTCGATTGGCTAACATACGTTGTTTTAGTGGTTTTGTAAAATATATTACATGTTTACAAGCTTTTGAGTATTGATAACTTACATGAAAGCTGTAACGTGAGTTTGTAAAAAAACAGAAAATAGATTGATGAAGCTTATGTTCCTTTGTCAAAAAAACATTTAAGCTTTATATGTTGAAATGAGCATTGTCGTGCTTTTGTGAGAAAAACATATCCATTTATTGTTCATTAGGTTGAATGAATAAAAAAAAACTTAACGTTCAGCATTCTAGTAAAAACAGAAAGAACTTCTTAGTTAATTATGTGTTTAAGTATATTATATTTTGTGTCATTCGTAGCACATATATAATCAACTAAAAAAAGATATATTTCCTTTTTTTAACACCTATATATGTTAGAACATTTGAAAATATATTATTATTTTTCGCTCTCTATCTCTTCGAAGAAAGTGGTGGATTTTTTTTTTAAATAAGTTGTGTTATTTTTATATATTAATCCTGACCAATTTTGTGATCACTTAAACCAAGGATCGGGATTTATGCCCCAATTTAAATCATTGACTTATTTAAAAACAAATATATCATAGTTATAATATATTTTAAAACTTCATTACATTAAACACCTTTTTTCGCCACTTAAATCAAAATTAATCTGCTATGTTTTTAATAGTGTTAAAAATCATTGCTCTAAAAATTTAGATATATTTGAAATACGTCTTCAATCATGAAATACATTCAAAAATGAAAAAAAAAAACATTTTAGAATTATAAAGTCTCTTGAATGAAATTGTATCTATCTTCCTGTCTGTTTATAAAATGTTAAACATACATAAAAGCAAACACCCGATGTGCGTCATAGACAGAAATTTCAACACATTTGATTGTTTTTCGAATGTTGCGTGGTGGATGAACAAAAAAAACAAAATTTTCCAACCAATATAATGTGTTATGTAAATTTTGCCCTGGTAAATTTTTTACTGTATTATTTTCTTAGAAATTTTTATTTGTTTCAAACGGAGAAAGCTCTTGACGCGTACAAATGATTTTCTTAGAAATTGATGGCAAAATATTGAATATTTTTCGGATATTCTACATAATACATGGACCGCGATCGAATATTCGGTTGCATCTCTTGTGAAAGTCACACAATAGAAGCATCTGGATTATTTATTAATAATTTATCATGTTTACTTGGGCATTCAGATTCTTTAAAAAATGTTTGAAAATAGTTCATTATTTTATGAAAATTAAAGTTTGTTGCTTGCCTATGCGCTGATGTATTTTTTCTTTTCGTGTTACAATGCACGCTTTTCGGAATAATTTTTTAAATTAATTAACAGTATTAATGTTGTTTTGTTCAGCAGTTTTCAAGCCGCTATAGCACAGTGGGTGCTTTCTGTGGAGCGGTATATAAAAAAATACATCAGTAGACTAGAAAACCAACCATTCCGAAAAAATACATATGCAAAATGTCCAAAAATACAAATAAAAAAATTCTGGATTTGTAGTTGTGATGCAAGTTACGCAAATATATATTTAAACTTATGATATTTTGTCTATCTTTGTCCACAGCTTTGGCCCTGTGCGACTGGGGAAACCTCCAAGTCAAAAGGCGCAACATTGCCAGAAGACACTGCGACCCAAAACAACATTCCCCTCTCAACCAGGTCATCTCGGACGTGGGAACCGTCGAAATGAAAGAGATGATCTCAACACTCCATTTGAAGTCAGCAGAGGCCCGAGCTCTCGGTCAAGACCTGAACATCAAGCCCATCGTAATGGGAACCTGCTTGAATATTCTCAGCCAATACATGTGCTCGACCAGATTCGATCTACAAGACGCGGAGTTTCAACAAGTGGTCAGAACTTTCGATGAAATCTTCTGGGAAATAAATCAAGGATACGCTGTCGACTTTATCCCTTGGCTGGAACCTATCTACGGAGGACACATGCGAAAGCTTACAACTTGGTCGCAGTTGATTCGTAATTTCATTCTTAAGAGGATCATTAGTCAACGGGAACTTCACTTGGATGACGACGAAACCGAAAAAGATTTCACAGACGCTTTATTGAAGACTCTGCGCAAAGAGACAATGTTTACTAGAGACGCTATTATCTTTATTTTGGAAGATTTCCTAGGGGGAGCGTCAGCCATCGGTAACATGATAATGTTGATGCTAGGACTTATTGTTAGACACCCTGAAACAGGTGTTAGGATCCAAGAAGAAGTGGATGCGTTGACTGGGGGAATAAGGACGGTTAATGTTGCTGATTCGGAACAGCTCCCGTATTTGATGGCCACTATCAATGAAACACTACGCTTTACGTCGTCACCAATTGTTCCGCACGTGGCCACCGAAGATACTTTGATCGATGGATACGCGGTAGAAAAGGGAACCGTTATAATGATAAATAATTATAAAATCAACAGAGATGTTGAGCTCTGGGGCGAACCGATGAAATTCCAGCCTGAAAAATTCTTAAACAAAACTTACGTTGAAGTTAAATTAGAAAGAAGAGGATCTGAACACGACTCTGGAGTAGAATCGGAAAACGAAACGCAAGACAGCAAAAAGAAGCACATCAACGGCACTGAAACGACCACAATTGACACCGCAGAAGATGGAACAACAACAATCAAGAAAGAAGTCGTCACACTCAAGAAAAACATGCCACACTTTATGCCGTTCAGCATTGGGAAGAGGACCTGTCTCGGGAAAGGTTTGTTGGTGAAATACTCCATGGTGACCGTCGCCACGTTGCTTCAGAACTTCGATATCTCATCAGTGAGGCCAGATCTGATTAAAAATTTAGATGCCTGTGTTGCCCTCCCTCCAGATACGTATGGACTAACCCTTACGCCGAGAAAAAATTGCCACCAAAGCTCGTGAGCGCAGTTTTAATGCATATCGTAGACTTCCATGATTTACGGGTTAGATGTAAAGTATTTTATTTTATATTGTCGACAACGCATTAATTTAAAGACCAGTTTTTATTGAATTTGAAATAATTTGTTTAAAGCTAACTGTAATTGAAGAAAATTTTAATTTTTTAACTTTTTTAACTAACGACCCGGGTATCACTTTACGGCATCATTAGACGTTCACTTGCACAGCTGCACTTGAACTGAAATGACTTAAAGGGGAGACCTGGGTCGTAAGTGATCAAATTTAATATTTAAATCATAACTTATTTAAAATATTGAAGAAGGAAGAATTTTACTTCATGAATGTGTTTTCCTTCGATGAATTAAAATTATTATACCGTATGGTCCAATATAAAAATGTGTATAGTTTATATCTAGCCCAGTGAACAAACCAACTCTAAATTATTTCATTAGGATAAAATATTTAATTTTTCATAGCGTTATTAATTTTTAGTCACCGTGTATTTATGAAACTATTTTAAACAACAAATTAAATATCGAACAAATGATTTCAAGTTTGAATTTTACTATAAGGCTTGCATATAAAAATGTTTTTAAAGGTTTTTTCGGACCTTTTTAATACTTCATTATCAAATTGTTTACAATTTATTTTTTGTCACTGTGACGGCCAAAAAATGTTATTTTATTAGTTTGGGGGTAAATTTTGACTAGCTGATTTTTTTTACCGGTAGTTTTGTTGAACAATTACCATGGTGTCAGTAAAGGGTATTCCGTGCACATACACACAACTATAATTTTTAATAATTTAAACATACTTATTTATATTTCACTAATAAATTATAATATTTACTCTAACATGTTTAAAGTATGAATTATTATTATTTAATGTTTTGCTTAGTAAACAAAGAAAACAATCAATCTTTTTGGGTTCGAATATATTTTAAATTCTTATTATAATATTCCACTATAAATTACTGTGAAGGTATCCTAGAATTAATAAAATACTATGTAATGTCACTAGCAGTGACACGCAACTGTAGCGGGTGGTGTTGGCTGCAAAACGTGTACTCTATAATATCATTTATGTAAATTTCATTAAACGTGATCTCAACTGAAAAGATTTCTTTCATTTTTTTTTTTTTAATTTTACAAAAAAAAAATACTATGCTCTTTTTAAAACACAGGAATGCCGCCTGCTGACTTTTGCGGGGCTTAATCAAGCCGCTGTATCTTTCGAACAAAAACAATGTGCCCCAGAACAATTTTCAGGCGACGATGTAGACACATTATAATAAAACTTTAACAATCATATGGATTACAAAAAAAAAACAAATTCAATGTGACTAAAGTACATACTTATGTATTGTATTAAAAGCCAATTTACTTACATTTTCATTTTAATATACAATTTAGAATACTCTAGATTATTCCACGTGCTGTGCTACTAACTGTGACACGTGTTTTGCTTCTTTTTAAAAGTATCAACTATAAAGAAGTATTATTAAATAATATCTTAAATAGGACAGGCTGCTCGCCACTGCTAAATTTACATCCTATGGACTTCCAAGCCCTGAACCCTTCCAAACTAATGCAACTCATTAGCTTACCATTTTTTAATGTAAATTCCATTTGTAGTATCATTATTGTTTGTTTGTTTTTATAGTACCCTCCTTGCTTCCCGTTTTTATTTTTATGATTTAATTTAAGAGTATTAAAATTAAAATCATTCGTACTTAAGCGAATTCTGTGAAAGTAAGATTGTCTGAGGATGTCTCTGAAAGAGACGAAACATGTGCCACAGTTAGGAACACAATACGTGGAATAATCTAAGTTATTTTGATTTTCATATGTCAATTTATTTCACATCGTGAATTAGCAACAGAATGTGTTTAAATTGTATACCTCAGTTATCACGAATGAAAAACTAACCATAAACTATTGAGACCCCTTAGTTTTTAAGCCTCATTGCATAAACAGAACGGCTTTTAAATTAGGGGTCAAAACCGATCCTCACACCTCGATTCTTCACTGTATATTTAACTAAACCTTATTCGTAGATAAAAACCATTTGAATACCAAATCCACCGATTTGTTTTAAACATTATGTAAAGTGCTTTGAATTTAATGTGAGCTGGCACTGTCTGCGAGTCCAAAACAAAAAAGGTCTTTTTTGTCAATTCAAAAACCTCGCATTTGAATGCATAATTCATTTGTCGGAATATTCTGGTATATTTTTGACAGCTCTCCTCAACATTTGAATAGATCAATTCTTATTCATATATTTTTATTACAATGGTCTTTTAGTTAGTTCCATGTTGACATTCGACAACTTTTGAAGAGGTGTGAAATATTTTCGAAACCGTCACAAACTATATATTTACTTGAGAGTCGTGGCAAATAACACTATGTAAAAAATACGCGAAAAAACACTTCAGTGAATTAAAATAAGCTGCGATGTTGAATTCCACAATGTGTAAAAGAGTAAAATTTTGTTAAAAATTGATATCATAGTATGTTTTTAAAAAATATTTGGCATTACAGCTAATACCAACGCGCGAAATATTTTTAAATTGAAAGATCATACGAGAAAAACTCAATGAGAAAAAAAATGTAATCACGCAAGATAAACTTGAGATAAATTGACATTACAAACACCCGCGTCTTATGTCTCAAATTTAAATTGAAAAATCTAAATAAGACATTGACCTTACTAGGAATCGAACCCAGACCTAGCTGGTTGGTAGAGCAAGCTCTAACCAACTAGTTTGTTAGAAATATAATTATTTTAATTAAAAATGACGGACGCATGTATCAAAAATATTCGGTTAAAATACATCACATTGCAATACACGTGCTTTTCAAGCAAATGAAGGTAAAAAAATTACGTTATACATAATCAAACCTTTATATTAGACAGACTCATTGTCGACAATAATTGGAAATCCCCGGCTCCAATTTACAATTAATTCTTTTTTTCACTTTGAAGGTCAAAATTCATTGCACATAAATACAATTATATTAGGAAAACAGAAAAATTTGTTAAAAATGTATATTATTTAACATTGAATTGTTAAAAAGAACGTCCGAAATTTTATTTTAAAGATGGCAAAGCATTCTGCACAAGGGAATAAAAAAAATCTAACGTCTAGTCTGGATCTTAATTTTATTCTGAAATAAAAAAAGTATATCCTTTAATTTCAAAGTCAAATTCAGTTGGCCACTAAATTTGACGACTCGAGGCCGTCGAATTGTATTTTTAACGTCGTATTCTTAAAATGGCGGCCGACAATCAGCTGATCGGAAGTGTCATAAATTTTGACTAGTGCTTTTTCTTGATAACTCACTAATTATCGCATATCATTATATTCAATTCAAACGTATTTCTCTTTGTATTGACGTTACCTACTACTTTATTTAAAATGAATCGCCTTTTTCCGTAAATGCGATATTTTGTATATCCATTGTATTTTTTCAGATTGAAAACCGATAATGACTTAACCTAGACCATAACCTTTTCCAATCTAAAATTAGATTATATTTTATCAAAACTGATAAAAAGAACAATAGTAAGTTCTTGGTCACGAGTATAATAAACTCACCTTGCAGCCATAAAAAGAAACTAATGATTTATTAAATCCATCATGGCTGACTATGAACAGCTGATTTGTGACGTTTAATGAGATTCGGCTACTTTTTATTTGAAATCAACATTAAAACAATCGTTATTGTAAAGTATAGTAATATTTATGGTGGAATAAAGAAGTAAAAATCTTTAAAAGCTTTGTAATACAATTAAACTACATACTAATAACTAAATATAACACATTTTCAAACATAGTTTTTTTATTTGTATTTTGTTTGATATTATTTGCCACATGTTTTCATTAATGGCTAAACTGTGTTGATATACTTTTATAAATACTAATATTATAGTGTTTTATTGTATTATAATTACACTAATTAGTGACATTACTAGCATTGGCTCTCATAATTTTTGTATCTAATCAATAGTTAATCATTTACCGTCGTAGATATCAGTAAAACAATATTTTTTGTTTCAAAATTACGTTCAGAAGCGATATGGTGTTCGTATATTTATAATTTATATATATAATGTTTTCAAAGATAATTTTAAAAATCTTATAAAAATATACTTCAATATAATAAAAAAAAAACATTTTAATCTATTAACTGTTAAGCTAACATAAAAATAAAACAATATTATAATTATAAATGAGCACTCGAGAAGTAAAGTGAGCCAACTAGTAAAATGGTAAAACTTTTTCTTGGAATTTTTAGTACAATCACGTATTATTTACTTGGTGTTTTGGTGGATTGCATATTTTTTATATTTTGAGAAAGATAACATTAATTCAATTTTACGATACTTCAAGTCACGACACTCGGCTCACTTCACCTCTAACGGGCACAATTTATTTAATTATGTATTCTATTAAAATTTGATTGACTTGATTATTAAAGATCAGTATAGTTTTGACGATAACGAAATGCTGAAATACCTACCAACAGTATATAAACAATTGTATTGTATATAAATTAATGCATCAAAATGTAAAAAAGTCTTATATCATTGATTTATTACATTTAAATTAATTAAATTGTTATTTTTAGAAACGCTAAACTTTAATACAGGTAGTCCCCGACTTACGACGGTTCGATATACGACGATCCGCACTTACGACCGAAAAAAATTGAATTGGATCACGGGGCACCATTGCAGACAGCTGACTTACTAAAAAATATATATATATTTCATGTCCTTGATTCTTTTTCAAGATTGCCGTGCTTTCCTGAAGATAATGTTTTATGGCAGACGTTGCTACTAAGCCCAGGAAATATGGTGTTTTCTCCGACCAAGTTTTGGCCTTGGCCAAAAACTGTGAAATATGTGCAGGAGATTCTCTTTTGTTATTTTTTGACTACATAAAGAATTTTTATGCATCACTTTTAATTTGTATGAAAATCTTATTACCATAGACTTTGCTTGACGTGGGTGTTTGTGATGCCAATTTACCTCGAGTTTATCTCGAGTGACTTACAATAAAATTCTCATCGAGTTTTCTCGTATAAGATTCAACTTCAAAATCTTTTGCGAATTTTCATAAAATCGTCACATCATTAGCGGATCCAAGGAGGGGGGGATGCATGCCCCCCTCCCCTTGGGAGAATTTATTTTTTATTTTTCTAATTTATTAAAACTTAATTGGGAAATGGGCTCTTGAATTGTTTATTTTACTAAATATGTTTTATAGAATACATTCTTAATTATGTATTGATTATTTTTAAATACAACCAATCCTTTTTTTACGCGATACACTATTTCCAGAAAGTGGCGCGTAAACAAAAACGCGTGAGAAAACTTCACTTTCATATAATTTGATAAATCGGTTCCAAAAATCAAAATATCGCGTAAAAAGTATGAAAAAAAAATTGTTCTCCAAATCGCGCAAAAAATATTTTTTTTACATATAAAATTGAATTTCTTTTGATTATAAAAATACGATGAGAAAAAGATACATATTATGTATACATTAATAATTCACTTACAGGAGTTATTCGCTGTTGTCACTGTTGGTTACGAATTATTCCATTGGTTTTGTTTTGTTGACCCAACATTGAAACTGTTTTTTTTTTGAATACGTAAATATAAAAAGTGTAAAATGTTTTATTTTTAAATGCAGCTGTTTATTTGGTACCTGCCTAAAACATCACCATATAAATGGCTTTTTTTTTTTAAAAAAATATTTCTATATTCGGTTCGTATTTATTATCTTGTAATTAAAATATTTACACGTCTGGAGTGCATTTATTTGACAGAGAAGCTCTCTAAAATTTATGACTGGGAAACTATTCAACGAATATAATAAATGCATTGTATTGCATGACATGCTTTTGCGCAGGGTAAAACTCTAATGTGAAAAAGCTTCTGTAAAGCTTCTGTAAAATAAAATCGAAAACATCGAATAAAAAACAGTAACGGTGCCGTCCAAAAAAATCACTTAAATTCAAAATCGCGTAAGAAAGGATTGGGTGTAGATATATTATTTTTTAAATCATCTACTTTTTAATGTATTATTTTTGTATCATGTTAATTTTCAAATTGAATGCCCCCCCTGGGAAAATTTCTGGATCCGCCACTGCGTCACATATACCATAATTGGTGTGCAGCGACGACATAATATTTTGTATGAAATTCGACATACGACCAAAGCTCAGGAACGTATCTCGGTCGTATGTCGAGGACTACCTGTACAGTGATTATTTTTATTTAAAATCGACAAGGAAAATAATGGATATGTGTTTGTGAGCATGTTGCTTAAAACATAAATTAAACAAACTATACATATTTAATAAAACGGTATCGTTTTTTTATTATCTATTAGGCATTAGATTCTCCAAAGAAAACTTCAATATTAATGATTAATTTACTATTTTTTTGCACTCTTATAAAGGGAGGAGTGAAATTAACTCTAATATCATTAAACCATTAGTTTTGAATTATATTATTCATTGTTTGTTTAAGACTTTATTTTCGTATAAATTCAACAGAAAATACAAATAAAAAAGCCTAACTTTTGTAGGTTAAAGTATCTAATTATTGTCTTCACAGCTTCAAATGAGCCATCGAAAAGTGAAGTGAGCCAAACATTAAAATTATGAAACTTTTCTATTGTGATTTTAAATACAATCAAGTTTTTGCTGTTTTTGTGGATTGTATATTTTTATTTTTGCTGTGTGTATTTACTTTTACAATACTTTTAAACGTGTAGAATGTTGAAACGCATCTGATCAATTTTCTCCTAAAATACCACTAGGCTCACGTCACCTCTCAGAGGCTCAATTAATTAGTTTGTTATTTTATTATTTAGTATAATGTTTCTTCGCTCTTTGGGTGTATTGAATAAACAATTGAAATAGAAAATGACTTGTTATTTCATGCTCCCGAAATATTAAGACCTGACAATTTTTAAAACAATATCTTGTTTCCATTTCAGCCGTTAAGGGTGAGTGTCACGATATACAGCGACACCTAAAATTAAGACAAACTATTAAATGGCCTTTTTATAAAACATTGGTGAAAATATTGATAGAATTTAGCTTAATAAAAAGTTCAAAACATCTCAGTTGAGTTGAGCATTTCTTATTATTATAATGTAGTAAAATTTATCTGTAAAAAAATAGCAAGGAGCCGATGGCGTGCTTAACCAGTGATTTATAAAAAAAAATCTCATCTTAACCAAATCCCACTATTTGTTTTTGAAATTTTATTAAACCTTAAGCAAAATCAAATACATCAATAACACTATTATTTTCATTTTTGAATTCTCCATTTGACAGATACTATTTCAACATTTAATTATGTATGAACTTGGCCGGCTCGTGGCGTGTGAGAAGTGTGCGGCGCACAAGTTCCGCACTTAAGTTTTTATCACTGTTCACGCATTAAGTTATAGTTTTGAGAGGCGCTAAAGGTACCTTGCACACGTGCCCAGAAATCATGGTGCCGGCCCTGGGTAATAATGTCCAATACAGTCTGAAAAACTACACTAATAGATGTCACTATATCGGATTTAACCGTATATAATTAATAGTAATTACCTAGCACGCCGGCCACAATTTGCAACTATTAATTTAATTAGTTACTGACGAGATAATTCGTCTCTGGCGTGTTGAGCACGAAATTTTTACGAGATATCTCGTTTGTGGCAGCCATTGAGTTAAAGTATTTTTTTCTCTCACTCTTATAAAATATAATATTGAAAATTTTATCTTTGAATTTGTTAAAATATGAGTATTCTTTTTAGTTGACATTATCAAAAATTTTAAAACCATAAATTCTCTAATCATTTTTCATCATCTATGGTAGTGACATCTATGAACAATAATTGTATACATAAGTTTTCATTGCAGCGACATCTATTTACAAAAGTAAATAGCTATTTATGATGAATTATTAAATATTCATGTGATTCAAAAAATATGGTTCGCTTGAATTTTAAAACGAAAATTTTGTCGAAAAAAAATCATTTTTAATAACAGTGTGCTGTATATTGACTATTGCCTATTGCCTCTTATCAATCCAACTAAGCCTAACCTAAGCCTACATATTATTTAATCACTTATTTTACAGAACTTTAATTACTAATTTTATTCTCAATTACTTAATTACTTTAAATTAATTTACTTTTATATTTTTTAATAAAATGTTTCTTTATCCTTAATGTGTTTTTAATAATCAATTAGGATGATTCAAACAATCTACAGCGACACCTAATCATAAGAAAACAATCTAGTGAATCATTTGCAACAAATGGAATGTATAATTGATACAATTTAGTAAAAATAAACATTGCGTTTAGTTAAGGTAAATTTATTTATTAAAAAAGAGTTCGCTGCTTATAACCAATTATTTGTTCATTTTTACAGAAATTTGTCAGTGAAACATAACAATAGATAAGGAATGCTTACCTCAACTGAGATGTTTAAAACCCCTATTGAGCTAGATCAGCGTTTCTCAACCGAGGGCCATAGAAGAAAATATCAGTTTTGGGGAGCCACAGCAGACTTAAGGGGGGCCACGGCCACTCAAAATATAATGAACTAAAATTTGTATTAAAATCATATATATTACAGTAGGACAATAATACATTGCAGCAGAAATAATGTATTTATTATACATACTTTTTACTATTTTTTCAATGATATTTAAGGATACCATAATAGCTGCATCCAAAAGTAAGTGTCGACAATATTGTATTGACTATCTTGTTCACGGATTTCTTTCATCACCCCATGATATTATGAAACTCATGTGCGTTAAATATGTTTTGCTTTACTAATGCTACTATCCATTTGATACAAAACACATAGACATGAAAGAAAAGCCACGCAAAAAAGTAGGATTTATAGTATTCAGTGAAAAAATAGAGACACTGGTTTCATTGATAGTTTCTTACGAGATTTCCAAATGAAATGCAGAAGCTAGAAAAACGCCTTATATTTCTAAATCTTTGATTTTGCAATTTCAAGAGTTATTAATCAGAGTGAAAATGCAATTATTCAGGTGATTCCTTTGAGCAAGTCCGTTCAGTATCAAGACATATGTATGAGATAGCAGATGATAAAAAAAACAACTAATTGAACATGTTGTCTTGCAAATCGACCAACCTAAAACGATGTGTCAGATTTTTGACGACGAAAAAATTAGTTAAGATAATTCAATGCTCTTTGCCAGAAATCTTAAGACACTAAATGTGTAACGATTGAACAAGGAATTAAGATTTTTTATGAATGAAAGATTTAGAACGATTCGAAAATGAACAGACAATTTTTGAAAGTAACATGAAAATAAAGGTTGATATGTATACAGAGCCAATGTAAGCAATGTCACTTTCACTATATTTTCTTCCGCCCACTGGTAATATATAATTTTTTGGAGGCGGCATTTTTTGAATTTTCAAAGGTGGAAAAATAAATACAAATTGTTTTGGGTATAGAATCAATGCGAGCTTTATTTCAATATTATGCTTCCTTTCGTCTAATTTGTGCTTTGTGACTTAATGATTAAACACAACTTTTTGGGGGTCGCGTTTTTAAGAAATAGAAAAAAACTTCAGAGGTAATAAACAAAAAATGGTTCGTATAAAAATCAATACAAGCGATAATTATTCACCATTTTTTCCTCGCATGATTATTCTTTGTAAAACACTAAAAACAAAATCATGATGACATTGCTTGGGAAGAATTAAAAATTTGGTTGCTGTTTCTGCTAAGCAAACAGAGATGTGAAGAAACATTGAAATACTCTAACTTACTCTTATACTTTTGCAATTTGTTAAAAAAAATCTTTTTCTTATTTAATTTACTTTCATACCATGTTGACCAGTGGCGACTTTTGACTTGTGCGATCTGTACACTAAAAAAAATTTAAAAAAACAGTCATGTTTTTAATAAAACTTTAACTGTCAGACAAAATAGATGTTGATAACGTTACTTACGATTTTGTGAAGAGAAAAGCCAGAAAATTAAATTTTAAATATGTTTTTTTCCCAAATGTTATGTTTACAAAATAAAATCCGGTATCATGTTACAACTTTAAATTCGTTTACTTATTTGTAAAATGAATACTAACTCCAAACATAATAAAAAAGAAAATTGACTAATATTTTTTTGACACATTAAAAAAAGTTCCTGCTCTGAAAAAAAATCCAAAAGAAAAATAATATTTTTGGAGAAATCATAGAAATCTGTTGTCAAAGCACATTACACGATAACCTGTGTTTTGTAATGTGCCATGACTCGCGACCGTAAAATAGCACTGTCGGAATGCATACGTTAAACAGGGGGCGCTTGGTTTTGACCGAGTACAGCTGTGAGCGTCCCAGACTTTCCGTCGTGAATTGAAAGTTGCTCCAGCTCTGATCTGATGATAAAGAAGAATCCGTTTATATGGCAGGCTTGTATATTCTCTCACCGTCAATTTCATAACAGCCAACTCGGACACACATACAGTATGACTGATTTTGTATGCAGATCAGGGAGTCATTGATGTATAACCCATTTTCATCATAGCGAATCGTGCAGTCAACGCAACCAATTTCGTCATCCATATCAACGCAGTCAGCTTCTGCGTCACATAACATGGCCACGTCGACTGTAAACCCTGATCCACATTTGAACAATCCTTCTGGGTCAATAACAGAAGTACCGTTTGATAGGTCGCATTCATCTGCAAATTCGGAGTCGTCAGAATCCAAATCCGGCCGAATGTTCCGACCGTTAGTCAATAGTACTTGAATGAGACAACCAACTATCATTACCACGAATTTCATATTAGGAGACATAATAAATTTAGTGGAATGATTTCTTGCAAACCTGAAAATAAAAAAAAATACAAATTAATAAAAAAGAAGATCGCAAACAAAACAAATACAAAAGGCAATGGCAAAGTGAAATTGAAATTGAACCATATGAATGACGTATATTAATCGCTTCCCGCAAAAATGGTCATTTTGAGATCTATAGATTCCATTAATCAAAATCTATCTTTAAACAAACGTCATTTATAAATTATAGTTCGTCAATTCACCGCTACAAAGCCAAATTAACAATATGGATGTGCAGTGATTTTACGTCGTGAACGTTTTACAACAATTGTTCAGGATTGTAGTACACTAATACCAAATGTATCGAGAATCGGTGACTCAAATACCGAATGGTTCGGGGTCACAACCGGAGTGAGACAGGGGTGCGTTCTTGCACCGTTCCTGTTTAGTATTATCCTTGACTTCATACTTCGCAGGTCAATTCCGCCTGATCGAGGTGTAGCTGTTGGTCCCGGTCTGAAGCTGCGTGACCTTGAATATGCCGATGATGCTGTAATATTCGATAAATCCATTGAGGGCATCCAGGAGACTATTGATGGGTTAGGAACTAACTCAGGTCGCATTGGTCTAAAAATTAATACTAGTAAGACCAATGTGATGTGTAACCAAACCTCTGACTCTGTCATGACTCTGATAGGACCCTTACCAGCGCGGGACAGATCATCGAGAGGGTTGACAGCTTCAGATACCTCGGCGTACATATCCCCGAAGACGGTAGTACAAAAAACAAGCTCGCCATTCGTTTAGGAATGGCTGGAGCCACATTCAACTCAATGCGGACTGTCTGGGACACACAGCTGTACTCGATTAAAGCCAAATTCCACTTGTTCAACGCTTGCATTCTGCCGGTAATGCTCTACGGTTGTGAATCATGGCACCTGACGAAGACTCGGAAAAACCGTATAATTAGTTTCGAGAACAGATGCTTGCGTCGGATAATGGGGGTGAGGTGGTTTGATTTTGTGAGGAATTCAGAGATAAGGGAGCGTGCAAGACAGCGTCCCGTCACGTCAGTGGTTATGGAGAGACGTTGGAACTGGCTGGGTCACGTGCTGCGGATGCCTCCGGAAAGTCTCAATCCTGCCTGCCTCTTCTTTCGACCGGTGGGATTCCGCTGGACGTCCGTCGGGTACTATCCATAGGATGTACTCGGCGGAACTGAGGGATGCTGGCATGTCATGGGAGGAAGCAAAGCTATTGGCGGGAAACAGGGAAACATGGAGGTGCCGCGTGGCGGCCATATGCTCCACATAGGGAGCGAACATGGCCAAAGAAGAAGAAGAATACCAAATGTAAATAAAACACCTTTCCATTATGTATTTTTTTGCGAATTGTTAATTGAATCTGATATTGAAATCAAGTATATAGCTGTCACAATTTTCAGTGATATGACAGTTATTCCATGATGTTATTTAGGGTGAGTGTAGCGGTCTCGGTTCAATGAATATTTTTAAAAATCTTATTAAACATTAACAAATTATAATCTGACAATAATTATTTTTTTAAAGATCTCTTGCAAATTGATGTTACCAATTTACAATTGTATTAAAAAACAACGAGCTGTAAGCCCGTTGATCTCAACGAGGGAACTTTTTTGCATTGTTAAACATCAGGAATTTACTGGCGCGGAAAATCAGGTTCCCGGTAAATTCGAATACAAATTGCTCGAATGCAATTGCTCGAATGGAAATTGCTCGAATAACAAGATCCTCGAATAACCAATTCATCGAACGTCAAATGCTCGAATTACAAATTACTCGAATTGAAATATAGTATTTATTTTAACCGTGTTCGCTACAAATGTGGATCATAGACCTCTTAATGGAGTTTATCTCAACAGAAGTGTTTCTACGAGAACTGCTTGTTAATTAGTTACTCAAACTGTTTCTATATTTTTGTGGAATTTCAATATTAAATTTGAATCGTTCAAAATATGTACATTCTCACAGATTTTGTCACTAACGACCCGGGTTTCGCCTTTCGGCATCTTCAGGCATTCAAGTGCACGGATGAACTTGAACTGACAGTCAGTTCAAGTGACTGTCAGTTCAAGTTCATCCGTGCACTTGAATGCCTGAAGATGCCCAAACGCGAAACCCGGGTCGTTAGTGACAAAATCTGTGAGAAAGTACATAATTTGAACGATTCAAATTTAATATTGAAATTCTACCAAGCACCTTCAGTCGAAATCTTAAATTAAAAAAATTCAATCCATAGAAAAAAAAAATGGTATTATATTTTTATTTGTAATTTTAGTATAAATAAAAAAATAATGTTAAAATAAAACTTTGAGATAGCAGGGGTGTCTAGTTCTAAAATGTTGGGAAACCAGGTCGCGAAAGTAGCATAAACCATATAGGATGAACGGATTCTTCCGAACAGGAATACTGCGCAAATTGTAGCGTGAGCGATTTTAAAAAGTAAGTATTTATAGTATTTTTTTTGCAATTTGTTTTTAGAAATGTTTTGATTAATAACAAAAGTCTTATGTTTTAATTACAATGTGATAAAGTATGTTGAAAATTTGATATACCTACCTACACATTTTTTAAGTGAATGTATAGTACATGAGTACACATACTGTGTATGTAAATTGTCAATATTAAATACCAATTTGAATGATATTTCTTTTCAATATTTGCAATCAAAAATAATTTTTCAATAAGCCAACATACGTATCAATTGATAAACTGTTCATAAATGTTCTGTTTTTGGAAGAATCGGTGTTTGGAGAATTCGTGTTTGGAAGAATCACCGAACCGTAACTGATATATTTTAAGTATTTTTTACGAATTGCATTGAAATATATCCATATATAGATTTAAGCGTTCTATCTATTTTCATTTTTCGATCGAATTTTGTTGATTTTCGTAAAAAAATCGCCGGATTTTGGCGTAGGTGTTTTGCAAAAATGTGCGGACTGTATAGTGTTTTATGTGTAACGTATAGTGTTAATTTGGTTTCAAGGGATGCGTTTTGAAGTATCTTTGCATCCTCTGCTCCTATTGATATCTCTCTTTGTCACTTTATGCAATCTGTTATTTAATATTTTATATCCAGTGTCATATGAGACTCAAAAATGCCAAAAATCGAGCAAGGTGTTTTTAAACCTAAGGGGAAAATAAGATTAGGTGCTATTACAGCACGGCAAAACCCTCGGTGTACATATGGAAACGCTGGGCACTTACAAGTACATTTTAAGAAATTATGCAACAGTTCTAACTTATTTCTATATAACTATTTATTCAAGTTTTAAAGATATACGTCATACTCGTGAAAGAGAATTGATTGTAAAAATTGCATTAGATTTTCTGCAGGGTGTTAAAAATAATGTGGAGATTTGGGTAAGGCCCGTTTGAATAAATACAAAACACCATATAAAAATGATATAATTTCACATCTTTCCACAAAAAAATATTACTCAAGGATCCAAGAAATTGTTTAAAAGATAAAAATGAAAGCAAACGAAGATGTGCAGGATTCGATTGTAAAAAAAGCAGAGAGCAGTGCGGAAAATGTAATGAAGGCCTCTGTATTTCGCGAGTTAAAATATATCATATTGTATACTATGTGTAATGAATAAAGAGCACCATATTTGTAATAAAATTGTGAGACTAGTGTTTTTATTTTATATAAAATATGAATGTACCCTTATGTGCCAAGCGTGTCCATCTTGTAAGTGTCAAAAATTATTAAAATACGTTTTCAAAATTAAGTGTAAATTTATAAGCAAATAATTAATTTAAAAAATAGCATGGGTACTTGAGAGGTTGAAATTTATTTATCCATATCGACTGTAGAAAGGAAAAAGGACGTAACCCACATATACTAAATTTTACAGGAGACGCAAAAAACCTGTTATGATGATTTTGGGTCATAGGTAAATTATGTAAACACAAACTTTAAGTGCAGAAAGACTTGTAAACTGGTGTTTAACTGACATAAACTAATAGTAATTGAATGAATCGGTTTAAGAATAACCTTTTAAGTCTATTTTACTGTTTGAAATTTTGACAGGACCAACTTTTTGAAAACTTAAAAGTTAAATTAAGATTACTAATTCGGCATTTGCAGATTACGTTCTTTTGATAGAACGTGTATCAAGTTGTTAGCATTGTGATTATCAAAAAAAAGCTGTATAGAAAAATTGTGGGCTACGTCCTTTTTCTTTTCCAAAGTCGATATGGACACGGTGGGTACTAATAAGTTAATTGGTTCGAATTACATTAATTTCTCACATATTTAAATTAAAATATTATCTGACTTGCCAAGTATGATTCCAGGTGTGCTATTGATGAGTCACTGACAACTTCAAATACTTGGATTGAATAGGAAAAAGGGTGTGCCGTACCTCGTGCAGTGCCGGCGCGAGGTTATTTGGCGCCCTAGGCAAATTTCATTTGCGCGCCCCCTTTTTAAAAATTTCACCCATTTTATTTAGAAATTGCACAAACCGGTGATGTCACTTTTTATCCATGTCCGCTTTTAATGTGGAACCTCTCATGTGTGTCTCTCAGTCGCTCAACCTCTCATTTTAAGATAGTAGGATGGATATAAAGGATAGGCAGGACTAGTGGTTGCCTAATTACTCTGGCTACACCCCGTTACTTTAAGACTGGAATCATGGGGGGGAGGAAACAATGGTGTTCGTACTAGGATTCAAGCCCGTGAGATCCGGCATATAAGTCAACGACGTTGTCTACCATGCCATGGATCCGACACTCGGTGGATTTATTATTTATTTATTAGGAAATCGGTGGTTCAGTTTTAATTCAGTTAAAATGAAAATAAGTAAAATTACTCACTGAGTAATAACCTCTGTCAGTTGGAATATATGGCGCATTACAATATAATTATAATTTGAAGAAATTTTCTTACCTAAGACTACGTCAAACAAACATAATATCTAAGAAAATTTTATCGGTTGTAAAATAAAGATTAGGACATTCTACCATGTGGAATTTTCGAGTTATATTTTAAATACATAAGTATTTGAGTGCTTATCCATTTTGATATAATAAGTCAATTACTATAAAATATAAATTTAGTTATTAACACAGAGGTCCGCGCATTTACCTACCAAACAATGCGCGGAACCGGCCAATTTTCGCGCAAATGGCAATTTTTTTGCGCTCACGTTTAAATTACGATAACAATTGACCTGATTGATGTATATTTTTAGTTGTTTCAGAAAACCTTTTGATATAGTTTTTGCATATGAAAATATGATTAAATCAGAGTTTCTCAACTAAGGGTTGCATATAAAGAGGTTTGACAACTGTAAATTATGTACAATAAAGAGTTGGTACACTAATTTAAAATAAAGTAACAGGATACCCCCCCCCCCTCCTCATCCCAGCTCCGATCACTATTTTAGCTTTGTTAAGATATTTTAAAACCGAAAATAAGCATTATTTCTATAATATAAGCTCTAATACGCAACTCTCGAATATTTTTCAACAATTCTTGTTATATTTTAATAATACAAATATATTAAATGTTTTGAGAATCGTTTGTGTTTATAATATTTGTATGGTGACCATTTCCGATGTATAGTGTAATATTATATGAAGCATATTTTGTTCACTAGGTTTGGGTCACATTTTTTTCACAGCAGGGTCATAAATTTTGCAAAAAATAACATCTTGTTGAGTGTCATTACATAATTTATTGCCTTTGGCAGGTCAATTTTTTTTACATAATGACAAGATTCACAAATACAGCATTTCTTTGAATTTGAGGTTGACGCGGATCACTTACAAAGTGTGCACAAAAGAATTAAAAGGATACAAATGTAGTCAATCTGAGACAATGGTTCTGTGCAAAGCCCCCTATAGTGCTGGTATAAGACTGCTATGGTCTGTGTCATTGTAGGTCTTTAGAAAAAAGATATGACAATTTAGCGGACGGCTTAAAACTTATTAAGGATTTTCACATAGCATATCAAAGATGTTTCATCTAAAATGGAATATAATGACTATCAATAATTAACTTTATTTTCTGTTTACATAACATAGGGTATAAGAAAATTTACTCTAAAACACTGAATTTCTTTCATTCATAATTGGTCAAAAATTTAAAGTTTAAATTAAAAAAATGCATTATTCCATGGAAATAATTTCACGTCATTTTTGTGTCACCAAATCATCAAATGCTGATTAAAATTATATGGTAAAACGTTATTTAAAGAAATATTATTTTCTATGTAATACTGTAGATTTTTTTATGTAAACTTACACTCAGCAAAATTCACACATATGTTTGCTCGGCCTTCTGTGTTAAAATATAAAAAAATACTAGTATTACGCGCACATCGCCGCACCATCGAGCATACAGTCTTGAAACGTTACTTCAATACTGGATATTTGAATTTAATTTGAATTAATTTTAAATAATTTAATTAAAAAATATATATTTAGTAATAATTCTACACTACTCTAGTCAAAAACGTTTCAATGGATGTTCAATAATGTTCCAATATTAATTGTTATCGTAAGTAGTTGTGTGTTATTGATTTGAATAATACTCAACAATTTTAGTACCCAATTTATGCGCCCCCTTATGATTTACGCCCTAGGCGGTTGCCTATTTCGCCTGTATGGTGGCGCCGGCCCTGACCACGTGGACAGTGTGGGAACGTCTCGTGGGCATAGGCGAATAGGCAGCTGCCTTAGGGCGGCAGGTTTTAGAGAGCGGTAAATGAAAGCCAGGTTAGCCTGATGTTTAATTTAGAATACATATATTTTAAGTTGTCTTGATTCTGTCCATAAATCAATAATGCCATTAATATTTTTTTTAAATTTGATAATTATTATGATACTATAAATAGATTGTATTTACCATTATGTGTACTAAAATATGAGTATGGCTTAAATTTTTCATCATTTTTTTTTAGTAAACCTTGCCAAACTTGTTTTGCGAAAAATATTCTTCACTTAATAATAAAAATTCGACGGCAATAAATCTCTGTACCTATCTTAAAATAAATCTGTTTTAACTAAAATCACATGTAATTAAAATCTTAAAACCGGCGCAAGTCAGATAAAGAAAACAACAATTAACGCCGAGCAAAGCAATAATTAAGACAATTGTCAATTATGACCATTAAACTGATAAGAAAATATTCTGACTGCAAAATAAATTAATCATTTATCATGAAATTAATTCGGTATTTTTCACAGTTATTTGAAACCATAAGAATTGAAAGTTTTTTTGCCAATTATGGATCGATATAGAGCTTAATACAATAATTTACGATATTAACTCAAATATTAACTCTTATTCTCTATCTTTACTCTCTTCGAAAACATTTAAGTTGAACAACAGAGTAACAAGAAGTTCTCGTAGAAAAATGTTTGTTGAGATAAACTTCAGTCACTTTGAAATAAACCGTAGTCCATTTGGTAGCGGACATTTTTTATAAAAGAAAAAAAAACGATACAAGTCAATAATTTTGCATTCTATTCTGTTTTTGTCTAAACATTGGACGTCCAATCTAGTGATTAGATAGATGAGTGAAATGTTCGAATTTATATAAAGGTATATTTATTCAGAGAATAAAAGGAAATACCTATGCAAATACATACTTAAAACAGTAACGAATCAAATGTAGTGTAATTTTTAAAAAAATATTTCGAAAAATAGTAAGGCCGCTGTTTATAACTCTGCATGGGGGCGGCACGTAGCCTAGGACCGTCACAGGTACTTTATCTTATCTGTGGCTTATGTCAACATTAATAAAAAAATCATCTTTGACAACGGAGTGTTTTCAGAACCTTTCTATTTCATATTCGAAAATATAAAATAGCATGTTTTATTAGCCACGGCTAGGGTATCCAATCCCGAAGCCTTTTTCCAACCCCCGGATTTTGGGATTGATTAATTTTCAATCCCGAAGCTTCGTTTTTTTTTTTAGCTCACCGAGGAATTTGAAAACCTCGAATTGGTATACTTTTTCCCAGATTGTCACAAAACCTCGTTTTTTTTTTAGCTCACCGAAGAATCTGAATTTCTCGATTTGCTAATTTCGTGTAAATTTTCGGGATTTGCTCAAAATTTCTCAATCCCGAAATCCCGGGATCGCAGCCGTATCAATCCCGGAATTTTGGGATCAGAAAATTGAACGGGATCCCGAATCCCGGGATTGGATGCCCTAGCCACGACCGCTCCCAACGTAGAGCGTATTGACTCATAGTAGAGCCTTTTTAACGAGAACTGCTCGTTACTCAGTTGCTAACCCTCTTCAAACTGACTAAGGGTAGCGGAATAGCTATATGACAGGACTGGTGGATACCTAATTACTTTTTTCTACATCCCATTCTTAAAATCGTAAAAAATGTAAGGAAAGTTAAAAGTGATGCATCCATGCAATTGTAAAATAATAATTGCTCGTGCTGAGATTCGAAAGCGTGATTCATTTTGTTCTTTTACTTGTTCTTCATTTGATAATATTTGCACCAATGCTTTCATCGATGAATATGCTTTGTTGGTTACTTATTACATAGTGTTTTAGCTACAACTGTGCTTTACAGTATGTTTATTAGTGGCATATGAGTTACTTTTGTACTACATCAACAATTATTAATTGACTATCTATCGCTGTCGACAGGACAAAAAGCATTATGTTTGTGTTGATCATTTGTTAGTTCAATGTGGCTTTGGAATATGTTTAGCTTTTTATGTATTTTAATACATGTTTTCAGAGACTGTTTTGATGAATTTATTAAATGTGAAACTCCGATTTTACGTTTTTAAAGCTCACCTAATAAGCAAACGGATAATGCCAGAACGGTAAATCGGAGTTCCGCTGTACATAATATGTTAAAGATTCTTAATACTTATAATTTATTTTCATTTTTCTTAGCGGAGTCGTAAATTTATTTATTCTAGCATTTCATTTGTGAGTTGTAAAAAATCACAAAACGAGGTGCGAGGCAAAAATACACATTTGTGAAAGAAATGAGAAATTGTATACAAAAACGGTCAATAGGGATAATATTTGTGACGGGACCATAATATTTTAAAGATAGATCGAAGAAATCGATAAATCAGGGAATGATTAATGTGAGATTATTTAACATTGTTCTCATGGGCCGGGACGAAGGTATCCAATCCCGAGATCCCGTCCAATTCTGTGATTCCGAATTTTTGGGATTGCGACAGTACTAATCCCAGGATATCGGGATTGAGAAAATGAAACACAAAAGAGCTAAAAAAAATGACGCGCGATGTATTTTTGGTAAATTCGTAAATTCTTGGGATTTTGAATTAAAAAAGCCGATTGGAAGAGCAAAAAATAAAATAAATGGTGCCACTTTGGTAATTTTGGGAAATCCGCAAATTTACCAATCTTCGAAATGTACATGAATTTGTAAAAATCGCCCGCCAAAAGTTTTCTCAATACCTGTGGAATGCGTGTTCAATCCCGGGATTGGATACCCTAGCCGGGACTATGAAAAAAATATCGACAAAGAGCTTGAAAAATAAACATTTAAATAAAAATAAATAATTAAGGGGAGGCGCAAAGTTTTTTAAGGAAAGCCGTAATATAATGTTTGAAAACCAATATGCTAAAAATCATATCTACATATGTGATCAAATCAATATAAGCTGCTGCTTTTTTTTATCTACAAGGATGATAAGACTACTCACTTTTAAGGTGTGAACTGCTAAGGCTCGGTAGATATGCATTTGACTCCAAAAATAAAACACCAGTGGTGTAGTGGGGCCGGGAAGCTGCCCCAGCACTTATTAATTTATCACTATACCACTGTAAAACACCAATTTGTGGTACTTCCACTTTTATTTGTAATGCTCTGGACCGGATTCGTTCGTGACAAGCATTAGAAACAGATGAGCGAAACCGGTCCATATCATTTAAAATAAAAGTTTAATTAGTACAAATGAAATTTAGTCAATTAAAAAGTGCCGGGGGCTTGCACATTTTAATTGACCACGGGCCGTTGTTTGTGCATCACCCCTCGATTTATTTTTAATTTTTTCATCCATGTCCGCTCCCAATGTGGAGCATATGGCCTCCTAATGATGGTATCTTAACAGTATTTTTTCTACGAACACTTTCCAAAGTGAGTAGTGTGGAAAGAAGGATAAGGCTAGAAAAGGACTCGTGGTTGGCTAATCGCTACTGCTACACCCAATTATTAAATGATCAGAAAGATGGGAGGAGAGGAAAATAATATGAATTGACATCACAAACACCCAGTCTTCGGTCACAACTTTGAATTGAATAATTTTCAAATTCACTGTGATCTGACCGGGAATCGAACTCAGACCTTCGTGATCGGTAGAGCAAGCTTTGACCAACTGGGCTACAGCAGGCGATTTATTCTTGCTTACATATATGGTAATCCGCCACTGGACACTATAGTGACATTGTTAATTGATTAATGCGCCCGTTAACTTCTGAAAACAATATTGTAAGCCTTCCCAAGAACCACTGCACTTGTTTCACTAGAAATAATCAAGAAATATTACAAAGATGTCTTTTGCAAGGAAAGTCAATGTTTATTCATACCCATGAATCCCAACTGATGATGCATCAGAACCAATTCATTCGGCACAACACAACAAATCATTCGAAAAATGCCTTCATTGCTGAACATTTTCATTTCTGATTTATTTTATCCTAGAATTGTTCTCGAGCGACTTAAGCAATATGCCATCGAGTTCATCTGCTAGCATTTTGAATTTAAAAAAAAACATAAATTGAAATTCAATTAGTTCGTAGAATCAATTATTTAAAAAATAATTATAGCAGCAATAATTTAATCTATCTGCTTATCATTTTGTACTTTTACGCCATGATAGTGTTACACGCAGTGGCGGATTACCCTATAAGCGAACGAGGCGCGCGCTTGGGGCCTCTGAATTTCAGGGGCCTCAAAAATAACCTTTTTATACAATATAACCAATTTATATTTTGTTCAAATTTTAATATTGTTAAGGATGGATTTTTTTAACGTTTTTATGTTATCCGAAAAAAAGGATTCCAAATTTTATTGCGCCTGGGGCTTCCCTTGTGCTTGATCCGCCACTGGTCACATGATACTATTATTGGATTTTTTATTGACTGATAAAATTTGGGAAAGGTAACAAAAACACGACTGCAATATTATCAGTATGATAATATTAATATCTATATATTAATAGTCGATAAAATAATTACTTTTCACAAATAATCATAAATATGTTCGTAGGTTCAGTTGGTTCTCAAACTATCGCCCCCCACCCCCCCAAATGTTCGATTCGATATTTACTGATAAGATTAAAATAAAAAAAATAATTCTATAAGCCGAGCTCGAAGACTTACATTTACCTTTACATACTTGAGGTACATCAAGTCGTTGAGGTGTTTGATTGTTATCACTACTAAAAAGTTTAAATTAAATTTTAAATAATATAACCAGTATATATACATCATTTGGATTTATATTTAAAAGTATCTAGTAAGTCCAATGGTGTCAAATCAATATGGTGTCTACCTATAGTTATTGTTGGTAAGTGTTTTTTTTTTTTGTAAACATTGTTCAAATATTTATTTGTACTTAATTCCACATTTTTATAAAGATCGAAATCACTATAGACTATAGTCGTTAATAGGGTTCAATCAAGGAGCATCACCACCTTTTTAATAGTAGTAGTTAAATGTATTAATTATAGACGTAACTTCCGCAAAAAGTTTACTGTTACCATGCAAATACTTGTCACTTTCACTGTCAATACTTAGTGAAAACGCATGAGTGGTAAAGTAATATTTTTTAGGAAATTTAGAGGATTCACATTACCAGATTTAGGCAGTCTGTAAGCGCTGTAACCGAAGCCAATTGCGTCGACCGATCGGCAAAAAGCTCAGAAAATACATACATGAGATCTCACATACAATGAATTCAATTAGAAAAAAAAATGATATCTCTTACGACTTATATAACGACTTTGGGCCACAGAGGTTGCCAACACTTGTGCGTTCTTTAAATACTCAAATGTTTTACTGAATTCCAAGCAAACCATTGCATTTATTTAATTTACACAATAAGTATAGGTCAATTTCAATTGGACCGTCTCCATTTCATTTCACTTTGAAAAGTTCTCTGTTGGAATTATTTTTCTTGTTTGCAGGTATTCAAAAAAAAATCTTGCGAAAGTCTTCGTCGTGATTTTCTTTTTGGTTGTTATTGCTGGTGACCGATTTAAGCTATCAAACGGACAAAGTATTACGCATCATTTGGACTCAAACGACGTTGAACAATGCGATGAATCGAAAAATACTAACGTTATCGACCCAGACAACAGTTTCAGATGTGGATCAGGGCATCCGATTAGTGTTAGTTCGATTTGTGACTCAAAATCTGATTGTTCGACTGCGGACGATGAAGTGAGCTGCGTTGATTGTATGAACAAATACGACAAACCTGGAATATATAAAGAAGACTCCATGATATGTTCACAAACTTCCGAATACTGCAAGTGCATGCCAATACAATGCGAAAAAAAAAACGGATCGCCAATCTACGTGTCTAAGGCTTCCATTGAAAATACAAATAAAAAAAAAGAGTTGACAGTTATTACTCAAGTTTCCGACAAAGGCTTCACGACCGCAGAAACTTTTTATATAACATTTGGTGTGAAAGTATTGATAATTGTATTTGCAATTGGATCGTACTTTACAATCAAATCATATACACGCAGGCGTTCCAGCGTAATTGACATAGCTTAAACAATGACATCGAAACCAATAAAAATTTGCCCAACTTTTTTTTTTTTTCGTTAAACTTGTTTCTTTCCTCAATGATACAGTTAAGATACATTCTTTTAGATACAATTTGATAGGCAACAACAAATTATAAATAAAAATATTTAGATATTAATAAAGGTTAATTAAATACATAGAATTGGTATAACTACAAGTAAAAAAAACAATTAAATAATAATAAGCAAGAACGATAGTTAATGGCACTAATAAAATAACTTTTAATTTTGAAACAGATGTGATTAAAAAATGAATGGTGAGGGCCAGGCAAGGTAAACTTTTTCTCCAAAAGAAGTAGCAAATTTTTCTGGAGACAAAACTAGATGATCTGGATGCCCGATAGGACCAACTTGGTTATTCCCACATAATGAAAACAATATACCTCTTTCTACGGACATAATCGGACAATTCCAGAGAATATGCTCTGAATCTGAGCAGCATCCAACTAAGACTAACTAGTTAATAGTAAAAGTCTTTCATTTTAATTTTTTTCCACTGGTTTCTGGACATGAAGCATGATGTTGTGCGATATGCTGAAGACCAGTCTTCTATTAAAAATAACTTCACATTAAATAAATAACATAAAATAATCACAAATACGTGCGTCACACTGTCCTCTTCGCTCAATGATAACTGTTTATTTTGAACAGCACATTTTTCGACCAATGCTTACGGCTTATTTTGAATCGCATATTTTTTAATTGAAATGGACGTCTTTTTTTATTCAAAATTCAAATTTCCTGGCTAAGAACTGAAGCATCGTAATAATATTGAGAGAACTTTTTTTGAAAGTTTGCATCGCTACTAGTGTATCCAATCCCGAAGCCTTTTTCCAATCTCGGGATTGGGATTTGCTCACCGAAGAATTTGAAATCCTCAATTCGCTATACTTTTTCCCTGGATTATCTCCAAAATTCGTTTTTTTAGCTCACCGAGGAATCTGAAATTCTCGATTTGTCAATTTCGTGTCAATTTTCGGGATTTGCTAAAAATTTCTCAATCCCGAAATCCCGGGATCGCAGCCGTATCAATCCCGGGATTTCTGGATCAGAAAATTGGACGGGATCCCGAATTCCGGGATTGGTTATAAGGGCATACGCTACGAAGTTTTTTAAATAATCAAATATACTGATTCGATTTTTTGAAGCTATAATTATAGGGCTGTGCGAAGATTTTTTGGAGCTGATTTGAGAGATTTTGATCAGTGTCATTGATTCGATTATTTCGTGATATTTTGCATCTGGCCTTGAAAATCTTTTTAATGTCTCACATGCATTAGGAATATTTTAATGACGGTATGGATATTTTATAGAATTAACATCTATTAACAATTAGATTAACATCTTCTTCTACGAAAAATATTTGTTAGCAAACTTAAACATTATTCCAAAAACTAAATAATTTACAATTTAAATACTTCAGGGCTGTCGATATATGCTCCGAGGTCGATTTCTGCTACTACGAAAAATGATTGTTAGCAAACTTGAACATTATTCCAAATATTAAATAATTTACAATTTAAATACTGCAGGGCTGTCAATATATGCCCCGAGGTCGATTTCTGCTATTACGAAATTTATTTATTTGCAAACTTAAACATTTCAATTATTCTAAAAATTATATTATATACAATTTAAATACTGCAGGGCCCGATATATTTCTTTTACTTTTAGAATTTTTGGTTTATTCAATAAATAGGTTTGTTATTTATTTTTCACGCCAGTAAATTTTCTGACCGCTTAAAAATGCAACAAAAACTCCCCCGTTGAGGTCAACGGGCTAACAGCTAGCTCTTTTTGAAATGTCAAACTATTGCGTGACTTGTTTTCGTTTAAGAACCCATTGAATGTGCATTGAGGTTTTCATTTAATTTTACTAAAACATATTTTTCTTTTACTTGTGTGCTGTTAATGTACATAGTTATTAAAACTATTGTATATTTGAGAAGCAAACATTAAAAAAGTGTTTTGTCACACAAATGCAGAACTTGGGAAATGATGAAAAACATTTCATTTGATAACGTAGCCCCAAGTTCTTAAAAAATGTTATTAAAATTAAATTACGGAATGAATTTCAATACACGTATTTTGTAAGATCTAGAACTCTTGGATTAGCTAATTTTTTGTTTTGACATTTGGACAAAACACTTTTTGCATGAAACTTGTGGACACTTAGGGACACTTAGATATTATTATATTTTATTAATATTATAGAGCATATGTGTGATTATATATATATTTTCAATGCTTTTTTCATCATACGATGCAGTGGAACAGCGTTCCGGCACCATTTTTCTCGATATTTTTAATGTTTCAAATCAATATTAGCAAATTATGATTTTTATTTTCGTTTTAAAGACGTTTGAAAATATTTCTTTTAATCATAATTTCCCAAACAACGTAAAAATAGGCAACAAGGAATTATTAGAACTAAGATAAGACCTAAAAGATCGATTTCTGTTCGAAGGTGTTGGTATTTTTTATATCTATCCTTCTCACTCTACCAATCCTAGAATTAACAAGGCAAAGCGAGAGCGATTAGTTAGCCATTGGTCCGGTTCTAGCCTCATCTTTTTATCCGCACTCTCTTAAAAAGGCAGGTTGAGCAACTGACTAACAAGCAGTTATCGTAAAAAAACTTTCTCGAGATACCTTTATTAGGAAACCATTTAGTCCAAATTGAGAACGTACATAAATTATAAACTAAACGCTTGACAAGAATTGAGTTCCGGCAGCTTTTTTCAAAGAAGAGCACCGCATATTGTTATATAGTTTAAAGTTCAGGCTTCATCATCACATAAGAATCTTCTTATATACTGTATTTTTTGTCCTCTATTTTCAAGTTCCTGCCAATTGTCAAACATTATTTTTAGAAATTTACTGGCATATTTTTTTTCTTTTTTGTGATATTAAATGAGATAATAGCAGCTTGCTTAGTTGGAATCATTGAAAATGGGAATACAATATGCCTTTCTTCACTTAGCAACTGTATTTTTCTGCGTTATCGAAAATATAATGTTTTTTTTTATTTCCTTTGAACAATACACATTTTTGGCACGTAGTTTTATTTTTATTTTCATGATATTCGCTTTACATCACTTAAGAATTAGAAGTCTTTATATAATTTATTCAGGTACTTAGTATCCACTATTTCCCAATCTTCGCCCAACAAATCGACCAGGCATAAGCAAATTGTTGCTTATAAACTTCTTGATATTCTTCTGGAATCAAAATGGATTGTTTTTTACATAGCATTCTATCTGCTGAGTTAAAAACTTGGTCTGCTAGTAAATAGCTATGACAGTGTACAGGGGAATACAGTTCGACTTTTTTATTATTGTTTCAGCCGTGAATATGAAACGCATTATTGATTGGGCAATAATATCTTTTATGTTTTGTGGAACGCATCTATCACACAGCAGTCGAAGATTGTTTTTTCTTGAACATTTTTTAAATGGTGTAGCAAGGGTGATGATTTTTTTGGCTTCCTTTCTCAGCTTTTTCTTCTGGCCAGGTATAGAGACACGGTTTTGGGGCATCGGGATCAACAATGCAGAAATTATAAAAAATGGGTTCTCATGTTCATCTTTTTATAGGCACTGTTTGTATTGAGGAAGCAATGGCAGTATCTTGTCTCAGTTTGACAGGCTGGGACTATATTATAATAAGGTGTAAAAACGTTGCTACCACTGAATGTAGTATATATTTTCTTTTTGGGTTCAGATCGTTTGCCGCGCGGAAATTTTCTTTTTCTATAGCCAATATTGGCTTGCCTAATTAACTATCTTCTTGCATTGTATATATTTTTAAAATAAATTTGGTATTTAAAAAACAACTCGTAAAAAGCAAAACTTCTGTTGACAAATACAGTCAGTAAAGAAAGTACATATACGAGTTCCAATTTTCATGCAAAATGCGTTTTGTCACACATCCAATGTGGCGGCTTCTACGCTGTGATTGGTTGAGAGGACAAAACATCTTTTGATTGAATTTGGGTGTTGGAGGAAACACGTTTTACATGAACGTGTCAACTTTATAATTTATTTTTTGTAGGAAATAATCTTTTTTGAACGTTAATTGTGATTTCCATTCATAGATTTTAGTATTGACTATCAGATCTGATATTAAACATCATTTTTTAAAATTTGTAATAAAACACTTTTTGAATGTTTGCTCCTCATTTATACTCATCATTCTCTACACCTTCTTCAATATCGTCATCGTCGTCGACATGTTATGAGGTTTCACTAGTAGGCCCTGATGTACAAAACAAAAAACAAACACAACACTCCAAATACAATCATTGACAAATTATAATTCAAAGAGAAAACAGGAATTAGGTAAGGACAATGTTTCTGTAAAACACCTGGAACTAGTATAAACAACAAAAATAGAGTGAAGTTGAGTGAAAACGTATACAGAGACATCTTTTGATAACAAAAAAAACAAGTTACTTACACATTTACAAACATTCGTAAATTGATAAAATCTAGTTGAATAGAATCAAAAAATAATCCAATGGATAAAAGCACTCATTTTTATACTATTCCACTAACATTTTACTTTATACAATGAACAGTAAGTCAGTGGCGTGCTTAATTAGAGAGCACTTAGTTTTTTTCAATCAATTGATTCATCTCACCAAAACACTTTTTAAACTTGTATTTCATATTAAAAAAATAAAATTTACATATAATCAACATTTGAAGGTCATCAAATGAATAATATCAAAGTCAGCAAAACAAGATGGTGCTTAGATTGGCCTGCATTTAAAAAAATACAAAAATGATGCAAGACTCTCTTTTGCAACAATAGGTAGCGAAAGTATTTAGCGAAAAAATGTAAAAACTGTATTTTTCAATGAATAAAGTAACACAGTCAATCGTTTATATAAATGTTAATATAAATAAATAAATAAAAAATTTAGAGAAAGTTTTTTTTTTTGTTTTTGTAAAATTGTAACAAGACATCTGTGTGAGACTATATAAAGCTTTTAAGCATAAGCTATTCGAACTTCATAGATGGCAGTTACAGCACAAATGAAACACAAAAGAATTTACTGTTCATATCTCTGGTTGGTCTATTTTAGTAGATCTTTGGGCATTACATTACCAAATCACGTATCATTTGTAGAAAAAGTAACCTGGCATTCAGACATACGTAACTGTAGCCAACCCTAGATAGATTGAAATCAACAAACTTTTGCACTCGGTCATAGACATTGGAAAAGATTAAACTAAAGTAAATATTAAGTAAGTGTGGACTTTGTTTTTTTAAATACAGAATACAAATTTAAATGATTTTCATTTGAAAATAATACTCACACTTAATTAAATGTTGCTAATAACTAGATTTTAATTTACAGTTATGTACAAATGTAGGACTAACCAACTTATATCTGGACACTAGTGGCGGTCGGTCCATGGAATTGCTGGATCCACCGCATCCCTTAAAATCTTGGACATGAATCAGTGGACCCGGCAGTTTTAATACCAAGCTCGGTCGGATACATTTGTGAGCTGGAGGGGGCTTTGACTTTGGCCGACAAACGCCTTGATCAATTGAAAAAAACATATTCCCAATACAAATCAGTATCTAACAGCAATTTCTGTATTTATTATTTACGTCAGCTTAAGTATACAGTTTGGTACATGGAAGTAGAGCAAAAAGAATATTAAGTACTTATTTTTGCATCAATCTAGGAACGTTTTGCGAAGGTATGAAAGTATTCATTTTTTATTGAAATTCATTATTTAACTGTATATTGCGTATTATGACATAAAATTGGGATGCTTTAATAATTATTGCGTACAGCAGTAATAAAATTGTACCTCTTCCTCAGAATAGCTCTCAGATTAAGCGAGCTCCTTGTTAACGTATTGGCAGCCCACCGCTGTCTATTAATACTTTAAAAAGCTATAATTATTGAATCAAGCTACTGTAAAGTGTAAAATAGAACCAGTATCATTAATATTGAATAAGAGTGCATCCTTCATTTGAAACTAAATCAAGTTTTTTTGAGTGTTACATTTTGACTAAAGAAACACAAAAGATGTAGCCTATACGGTTTTTATTTAAAGGAAGCACAAAAATATGTCATAGATACAACTTTTAAAACATTCAAACTTCATATTTACAAACTGTGATATAAATTGAATAATTTATTCAAGAAAAAAACAATAACATTGATGATAACTCTTTCCCTGGCCCTCGATAGGGGAAAAAGGTTAACGTTGATATGAATGTATTTGATTTTCTTAATGTTAAATACATTATTCGAAAATAAATGGTCTGTTGGTTGAGATGCGATTTTTTATTGAAAAAACAGAAAGTCACTGCTTAAGCACGCCACTTGATCCCTGTTTATTTTATCTTTTTAAATAATTAAGTGTTCATATAATAATAATGAACACTTAACTCGACTGTAGTTCATCACTCAATAAGTTCGTATGATTACATATAGATGGCGCCAGTTTTGACAAGTCCATATGATTTTTGGAAAATAAAAAGTCTTTGAGTCGAGAATTCTTTCAATTTGTCACTTTTTCTCCATTAACCAATCCCAGGTTCTCGTCAAAAATGTGAAACCCAAAATCCTGAGAAGTTTCCTACTTGCAAATAAGTTTTGAAGAATTATACTTTGGTACACCTCTGTAAAAAAAAATAACTCAAATAACGAGTGTAAAACCTTAGCAGGTTGTGGTGGGTGTGAGTACCATATAGTTTTTCTTGGATTTTTTTGTATTTAATTCTTCCTGAGTCTCGATAAACTAATTAGTATGGGTAAAGGGGCCACGGAAAAATATGAGACCAAAAAGGTTGAGAAGCAATGGTATAGATCTGCGAGTAACAGACTTTTTCGTCATAGGGATAATTTTTAAAACAAAAATATTTTCGGGTCATCTTTTCTTTTTTTTAATTTCCTGATTTAAAAAAAGTTTTTTTAACTTCATTTGTGCTTTGTGACAAACAGCTGACAAAATTTACTTTTTTTTTCACTGCCGACATATTTGAAAAAAGAATAGAATTTTTCGAAATGAACCAATGTGTAAAGGGATAATGAGTAATCTATGTGTATTCCCATCACCATTCTTTCTTTCGTTTAATTTGTGCCATCTGACTCGCTAATATTAATTAATTTTTCGTAGGTGGTAGTTTTGAAAATTTATATAAACTAGCTGTAAGCCCGTTGCCCAGCAACCTGAGATTTTTGTTGCATTTTTAAGTAGTCAGAAAATTTACTGGCGTGAAAAATAAATTACAAACCTATTTATTGAATAAGCCAGAAATTCTGATAGTAAAAGAAATATATCTCGGGGCATATATCGACAGCCCTGCCCTGCAGTATTAAAATTGTAAATTATTTAATTTTTGGAATAATTTTTAAGTTTGCTAACAAGCATTTTAGAGGAAATCGAGGAAAATCATAAATAACAGTGTGTTGGAAAAATATGTCTTTAGTATGAATAAAAAAATGGAGACAGCTGGGCTGGGGTGGAGGAGGGAGGGGGCAGGGGGAGGGTAAATCGAGGACATCCTTCATACACTCATACAGACAAACAAACAAACGGACGGACTTTATCGACTATTAATTTATAGATTTTCAAGGATAGTCATGGAGCTATAGGGCAAAATAATTAATTCACAAGAAGCTCTGATATTATTCTAAACTGAATTGGGTTAGAGATTTGCATAAATTCATAATCTTACCTGATACTTACATACTATCAGTGTCGAGTATTTCAAATAACAAAATCCTTAAACATTTATTCGAAAATTTAAAAACTTTATGTCAAATATAGTCATACTATTGTAAATTTTCCTTGCAATTGCTGTCTATCACTGTGAAATGGACTAAAAATATTTTAGATCAACGATGAACAATTTTCCATTAAAAACTTCAACATATTTTCAATAAAACACTAACTGGAAAATGAAAGAGATTTTGATAATGTTACTGACGATTCTTCAAATAAGAAAACAAGGAAAATATTTTATTTCAATACATTTTATGTTTACAAAATAAAATCCAGTGTCAAATTCTTAATGAATTTCCATATTTTGATTCGTTATTTTTTTTTGCAATAATAATCGTAATAAAACAGATCATCGAAAGAATATGAAAAATGTAATATTTTATTAAAAAATGTGTCAAATCATCCACGATGCCTGTTTATACATGAAGCGTAGAATATTTTTCTTTATTGTCATAATGCCATGATAACAAAAAAAAGGAAATGTCGAAGATGAAATTACTTATAAAATTTCGAGAATATTCATGGAGCTTTAGGGCAAACAAATTAATTCTCACATGATAAACCATCACAAGCAGCTCTGATATTATTCTAAGCTGAATTTGATTAGAGATTTTTTTATCAGTTGGACCAAGTGACATGTAAAGTATGTTTGAGATTTGCATAAATTCATAATCTTACCTGATACTTACATACTATCAGTGTCGAGTATTTCAAATAACAAAATTCTTAAACATTTATTCGAAAATTTAAACACTTTATGTCAAATATTGTCATACTATTGTAAATTTTCCTTGCAATTGCTGTCTATCACTGTGAAATGGACTAAAAATATTTTAGATCAACGATGAACAATTTTCCATTAAAAACCTCAACATATTTTCAATAAAACACCAACTGGAAAATAAAAGAGAATTCGATAATGTTACTGACGATTCTTCAAATAAGAAAACAAGGAAAATATTTTATTTTAACAAATTTTATGTTTACAAAATAAAATCCAGTGTCAAATTCTTAATGAATTTCCATATTTTGATTCGTTATTTTGCTTTGCAATAATAACTGAAATAAAACAGATCATCGAAATGATGAAAAATGTAATATTTTTTTTTAAAATTTATCAAATCATCCACGATGCCTGTTTATACATGAAGCGTAGAATAATAATCTTTCAGCAAAGCCATATTTTCTTTACTATCATAATGCCATGATAACAAAAAAAAGGAAATTTTGAAGATGAAATTACTTAAATTGTTAAAGAATGTATGAAAAGTAATAAGATTTTTTTTAAATTGAATAAAATTATATGTGGACCCAATCCTTTTCTGCTTAAAATAAAAATATGTTCCATATAATAATTACAAAGACATATTACTCGAGCATAATATACTAAGAGTTGTGTGACTAATGAATTAATATCAGTTATACGTGATTTCAGACACAACATATAAATATATGCACAATGATTTTTTACAATGGATATAAAAAAAAACTGATTTGAATTGATAAAGTAGAAAGTTAATTGATGCCACACACTTGCTGAGTTCACCTTATAAGCCGTTTGGTATGTCGCGTAGAAAGGATTCCGTCTTATTTTAGGACATCTAAGATTGCAAATTGACTTTGAAACAATTGATTAAAAAATAATAATAAATAATCCGAAATTAATTTTATTGGATGAATTCTTAATATTTTTTGTTGATAACAACGATAAACATTTTGCCGACTTTCCCACTGATAAAGTTTCTATTTGTCGCCCGCTGTGGTCTAGTTGGTTCGAGCTTAATTTTCCGACCAGGTGGGTCTTGCTTCGATTCCCAGTAAGGTCAATGTCAAATTTAGATTTTTCAATTTAATTTGAGACCTAAGACATGGTTTTTATGTGAATTCTCCTTGAATTGATTTCGAGTGACTTTAAATACATTCTCATCGAGCTTTTCTCGTATGATCTTTGAGCTTAAAAATATTTGGAGAATTGGCATTAATGTAATGCCAAATATTTTTTAATTGAAATCATTATTCTAAAAATATATTATATATAAAATATAAATACTGCAGAGCTGTTCATATATGTCCCGGGGTCTTCTTCTTCTTCTCCGAAATATATTTGTTTGCATACTTGAAACATTTGAATAAGTCCAACACTTCCAAAGAGCACCGCGAATAGCTCTGAAAACTACGCGAGCCCTCTGTTACATTATTGCAAGCCCATCGCTGGCTACACCAAAGTAAAAATTGGTCAACGATTCTCGATCGATACGCTTCGATTTTTAACTATCAATAGGATGAGAGCGCACTACGAGTGATTAGGATGCCTAAGCCTGCAAAACAATCCGTAAATCGATTGAGCAGTCTATTCTGGAATTCGAGCTTTTGGATACCGATCCAAGACCAAAGAAGATACATATTTTTTTCACTGTTATTACTTTGGCAATCCGTTAATTATTTTTTGATTTTATTATTTGTCAATCAATTTTCATAAATCTTATCTCTTTCTCAATATCAAAACAAATAGTTATCATAGAACAACGGCTTGCTCGGCAGTCGTATGATTATTTTTTTTGCTTCTTTCTAGCGCAGTGGTTTCTGACGAACCTTTTCGAAGTCACGGTACACTTTTGACCATGGTAAAAGGTGGCTGTGGACCAGAATTAAAATATATGTGCACACAATTTTTTTTTTTACATTTTTTCTTTTTAAGTTAAATTATAATATGAAATGTTTAATACATATTGAAAATAAATTTAGTTAATTAATTTTTCCCTACATTTTTTATATTTATACGCGTTTTATTAAAAATATTTGTATTAATATTTGAAGATGTTTTTTTGGAGGCAAATCTAGGGGGGGGGCATTTCCCGCCATTTTCCACCCAAAATGACGTACCTGTTTGACAAAATGGAATTTATATGATCAATTAATGAGATGTTAATGTGTGCTTGTTGGCTTTTGTAGATATCAGAAATATTAGGTCGAATATTTGATATAGTTACCCTCAATTCTTCTTCTAAATTTGTAAGTCTTTCTCGTTTTTTAGTTTTCATATTAGTTATTGTTGAGAAACCGAGCTCACACAAATATGATGTTGAAAACTGTAACAAAATTTTCAGTGCCTTCATGTAAAGAACTGGATATTCCTCTTGGAAAGAAAAATAAAATATTTTGTTATCAAATAACAATAATTTTGCAAAATTTCCAATCAATAAAGTTGTCATAATTTCTAGTATTGACGCATTAAATTCTTGTGTAAATTATTGTCAGTTGATTAGAATTTCCCGCACGATCATTAAAAAACAGTTTTTTTAAAGCCATGTCCAATCGAAATGTGGAGCATTTCACAAGAGGGAGGGCACAGCATGTTCAAAGGGGGGAAAAAATATATTTTTAGGGGAGCCATAGTACAGATTTGTGGGGCCACGGGCAAATTTGGCATTATCCGTAAATTGTTGTGTTTTAGAAATTGGAATGTTTTAGAAGAGCTCAAAAAAAGACACACCGCGTTCATTTTGGGAAATCCGTTAATTCCTGGAATTTTAGATTCGAAATTAGTTATTCTGGAGAGACCTACGAAAAATAATGTCTAGCGTCTTTTCGTTTTGGGTTCCATAATTCCTTATAACACTTATACTTTAATTCTACAAAACATATATGTGGGGCCAGAGAAAAATCGTCAAATATTTTTCAACAATTACTACATATCGATTGTATTTAAGAACAAATTTTACAGGAGGGAAAAAATGTATTTTAATGATTTTTTGCCAAAGTCAACATATAATATAAATACGAGCTTGAAGTGCACAAAAACAACTGGTTGTTTATTTATTCCATCTAGCATTAATTTAACAGTTTTAAGTATAGCCCTTTGTGGAGGGGAGGTCCATTTTCCAGGTCTTTTCAAACATAAATCCAAACTAAGATACTAATTCGGCATTTGCAGCATACATCCTTTTGACAGAGTATGTATTAAGTTGAATACATTGAATACAAGTAAGAAGAAAAAAATGTGCAGATGTCTCACTTAATTTAATGATAAAGCATAATTTACACTCGACCATATTATATTACAATGTAAATAACGATGGAGAGACGTTGGAACTTCAGGGTCACGTACTGCGAATGTCTCGGGAGATCCTTAATCTTGTCTGCCTCTCTTTCCGACCGGTGGGATTCCAACGTCCTGGACGACCGTTGGGTACTATCCATATGATGTACTCGGCGGTACTGAGGGATGCTGGCTAGGGTCTCCAATCCCGGGATCCCGAATACCGTTATCCCGGAATCTCGTCCAATTTTTCGATCCCGAAATCCCGGGATTTTTAGGATTTTGGATTTGGAAGAGCTAAATAAAAAGAGTCACGGAGATATTTTGGTCAAGTCGGTAAAATACAATAGGGTTTTGGGATTTTTCAATTCCTCGATGAGCTAAAAAAAAAAATGAGTCACCAAAAATTTTCTCAAATTATACACGATTTCACGTTGAGTGCCCAATCCCGGGATCCCAGGATCACAAAAAGGCTCCGGGATTGGATACTCTAATGCTGGCATGTCATGGGAGGAAGCAAATAAATTGATGGGAGACAGGGAAACATGAAGGTGCCATGTGGTGGCCATATTCTCCACATATAGATCGAATATGGTCGAAGAAGAAAAAATAAAAATAAACGGTGTAGATTTTTTGGAATTTGATAAAGCTTTTTTAATATGTTTGCAACTCTAAAATTTAAAAGAAAAGTTACGTGACGTTTTCTCGGGATCAATCTGGTTTCAAATCCCAGCAAGGTTTTTATAAAATTTTGATTGTTTTCTATTTAATGTTTAAAACTCGAATATGGATGTTTGTGATGTCTCTTCTCATCGAGTTGATTTCATGACATGTAATTTTTATCATCATTGTTATTACTAATTTTTAAAATTAAAACAATCACAACGGAAAGGTGTTTTCTCATTATCTTGCATGATTATCGTATTTATTAAACATAATGGAACACAATTTTATGTCATATTTAGACGTCATTTTCAGCCTAGAAAATTCATGAGAATATTGATATAGAGATCAGTATGGTGGCCAAGTGATTATATTATTATCTATGTACTCTACACCAGTCATCAATTGTATTGAAGATAAAAATCTTGGCAAATAAATATAATATTATTCGTGTTATCAGCAGCAATGTCCGCACACCAGCTTTTAAATTTCTTTTTGTTTCTCATTCAAATTTTTATCACGTACATATTTTTTTTTATCAATTAATTTTCCTAAAGCATATTGCAAATGATATTATAATAATGAATTTGATAAAACTCATACAAATGATGTTGAAACGCAAATGGGTGCAGCAGATATTGTAAAATAAGATAACCATGTGCATGTATGAATAAATTAAATTCTCTTGTTGTGTTACAAAATGTGTCACGTGCTCCGCTTATTTGGGAAGAAACATCAGAGAAATGTGAAGTACAAGTTCGACTTTCCTCAAAATTTCCCAAGGAAATCAAAGCATTGCAAATTGCTAAGCCATTTCGACTCTTATTGTGAAGTATTATATAAGCGGTGCCTTTTCTCTGTGTAATGCGGTGGAACGACGTTCCGACACCTTATTCCGGCATTTTAAATGTTTCAAATCATCATTCAAAGTTTTCAATATTCAAATCAAAATCAACGTTTCAAAGCAAAATTTTATACTGATTTTGATTCTCAAACTTTTTAATTTTTGAAACCAACGAAAAAAGACGACGGGGAACATTTTTTGAAATCGTTAACTCGCAAAAAAGTTCAAACTTCATTTAAATAAGCAATGGAAAATCAATCTTATTCATCACTTTTAGGGTGTTCACTGTGGATACTTGGTATTTAGGAAAAAACACAATATTCCTTTGTACTTAATTTCTACTTTTATTTATCAAGATCAGGACCGATTTTGCTCATGGCGAGCATTGTCGACTTGTTGAAAGCAAATCATTTTCAATCAATGTTGGAAATTGAAATAAGTATCCAAGAACTATATGGAATAGGAATTTAAATTTTGGAATAGGAATCCTAGGTAAATTTAACATTTCTAACATCACGATCAGCCCTAACGATACACACATATTATATCATTTGCTAACGTGGAATCCGTTAGCTCCCACATGAACATGAAAAGGACATAGGGGTTCCTAGTTCTGCCCAGTACCCTAAATGATATCAAGGTGATGTCCTTGACGATACTTATTTTTGAGAGGATTGGTTGCAAGCTCGGCTCATTCCAAAATGGATGAAAAATAAAACTTGAATTTTATTTTGTAAAATAATATACATATCAAAATCATTTTTGGTTTAAATTACGTTTGGAATGATATTTTTTATGTTATCAAACCATGTTTGAGATTGCCTTCTAATAATACTTTAAAAATGTACCTATTTGTATTTAATAAATTACATTTATGATTGAGGTATCACCAATTTTCAAATGAGCCATTTTAATTTGCAAATAATTGCCTCATTTAATAGTTATTCTGCTTCTCAAAAATCATTTATTGTGAAATGATTTTTTTTTTTACAAATTAAGTTCACGAATTACTATGTGAAAGCATTGTTCTCAAAATTAATGAATGTAAAAAAAAATATGTTCTTCAATTGTCAATTACACTATTTATTTCCTTTACGAGAAATCCTCAATTTTAATTTTACATTTTTAGGGATATTTCTTTTTGGTAGATTTTTTTGAAAAGGTCTCACTTAAATACGGATTTATCCAGTTTAAAAGAAATTTAAGACTATTTTCGGCGACATTTGTGAGGTGACTTACGTACCAATCGACTTTTACGCGTTTTCTAGCGAGTTTTGGTCAGGGGGCGGCAGTTGCAGGGACGGTTCTTGGCAAAGGTGTGGCAAAGGCCACGCATGAGGCATACGCTGGCGCACAGGTGCCGCTCTAAGATTTTAGGACCATCCAATCATTTAGTTCTATAATAGTATTGAGAGGTGCCTAAGGCGAATCCTCGAGCCAGCACTGGGCAGTTGGTTATCAAAGCCTCCCTTGATGTTCCTTAATCTCCAACGCCCACTTTTAATCTCTTTAACGTCCTCAGAGAGACGGTAGTCTTTTCCGTATTGTTTAAGTTATTTATTCGATGATCTATCGAGAAATCGATTGAAAATACTTGTGAACGAAGTAGATAAGATTAAAAAAAACAGTATATAAGACGAGCTTGTAGGCTAACATTTACCAGTACGTAATTAAGTGATCAAATGCGTGCATCAAGTCGTTGAGGTGTTTGATTTCTATCAATACTAAAAAGTTTAATTTTAAATTGCATCACCAATATACGATATATATTTAAAAGTTTCTATTAAATCCAAATTCCGGTAAGAGTTTTTTTTTTTTTTGTAAACAGTACAAATATTTTTTTGTACTTAATTCTACATTTTTATAATGATCGAAATCACTATAGACTATAGTCGATAAAAAATAGGGTTCAATCGAAGAGCATCACCACCATTTTATTAGTACTAACTAAAAGTCTGTACGTTTACAGTTGTCATGCAAATACTTGTCACTATCACCGTCAATACTTGGAGAAAACACGTGACATTTAAAAATTAATCTTTTTTACACTTTCAATGTGGTATAGTTATATTTTTTAGGAAATTTAGAGGACTCACATCACCAGATGTAGGCAGTCTGTAAGCACTGTAACCGAAGCCAATTGCGTCGACCAATCGGCAAAAGGCTCAGAAAATACATACATGCGATCTCACATACAATGAATTCAATTAGAAAAAAAAATGATATCTCCATCTTGCAAAGTTTCCAATAAGCAGTGGTTGATACGACTTTGGGCCACAGAGGTTGCCAACACTTGTGCGTTCTCTAAATACTCAAATGTTTTTCTGAATTCCAAGCAAACCATTGCATTTATTTAATTTACACAATAAGTTTTGGTCAATTTCAATTGCACCGTCTCCATTTCATTTCACTTTGAAAAGTTCTCTGTTGTAATTATTTTTCTTGTTTGCAGGTATTCAAAAAAAAATCTTGCGACGGTATTCGCCGTGATTTTCTTTTTGGTTTTTGTTGCTGGTGACCGATTTAAGCAATCAAACGGACAAAGTATTACGCATCATTTGGACTCAAACGACGTTGAACAATGCGATGAATCAAAAAATACTAACGTTATCGACCCAGGTAAACATTTCAAATGTGAATCACGGCATTTGATCAGTGTTCAATCGATTTGTAACTCATTCTCTGATTGTTTGACTGTGGAAGATGAAGAAGGCTGCGTTGATTGTTTGAAAGAATACGTCAAACCTGGAATATATAAAGAAGACTCGAAGATATGTTTACAAACTTCCAAAGACTGCAAGTGCAAGCCAATCCAATGTAAAAAAATAAACGGATCGCCAATCTACATGTCTAAGACGTCCATTGAAGAGACAAATAAAAAAAAAGAGACAGTTATTACTCAAGTTTCCGACAAAAGCTTCACGACCGTAAAAACTATTTGTTTAACATTTGGTGTGATAGTATTGATATTTGTATTTGTATTCGGATTGTACATTACAATTAAATTATATACACGCAGGCACTCCGGCGTAAGTGAAAGAGTTTAAACAGTGACATAAAAACCAATAAGAATTTGCCCAACCTTTTTTTTCTTTTCAATAAACTTGTTTTTTTCCTTTCTGCATCACACCGAAGATGACGATGATCGCGCAGATCTGTAATCGGTCTCACTTTTCTCTCGACGATTCGCTGACTGTACGCCCTGCATCCGCCGCCTCCGCTCTCTCTCTTCGATTCAACTCCAGTACTTTCATCTTGCTCAAACATTATACCTTGCCAGAAGTCTGGGTCAATATTCAAACAAATCAAATTTAAAATACCAACATAAAATAGAGGCGGCCGCTTAACGTATACCGCATGTTTTTATAATATCCCCTTGCCACAATATTCACAGCATTTCGGCAATCATAAGCCCTGTAATTTTATGCCAAACTCTAATACTAACCAGGCCGGAGATTTCCAACTAAATAAATTCTAAGGGTCTCCATTCATGATCATTCCGAAATTCAAAACCGTTGGGTAATAAACCGATTAAATGTGACATTAATCGTTTGCGTAATGTTAGGATTTTTAAAGTCCATTGACGAGAGAAACCCATCATTCCAACGCGTAACCAAATAAAAACACTCTTAATAAGTAAACTGCCGTAGTCTGCATTTTGGCTAATTTTAGTTATGAATGAAGCTTATACAATTTCATGTTTTCCATCGTCGGAGAAAACTGCGGTTTTATTTGAAATATATTTCACGAGACATCCAAAACTTCATTATAGTTTTAAATACAATGACTAGAAATTGCAAATATAGCACTCCAGTAACTACAATATCCGGAATAAGTACAAAAGTGTTCCATTGATTGTTTCAAAATGTCATGATTATTATTTCCAATTGCAAACAAACAGCAATGATGACCTCGGAAATACAAATTATATTAAATTCGCAGAAATCTTTGGAAAAATACATTCTTGTTACTAAATCCTCTTGAAATTCATGCGTTTGAGCTCCCGTTTCATTTGAAATCGATATTGATATACATAATTAAACATTATATTACAGATTTCTGTTTTTATGATTTTATTTAAGTCAAATGTGAAACTACTCTGATCGATGAGGTATATATTTTTTTGTTCAATGAAAAATTAAAAAATATTACATACGGCAGTCGACCTAAATATTAGCGAAAATGCAGCAAGCATCTAATTATATGTCAAGGTCAACACACTTTGGTGACTTGATGAATAGGCCATCGTATAGCGCCATCGATTTTACCTACAGGGGTGTACTTAAATAAAATTGGTTATATTAAATATTTAGAAATATATGTTTCGAGTCAAATTTGTTTTAATATTTTTTATAGACAAAAAATCTTTTTATTTTAAGACTATTTATCTAGCTTGTAGTGTAAATGCGCTGTATTTGTTTTTGCGAAGTAGCACATAAGACATTATTATCGGTTTATATTATGTATGAGTTTAATAAATATCCTAAAAAATAATGAATCTCTCTTTTGTTCTTATTCTACGCTTAATTTATCACAATCAGAACTGGTTTCAACATTTCACCACGAGCATTTTCAATCGAAAAAAATATATAACATATTCCTGGTCTTGATGACAATAAATTAATTGTATAAAAAAATAATTGTTCTATTATTTTTCAATATAATTGAGACATTGAACACTTAAAAATTGATAATTACTCAATGTATCGTTTTTTGAAATATGTATTTGTTTTTCAGTTTACATATAAATATGTAAGTACGAAATATGAAAATTTCACATTCCAAGAACTTCATCCGTCCCTGGATAATTATTTTTTTGCAAACTCGTAAACATACATTTTTATTATACTGACTAATTCACTTTGACTAATTTATTACCATTAGCTGTGAACAATGTCGAAGTACAAAACAAAAATAAGTAAGTATATTTTTAACCCTTTGAGGAGTATTGCCGCTTCGTACGGACAAATATTTAAGTGCTTAATGCTTATTGCTATTCTCTTGCTTTTAATTGAATTGTCATTATTTTTTCACATATAGGTAAAAAACATTTGTATCTGTGAATTTTGACGATCGCGTTATTTTTATTATTTGTTGCAAATGAACAAAACAAATTTGTAAAAAGGTTAATACATATTTGTACAAAATCGGTAGCCGAAAAAAAGCAAAAAGAGATCTAGGCCCAAATTGGAAGTAATAGGTTCTTGAAAATTGTTGAAAAGTAATATGTTTGTAAACATTTACATTTTTAATTTTGCATTGTAAAATTATAAAAGAAATATTTACCACCTGAAATATTATTCCATATTCTTACCAGACTGACCAATGAACAATTTGTTTTATATATGTTTGTGTGTATCAATGGTAAATGAATCAAAAAATCCTAATTTAGTAAAAATAAACTTACTACCCAAAGGGTTAAAATCAAAAGGATAAAGAGATATCTGCCGATTCTGAAGCAATGTTAATAATTTCTTAATTTGATAGGTAATAATGAAAATGTTTTATATATTTATGAGGAATTTTTACATGCGGAATCTATGGATATAAAATTACATATTTTTTAAGAGTTGATCAACTGATTAACAAAGTGTCGTAGAAAAAAATTGTTAAAATAAACTTCATTACGAGTCTACATAATCGTACAGAGATTTTGCTAAGACAGAACTACCGGTAAGCTAATCGCTCTCCCTGTACGTTGCTTTATAGATCGAATAGGGGGATGAAATTTTAGATATCGAAAAATATTACTCTTATGTACTAATTTTACATTATTTTAATAACGATTGTGATCGGCTTCGTTTATCGCAGACGTTATAAACTGATGACAATATAAATCAATACTGTAACACAATATAAAGTTCAGTATTATTTTAAGATTAACTAACTGTTGAACCTTCAAATGATTGAGAGATTGTATCTTTTTGCATAATATATACGTCCAATTCTGATGGAATAGATTTACTAGAACTTGATTATAGAGTACTAGAATTGTATATTTAATAGTGTTTTATAATATACTTGCAATTCAAACTACATATTATTTAATTTTAAAAAGTATATACATATACCTACATTTTTACGTGGCGAACTTCCGAACTGTTCGAAATCCTGTCATTCTGCAAAACATTTTGATTTGTTTTGTTTTCTTTGTAATTTTACCATTTCACGTGTGTTTGTGACCTCATTAAGTTAAAAAAGGGCAATTTAGAGGTAAGTTATTGTCGTTTAGCGTCTTCGAATATCCAAATTTCGGCGACCAACGAACATAATTCACTCGATTTTGACTTTAATGGTCTTGGTTTATAGCAGGGGTCGGCAAACTTTTTTGGGAAAGGGCCAAATCTGAAATTTTTTTGACTTGGCGGGCCAGGTACCAAAAAGAAAGATATTTATATAGGTAATTCGATAAAAAAAAAAGATAATTTTCTATTGGATATATTGGAATATTTTTATTGAAGATTTGTACAATACAATAAATTTAAAAAAATATATTTTTTCAAATATAAATTTCGAATTTTTATTTTTTTTTATTAATGCGATGAATGGAATTGTTTTTTCTCAAATAAAGTATCATCATGATTTATTTCAAAGTTTGTACTTCCTATCATTAAAATGGTTTCTAAATGGTCATCTGTTAATAACGATCTGTATTGTGATTTTACATATTTCATTTTTGAAAATGTTCTTTCACAATGTTATGTACTTCCAAATATGGAAATAAATCCTCGTGCAAATGACTTTAATTGACTGTATTCATTTTTTGAAAGTTGTTTATAAAATTTAATTAAATTCATTTCTTTAAAGATCGTTTTCAATTTATCATTATTTTGTAAATCGATAACTTCTAATTGAAGCTCTGATGGAAGCTCTTCAATTGCGCAGTTAAAAGGATTTTGAAATAGTGAAATATTCTTATCACTCGCATCAAGATCAGAAAAACGTTGTTGTAATTGAAATTTAAGTTCAGAAAAAATTTTCATTGCAAATTTTTTTGGAAACTGAGATTTTGTTAATATTTGAATTTTTTTACAGCATGAAAAATGATCAAACTTGTTCAACATGATCTGTGATTCCAACAATGCAAATTTTTGACGATATGATTTTACTAAAGAATACATTTCACATATTAACACTGTTTTTAGATATCCTAGAATATCTGCAGTGAATGCTAATTTCCACAGCCATTCACTATTTGAAAAAAGTAGTTGTGGAGCGTTTTTCTCGATTAGAAATATATCTATAGCTTCCCGAAGTTCAAAAAATCTCAATAAAACTTTTCCATTACTAATCCATCGAACTGCGGTGTGATATGGTAGGTCAAGATATTCGGCTTGAATTTGTAATAAAAAATCACGAAATTGACGATGGTTAAGTCCACGGGAGCGAATAAAGTTAACTGCTGATACAACTGGTTCAATAATATATGACAGATTAAGGTGTTTACCACAAAGAACTTGCTGGTGAATAATACAATGAATTACCATAGGTTTTGAACATTTAACTTCTTCACAAGTCTTGAAAATTAGTCAGTGTGACCGTTACGTTAAAGCACAAATTTCTTATTCATTTTTAATTTTGTTTCATGTAAAAAAATCATGTGAACAAATATTAACTCGTGGGCCGGATTGAAAACAGGCGGCGGGCCTGATTTGGCCCGCGGGCCGTAGTTTGCCGACCCCTGGTTTATAGCATGAGCTGAACTTTTAATGGGAAAATATCATTTTTCGCGCTCGTCAGTGTTCACCATAAAGACCGAAACATTCCCATCGCTACCGGCCTTAAATTCTATACAAACATCTTTCCTTCTTCAGGTAAAGAAATTCTTTCTTCGACGATTCGCGTACAGAACGTCTAGACTCAATTTAATGACCATATAATTATCAAATCTATTCTTGTGCGAATCGCGACCGACATCGGTTGCGCCTTTCCAATTTTATTCATAAAATTCAATTTTGCAACTTCGAGACCAACGGTCGGACCTAGCGGTCGACGAGTGGCTCGTCGTGACACGAGGACGCACGAGCTGACGTCACCCGAACGCGGTATAAAAACTCCGGCACTTTTGCGTTAGCTTACCAACAGACAAACCCAAAGCATTCTAAAAAAAGTAAATAGAATAAATTAAATGAAATGGGCCCACAACATCCAAATTCGAAAAAAATATATATATTTAACCTTAGATGAAAGGGAGATTGGAGCTCGGCTCCACAGTTCCTCGTATAAAGATGAAATGACACTGATGATGATGCGTTAGCTTTCATTCTCGGCGCGCCATCGCAACAAACACACCACGCTCGGGAGCTCCAGAATACGGCACAAGATTTCTCTCATTCAATATCTGAGTCCCCAGATGTCCGATCAGGCTTCGGAGACCTTCATCGGTGCGTACCCAACGCCGATGTTGTGTGCAAAATGCTAGTCAGGCTTTTTCAAATTTCTTAATATGTAACCTTTTGTTTTGTTTGTTAAATAAATTGGTAGGATACCACCCATAATTGATTGTACCGCTTGTTTTATTGATTTTGATTTGCTATATATTCCCATGTGTGTATAAAAAAGAACAGAGTCCAAGTTATACTAAGCCGAGTTGTTATGGGGAGAGACGGATAACTCTGTCTCTCTTCTAATGATGAGGGACAAGGGCATCTCACTACCTCTGAGACAAAATTTAATCCATTTGGTAGCGGACATCTTTTATTAAAGAAAAAAATCATAATAAGTTAGTAATTTTGCATTCTAATCTGTTTTCACCTTAACATTGGTAAATTTACCTTATTTTGTACACTTCCACAATATCTTTGGTCGAACACGACCCGGGTTTCGCCTCTCGGCATATTCCGGTGCTAATCAGTGCACGAATGCACTCGAACTGACTGCACTCGAACAGTTATGTAATTTCAAAAAAGTAAGGCCGCAGTTTTAAACTCTCCTGGGGGCGGCACATAGCTAAGGAACGTCTCTGGTCAAGTACTTTATCTAATCTGTGGCTTATATCAACATTAATAACAAAACCACCCGTTGATGACACCTGGTTTTGAGAACCGTTCTATTTCATATTCAAAAATATAAAATAGCATGTTTTATAAGCAACGACCGCTCCCAACGCAGAGCGTATGTACTCCTAATAGAGCCTTTTTACGAGAACTACTCGTTACTCAGTTGCTAAGCCTTTTCAAAGGGACTAAAAATAGAAGAATAGCTATAGGACAGGACTGGTGGATAACTAATCACTTTTTTCTACACCCCATTTTTTAAATTGAATGAGTTGAAAGGAATTTTAGAAATGATGCATCCATGCATTTGTAATGAAATCTATTGATCGATTGAAAAATAATAATTGCTCGTGGTGAAGTTCGAAAGCATGATTCATTTTGTTTTTTTTTTAGTTGTACTTCATCTGATAATGTTTGCACCAATGATTTCAGCGTTGAATATACTTTGTTGATTACTTTATACGTATTGATTAAGCAATAAATGTGTTTGATAATATGTTTATTCCACCCATAAGCGACATATGAGCTAGTTTTGTACTGCATCACAACAATTGAGGCTATTTCTTGCAAGCCCGGCTTATTCCAAAATTGTTGAAAAGTAAACCATAAATGCTAGTAAACCATTTGCTAAATTACGCAAATAAATATTTTTTTTTTCAGTATTTTTAGAACCCATTCTCATACATGACTAAATATAAAAATGAATTTTTGTATGTATGTATTTGAATCTTTGGCGTCTATCAAAGCCCCCTATAGTGAAAGCCATGATATGGAGCTGAAAACAGGTACTTTTTTCAGATAAGCGGGCCGGCGTCATAATTTTCAAAGTAATATCACATCATTATGAAGCCATTTGTTTCTGATATATTATAGGAAATACATATTTATATTGTAATTATATATCTTTTCATTTACATATTTTTCAAAATAAGAAAAAATCACATTTTCTAAGGATTTTGAATAAAAATCTCGGAGAACAAAAGCAAACAAAGAAGGCAAATAATTTTATTAAAATTATTTTTTTTACAATATTTTAATACAGAATATGAGGTTGGATAGTTTATTAAAAAAATCAACGTCATTATTGAGATTTTAATCAATTAATAAATAATCTCAAAATTTATTTGTGCACACTGGTTCGTTACTCAATCCTTCCATAGGATTTCTCAAGTCATATCAGTAATCAAAAATCTCTCCCGCCCCCGACTTGTCGGATTTGGTATAAACAGGGTGGTCCTAAATAGGTAGGCAAATTTCTATGAGATTTTTGGGAAACAAAACAAAAAGTAACAATGAAATAAAACTTCTCAATCAAGGTCAAGTTATTAAATGTAAACATTTATTCTGGTCTACCTGCATGTCATTACAAATTAATACAAGTATGGTAGGTATAAAAAAATATTTAAAACAATTCAAATTGCAAACACAAAGACATTGTAAAATTATAAAGTCCATCTGCGATAATGAAGGTATCTAGTTTTACGCTCCCAGCGTTATATTATACTTCATTCAAAATCGAAGTGTAATTAATAACAGATAGTGTTTAAGAAATTAATTTTTGTGTAATAAAAATGATAGATAATCTTCTAGAAATTCTACAGTTAAAATATTGATATTGATAAACAATGTTAATTTTTGATACAATATAAAACAAACAAACTCCTTTCGGAGAGACCAGGAATTTACGACTGATTCATCAGTAATAAGAAAATACACGACCCACCTTTGATGACGTTCACTCTCAGCTAATCGCTATACAAAAAAAAATAGAATCAATAATAAAAGTAATTATAACGATGGCCATAGATTCCTTTAAGGGTGGGCGTCCTATTTCTTATAAAACAAATTCTACATGATTTGTGGAAACCCTATTACAATTTCGGTTACACATTTCTTTATAGTAACCAGTTATAGTATAGCAAATATTATATAATTAATTAAGAGTTCATTGTGTATAATGCTTCTACTTCAATATTTCAAAAGTATATAATCAAAACAAGAATTTATCTATACAGTGATTTCTAATTCAGGATTTTAACAGTAGGTAATCCAACAAAGCTTATTATATATAGCGTTTCTTAATTCTATTTTTTTAATATTAGTTAATTAAAGAAAGTTATTTATGTAAAATAAACGAATACAAAGACAATTATTTATATTTACTTATTTTAATACGTCGTTGGTTGTTTACCAGATCGCGGTGCTAGTGGAAGGGTATGGGGAACCTTGCTAGGGAACTACCCACTCCTCCTGGCCAATTCATTACAAAACCTCTTAATCTAAGTTCGGATTCAAGTCCTTTGACTTACGTATAACCAATACGCTCCTCTAGCCTTACGGCGACTTTCGTAAGTCGCTAGCTAGCTTCGACTAAAAATCGCAACTGCCAAGCCCCAGGCATGGCGTTACTAGTCCCGTCCTAGTCCCAGACTTGGACGTGACTAACCCCGTCGGGCATTCGAATTACATGAATCTTTGGCACTAACAAATACTACGTTAATTACTCGCATATTATTCACGGCGATCCAGTTAACATTAACAACAAAGGAAACCTTTTTGGTTTTAACTAACCATGGTTCTCAAAAACAAACAAAATGTATCTCAACAGTCCTCGTAACATTTATCTCTACACTAACTATAGCTTCGTACATCTTACAATTAGCTTAACAAAAAAAATACAATGAAGAGGAAACAATCTATTCCAATTCTCATTAAGTATAAAAGAAAATTACTTTGCAATCTCGTAAGGAGAGATATTATTTAACATTAAATCGTTTCTTTGGCAATACTAACTTATTTTCTTCAAAGCAAACAAAAAAAAAAACAACAACAAGCAACCTGCGGTATTTCCCATAATATTACGTTTGAAAGAATTCCCACGAAATCTTAGCAAGACAAAATACAAAAAAAAATGACACCCAGCTGATTGGGGTCATTGAACCGCAATCCCTTAAGGCGTCCTTTAGTTCGGCACCACCCAGCGCATGTCGCTCCGGCGCGTGCCGCTTCGGCGCCACGTCGGCTGGCATCATGTTGAGGACGTGAGAATTTCTCGGCAGGCATCCCCGAAAGACACCATTTAACCTTCCCCCTGGTTTATTTACCTTCAGGTTACTTTGTAAATGAATTTACGTAGAATTAGATCGAAACACAAAACCCGATTATTGATAACCCTCTAATTACAAAAATCGGCGTCATGACTGGTTTAGAGCTGAGCTTATTCTTCATAATTTAGCAGACTCGTTACACAAAAAAAAATAAAAGAAGCCAAACAAACACCGTCCAATTAACAAAAAAATAAAACAAATTAACGACAGCGTTAGACTTTAATCTACTCACGGTTTGGATTATCCGCCTTCCCGCTCCCATCCTTTCCGGTCATCGTCCTGCCTTATTTTATTTTATTAGTTTCAACACCCCTATTAAGCGAGGCGGTTATTTGGCTCCGATTGGAGGAATCCGCAACTAAAGATGCAAACTCCATTGATTTGGAAAATAAAAAAAAGAAACCGAATAAGGAGTATTCCTAACCTGTGGTGGCGGCGATACTGTCGGTCGGTACTTAGGAAGGGGAAGCTGCGTCCACGTAAGCCAGTTAAAGCCCAACACTTGATTATATATATAAATTCAAAAAAAAATTACTGAAATTCAAATACTAGATATCTGTAACAAATAGTTTTGAGAAAAATCGAGCGGAGGGCTCCGTCGTAAATCTGAAGGAAGGAAAAAAGTGAGCTTCTATCAGATTTGACCCGCTTTTTATTCTCCTTTCGCTGAAATAATTCCTCTGCCATTTGGGACTATTTTCTTTAAAACCAAATCCGATTGGTTGCTTCGTTTTGCTTACTGATTTTGGGGAATGCGACATTAGGTTCTCACGCCTCTCGACAAAAAATAATATGGGAATAACCTATTTATTTCGTCGCGTTTACTGCTTACATCTACTTCCTATATGAAACAACAATTATAAGGAATGCGTACGTGCTAAAAACTGAGGCGCCATTGTCACGCTTGAATAGTATTGTGGAATTTTCTTTGTGATGAGCAACTCTTCTGCGTACATGCTAGTCGATAAAATTTTAAAAAAGGGTTATCGTAAACGTGGGAACTGAACCATTAAAAACCGTCTCGTATCAACATAATATATCCATACAAGAAATCTTTCAAACATACATGTTATATTCAACGAAAAATAAGCTCATAAATTGGAATTTAGAGTTGATCTACGTATAGCCGCCATACAATTTGTTAGGAGCGGCTGGGATTTAACGGCACGGTCTTTTTTGCTGTGTTTTCTACGACACTGCTTGGAACTTAAGACTGCTATGCGTCTATGCGTTTAAGCGCCACATGTCCGATTGCGATAAAACTTCGACAATAAATTAACTTGCTCTTCCGGGAATAACATAGGCGTATTAAAATTAACTTAGTGTCGAAAAAATAAAATATTCGTATATTTCAATGTTTTTTACAGTTCACACGGCCGAGTATTCCAAAACGAAAATGGCCGACGTTTGAATTTTGACACCGATTGTGTTCGATTGCTTCGATTTCATATCTGTCAAATCTATGGTCTAAATTTTGACATTACATTTAAATGTGTTTCGTGCATAAGGTGTGATTGTTTGTTTGTTATTTATGCGATGTTTTTAGATTAGTTTTATTTGAAATTAGAAACTGTACTCTTTTAGATTCAATTAATACTATACTATTTATATATAGAACGTCAAAAAAATATTTCGTGATATTTGACAGCAAAAGTACATTGTGAATTATATTACATAACGTTAGTAAGCCATTATTTTATGGTTATTTTTAAATGTATGTGAATAAATGCAGTACGTAATTCCTGTGTCCACTGTCAATATTTGATATATAGATTCCAACATCGTATTCTAATTTGTCAATGATTATTATTATCACTTTTAGATCAAGATAGATTTTATCTTTGATCGTCCAAAAATTTGTTTACATTTAGTATTATGAAAATAATGATATAAAATGTGATAAAACGTTGCAAAATCATACACTTCCTCAACATCCCACAAAAAAAGCCTTGAATTTTAAAACACAAATGGGCTCAAAAGATACTGAAAAAATAAGAAAACTAAATTCGATAACTTTGTTAATTACACTTGTTGTGTTACAAAATGTGACACGAGTTTCGCCTATTTAAGAAGCGTCATCACATCAGACATAACATAGCAAGGTTTACGAATAAACTTATTATTAAATTTGAATTATTTTTATTCTGCACACTTCCATAAATTTTGTCGATAACGACCCGGGTTTCACCTTTCGGCATATTTTAGTTTTATCTAGTGCACCAATGCACTTGAACTGACGTTAAATTTCTATCGAGCACCTTCGGTCGAAATTCTAAAATAAGAAAAACTTATTGTTTATAATTTTTACTTTTGTTGAAGGAGATAATTATAGAGATACGCATATAATGGAATTTATTTTAACAGAAGTTTTACTGCGAGACCTGCGTTGTACTCAATTGCTCAACGTCTTTATTTCTAAGAGGGGGAGATATAAGAATATAGCTAGAATAGCTCTAGTAGTTGACTAATCGCTCTGGCTATGGCCTGATTTTAGGATCTGCTGGGTACGTCGGCTCGACACAAAAATTTACATTCGATTGGTAATAAATTTATGAAACTACCTGTACAGTTCAAATTAGAATTGTTTGAATTTTGTTCTTTTCCATGAGTTTTGTCGCTAACGACCCGGGTTTCGCCTTTCGGCATCTTCAGGCATTCCAAATGCACGGATGTACTTGAACTGACGCGTAGTAAACAGTTTGTATCGTTTATAAACAAAAATATTATTAGATTACTAAGTTAAAAGGCTATTAAAATGTAAATAATCGAAAATTGAATGTATACAATTTTCAATGGATTAAGTGGGTTTGTTATAATTATGGGGATTTTTTGAAAATATTAATGACCAGATAATAACATGGAACATGGAAAAGTACAAAATTCAAACAATTCAAATTTGATATTGAAATTCCATCAAGCCCCCCCAGTCGAAATACTTAATTACCTGTACAGTGTACTGGTATTCGATGCCACGAGTACCGCACCAAAGCCAAGCATGATTTACCATGATTTACCAGGTCTATTTCTGCTACTACGAAAAATAGTTGTTGGTAAACTTAAACATTATTCCAAAAATTAAGTAATTTACAAAATTTCTGCTACTACGAAAAATGGTTGTTAGCAAACTTGAACATTATTCCAAATATTAAATAATTTACGAAATTTCTGCTCCTACGAAAAATGGTTGTTAGCAAACTTGAACATTATTCCAAAAATTAAATAATTTACGAAATTTCGGCTACTACAAAAAATGGTTGTTAGCAAACTTAAACATTATTCCAAAAATTAAATAATTTACGAAATTTCGGCTACTACGAAAAATGGTTGTTAGCAAACTTGAACATTATTCCAAATATTAAATAATTTACGAAATTTACTAAATTAAGATCAAATTTAAAATATGATATATTTAATGCTCTCTTATTTTTAAAATATGAATTGCTAAAATCTGAATAAATTACTTACTTATATAACAAATGAACTCGTTTTTAATGTATTATTTTAGTACATAAATTTACATATGTAGCAATGTTTTGTTATTTTCATATTTACTGAAACTATCCGGATATATCCGGATAATTTCAGTTTTCCTATTCGATATCCGGATAGTTGAAAATGACGAATAGTTGGAATCTCTAGTTCATATATTTCAATATTTTAAATATAATTTTTAAGAAAACATTGAAAATAAATATGGTTTTTTTTGTCTTGTAATTAACCGATTTTCCTTAAAATAATATTTTCTCCTTGTCCCAATTGGAAGATGCTGTGGACCACGGTTAAGAAACCCTGATTCAGACCACATGATCAATCATTATGTTATATTTTAAGAGATTTTACACACTGTTTTTTATGATTTTCTCTTCTGCAGGTCATGTTGGTGTCTTACACTTGGTTGTAGGGCCTTATGGATTACTCCAATTACCCTTTCGTCTGATGTTGGGGTTTCCCCTCTTTTTAGTGTTGGTTCCTGTCTCTTTTTATTTTTTATATATTTTTTTTTATATTTTATTTTTTTGATCCCATATTATTTATTTTTTTAAATATGAGTGAGACAGGATAGTCGTCTGTATTGTATTGTTTTTTTTTTTTTTTTTAGTTTTTTTGGGGTACAGGTGATACAGTTTACAAAAATAATGAAGAAGAGGATAGTACAATGAGCAAAAGTAGTAAGAAAAAAAGAGAAAAAGAATACAGTGAGAAAAGAGTACAGTAAAAATAGAAAAACAAAAATATAATGATAAAAGATAAAAGAAAGAAAAGGCGTGGGGGTCGTGGTTGTTGGCAAGTCGACGTTTTGTTGACGTTGGTTGACACTGTAGGGTGATTCATTAACCTCGAGCAGCATTGTTATTTTTTGTTTTGTGGGGAAATGCTTGTCAGTTTAGTTTTTAAATTTAAATTTAAATTTTGGGAATTTATTTATTTTTTTATAAATTCCGTGTGGTCCCTCTTTTTTTTGTTTTTTACCCTCGAGAGGAGGTCGAGCCTACAGTGTCGGCGTGTGTCGTATGCCGAGGGTGGTTTTTGAAGACACCCCGGTGTATGCGCCCATTTTGTGGCGTACCAGCATGTGGATGAGGGGTCGGTGAAGAGCTAGGGAGGTTTGAGAAGGAGAACCTTCCTTGGCCGCGCTATGTCTGTGTGTGGGTATTTTATGTAATCGTTTAGTAGCGATTTGATAGTGTCGTTTGGGTGGTCTGCCATGTCGCTGTAGAATTTCTTCGACAGCTTCATGACGTGTTCGAGTATGGTGTCAGTTTTGGTGTCTCTGTGGAGAGTGGTATTTCGAACGAACCAGGGTGCGCCTGTTATCATTCGAAGTGATTTGTTTTGTATAGTCTGGAGCGTCTGGATGTGTTTCATGCTTGCGTATGCCCATATCGGGCATGCGTAAGTCATGATTGGACGAGTAATCGCGGTGTACAAGAGTAGTTTGCTGTTTATTGCAAGTTTACTTTTGTGCCCAATCATCGGGTAGAGTTGGCCTGTGACTTGGGATGCCTGTTTTTTTTTTACAGATATATGTCTGCTGAAATTTAGTCGCGAATCAAGAGTGAGGCCGAGGTATTTTACCGTTCGTGCCCACGGGATGTCTGTATTTCGCATCCGGATGCATTTGATATTCTTACCGTGTCTATTTGGCCTGCGACTGAAGGTTATTGCAGTGCTTTTTTCTGGGTGTATTTGAATGCGCCAGTTGGCGCACCAGGCTTGGATGTCCGCACTTGCCTTTTGTACAAGTGCGGTGGCTCTATTTCTGTTTAGCGATCGTGCTAGGATCGCTGTGTCGTCTGCGTACTGCGCGACGATTGTTTCGTTTACCCCCGGTATGAAGGCGGGTAGTGGGATGTCATGAGTATAAAGATTGTACAGCAGGGGCGATAAGGCGGACCCCTGCGGCACACCGGCTGTCGGCGTACGCGTCGTCGAAAGTTCGCCGTTGACTTTAGTGCGGAAAGTTCTGTTGGTCATGAATGAGTTTATGATTTTTAACATTGGACTTTCGAGGCCGGCCTCGGAGAGTTTGACTATCATACCTTCTATCCAAACCTTATCGAAGGCTTTGGCTATGTCGAGAAATAGGCCAGTGGTGAAACATCGGCGGTTGAAACCTTCGCTGATGAATTCAACAACTCTGAGTAATTGGTGGTTGGTGGAGTGTCTGTGACGGAAGCCGTGTTGCTCATCCGGGATGAGTTTTTTTTCCGTCACAAACTCTTCCAGTCGGGATTTAATTACACGTTCCAGTAGCTTTCCCATTGTCGGGAGTAGGCTAATGGGTCTGTGATTTTCTGGAATCTCGCGAGGTTTGCCCGGTTTTGGGATTAAGATGATGTCTGCGGCTTTCCAGGCGGGCGGAAAGTGTTGGACGGCTAGGCATGCGTTTATGATCGTTGTTAGTGCTTTGACACCGTTCTCGGGAAGGTGTTTCAGCGCATTGTGCTTTATTTCATCGTTGCCAGGGGCTTTACGATTGGATAATCATTTGATTCTGCATTCGATCTCGCCCGTGGTTGCGGGTGGGATGGCAGTCGCGGTCGGAGATGTTGTGATCTCTTCAGTGATTTTAATATATTTGGCGGTTACTGATTCTATACGTGTTTTGAGCACGAGGTCGTTTTGGTTGAATTCATTCGGAGAGAATTGTTTCTCGAGTGATTCTGCGAAAGTTTCTGCTTTTTCCGCGGCTGTGAAGACCGGGCCATTCGGACCGTTAAGCGGTTGAATGGGGCATTTTTTGTGTCTGACTGCTTTGCTGAGAATCCAGAAGGGATTGCTTCCTTTGGTCATACCCTGTAGGTATTTGCCATAGGAGGAGTCTCTGTGCTCCCGAAGTTCAATTTTAATCTCCGCGGTGAGACGGTTTTTGAGCGTTCTTGCTGTGGGATTGGCGTGCCGGCGCCATTCCTTACCCGCTCTGTTTTTTTCCCGAATTAGGTTCTTAATTCTAATTGGGATATCTGGTCTGTAGTCTTCCACGGGGACTTTGGTTGTGGCGGATTCTTTCGCGGCGCGTATGGAATCCGTCAGACCGGCAATTGCTCTGTCTATGTCTGCCGGATTGGCGGGACTAGCAGGGTTGTGGAAATTGTCTGAGAAGTGAGTGCTGAAATCTTCCCAGGAGACTTTGTCTCTGGTTTTTTTCGACACGATAGCAAGGGGGTCAAGGGGGTCAGCTAAGAATAGAAGGACCGGCCGGTGGTCTGAGTTTAGTTCGTGAACGACTCTGATATGCGGTGTGTGCGACATCGCTATTAATAGTGCGAAATCGAGCACATCTTGTGTGTTCGATGCAGGGTGGTATATGGTTGGCTCATTTGGAGCGGCAATGACGGCGTTGTTATCTAGTGCAAATTTGTAGACGGCTCGGCCACGGAAGGTGGTCCGGCGGCTATTCCAGGCTGAGTGTTTTGCGTTGAAGTCCCCGGCGATAACGGTGGCGGGGATATCATTCAACAGGAGATCGTTTAAGTCTGATGCTGCCAATGTTGTTCGGTGTGTCGGAGGGCAGTATACAGATATTAACTGTATTTTGTCTGCATTTTTTGTGTTAATGCATATCGCGGTTGATTCTAAATTGCAAGAGTTTAGACGCAGTTTCTGGATAGTAGCACAATGGTCTATGTGTGATTTTATTACGATGGCGGTTCCTCCGCCTTTCGCGTGCTTCCGGTCGGTCCGGTGCGTACTGTAATTCGGGAAGTTAATCGGTGTCGCGGGTTTCAAAAACGTTTCATTGACGAGTAATGCGTCAATGTCGTGTGTTCTAAGGAAATTTTGCACTTCGATTTTATCGTTGCGTAAAGTACCGTTTGCGTTCCAGAACGCTATCTGTAGTGATGTAGGTCTAGTTTTAATGTTGGCCATGGTTGGTTAAGGAGGTGGTCTGGTAATAGATGTCGCATACGCGAGCAATGGTTGCTTGGCTGCGCGCGATTGAGTCCTGAAGTTCTCTTACGAGTTCTTCCAGGGCCCTGTCACGCGCGGCTTCGCGTGGGACGGAGGGAGTAAAATGCTTGGTACTCACTTTGGGTTTTGGTGTCGGTCTCAGTTGTGTCATGTCGGCAACTTTGGCTGCCCAAGAAGTGCTTGGTCGTTGTTGTTGAGTTTCTCGTCGGGCTGAGGGGTCTTCGTATCTACGTCCTGTATTAGACGGCAGTGCAGGCCAGTTCTCGGCACGCTGTATGGGTTTGCCCGCACGTGGATGGTGGGGGCAGCCCCGGTAGTTTGCCGGATGCTGTCCAGAGCAGTTTGCGCAGGTGGCTGGACCGTTCTCTCGTTTTTTTTTTGCATGAGTCGGTGCGATGGTCCATCCCACATTTCACGCATTTTGGCGGTGCGTGGCATCCAGTCTGGGAGTGACCGAACATTTGACAATTGTGACGGTGTGCTCGACGTCGAGCAGCATGAGGGCCATTGGTGTCCTGGATTGACCTTTCTTCATCCTTTGTGCTCTTATGATCGGGTAGCCTTCTTCCCGCAGCATTTCCTCCACCTCCGAGTCCTCAAATTTTTCGGGGATTCCCTTAAGTACGATCTTGTATGTTTCATCCTTCTTAAGGGTGTAACAGTGGAAGGAAATGCTGCGTTTGTCTAGGAAGTCGATTATTCGTCGGTAGATTGTGCTGTTGTCAGTATTGACTCTCAGGGAATCTTTCTGGTCTGTTGCAGAAAATCCTGAGAGTCCGGCGAGCTTAAGGTCCTTTTCAAGGATGGAGAAGTCTCTTTTTCGGTGGATGATTATTGGGGGCGTTTTTTCGGAGTTTTTGACTCTCTCTGTGTTGTCCCCATTTTTATTGGCAGTGGGTGTCTGTGGGGTGGTTTTGTCAGTCGTGATAGTTGGGGCTACTTTTTTTTTAGGTTTGGCGGTAGTAGTCGGAGAAGTGGTGAGTATAGTTGGGGCGTCTGGTGGGTTTTTGGTCGTTTTTTTTGCCGCTTTTTTTGAGCGGCGAGTGGGTATGGTTTTGAATGTTTCAGTTTTGGATTCTTCGTCCTCTTCCGATCTAATTTTTCTTTTGAGAGGTTTGGTTTTTCGAGGTCGTGATGTGGACTGTTGCGTGTCTGAGGATTCATTGGCTGACTCGTCGCAGACCATGTCCACCCAGACGAGTTCTGGGGTCGGTGCGTTTTTTTCCTCAATGATTTTTTTAAGGTTGTTAGCCTTTTCGTCTGTTTCAGTGCATGGTGAGAATGCCATACAAAGCAGCTGGTAGAGCGTGAGGAGAGACTCAACAGAGATGAGGCCTTTTCCATCCTTCCCTGTATGGAGAAGGTCCGAGATCTTGAATAGCATGGAATTCTGGTGGGTCTTGTCGGTAATAATCTCCTCAGGAGACAAATCGGATATTGGGTTGTTATTGTCTAGCGTTGCGGTCGGGCTGTTGTTGTCAGACATTTCGATTATTGTTGTTGTATAGCTTGGTCGGTGTGAGTGGGTAGTGCTGGTTTGTGCGGTTGTTGGTCTTGCGGGTGAGAAGTTCGGGAGCGGTGGTCGGTGTTGAATGGCTATGGTCGGTAGGTTTAGTATTGTTGTCTGAGATATTGTGGAACAGTAGCGATAGTGGCGGTGTGCACTGGTCTGCTATCTGAACGTGAATGAGCTCGATGGGTGGGTTAGCGGCAGACTGCTTCTACCGTTGCCCCACGTGTTGCAATATGTATTGATATATTCCACTAAATTTGGCTACGACTTATGTCAACCATTTCATATAACCATCGCTGCATTGCCGCCAAAGTATGAAATAAAAATAATAGTAAATACAATGGGGAATCATAATGGTAAATTTTAAATAGGTAATTATTAATACTAAAACGGGGTAATCATTTTTTCGCCGGCAACACTTGGTTCGCGTTGTGGCGGGATCGGCGAAAAAAGAGCGAGACAAAGTGCAACCGAAAAAAAAGGTAAACTGTCTCTTTTGCTGACAGTGTTTGTAACAGATAGACGTGGTTTTTTTTTCGGCGGCGGCAAACATCTAATCCGATGTTTTGCCGTCGCCCTCCCACGAGTACAAGGGACATCTGTGGCCATCTGCTAAATTTCAAGACATTTGCAAAACTTATCATGATTAAAGTAACTCTCAAATAGGGGTTGTGACGTGAAATGTTGTAAATTCAGTGTGATGAATCCCGAAGTGTAATTCGATGTTCCAGTCTGCCTTCTAGGAATCCCAAAAAGGTTGGTAAAACATATACGTTGCAATAAATCCGGCGCTGTCACTTGTAATCAAACTTATGTTTGTCTTACACGGAGAAGCGGCTGTGTGGTAAAATCCATGCTTGATAAGGTAACATTAAAAATCACCAGCGAATACTAATGTCACCGTTCGGAAGGCAGGCGGAAACAACCGAAAGGGAATTCAAATAAAATCACAGCTCAATTTAACTCAAATTTGTTATTATGTTCGCTATTGTATGTTATACCAGTATATGTAAATGTGTATTAACATGTGCTTATTTCCAATTATCCAACTGCTGTAAGATTATTTGTCGCACAACGATGTATTAGAATTAGTGGCAGACTGCATCTCGGGAGACATTAGAATAAATTTGCATTGTTTGTTTCAACTAAAAACGTATTTAACGATGAGGTTCCACAGGGAGCGAGCTATACTTAGCTAAAACCGGCTGCCTAAAAACCAACATTGATGGTGTTTTCGCCAGCGTCAGTGGGTAGAGATCCCCCCCGACGTGGCAAACCTGTCGTCTCCTGTGTGAAGATCAGCGAAGTGGGGGACGCCAGATTGGTAATAAGCCTTTTTTGACAGTGGGCCTGGGATCTTGCGTGGTAGCCAAAGGTTTGGCGTCCTCCACTCTAGGGTAGTCATCGATGCTGGTGCTAGTTAGTTCATTACCTAAGGTGGAGGGAAAGCATATAGCCTCGCGGGTGTATGACGCCCGGAGACTGTGATACGACAGACGTGTAAAACCTGGGCGAAAGAAACGCCGTTACTCGAAGACGCAACAACTCGAAGTTACAAAAATCCTTTTTTTTTCAATAGACCAAACCCATTTTGCCAGATGGGAAATTACATGGATATGTCATCCACACAAGGTATGCTGTCGTATCGAAACCGCTCTTTGGCAGAGAGCGGCTTTCAACCCCGGCTTTCCGCCCACCTGCGTAAAAAGAACACGTTGCTAATTTTGCTGCGTGGTCGACGGACGTGGCGTTTTTCGTGTGGGAGGCAGTCAGGTTCGAGCCTGACTCCAATTACTAACGTATACGCCTGACCAAACGGTCCCGACGAGCTGGACGCTTGTCGGCATAGCGGACCGATGGAACGCTCAGCCGTTCATCACATTTTTGGCGTGTAAAACTCCGCTATGTAGGTCCCACGATACGACCGCCACGTGCCTGAGATCACAATAAATTTATAAAATAGAGTCCGCACCTAGGTGTCGGACACGGAGGACTCATTTTCAAGAGTGTGGCTGATGATGACAACATCACTCGGGTTTCGAAACCGAGAATACTTTTTAGTAACGCCACTGCGCTAGTTTCAAAGAAACTGGTGCTAATTCTTACGAATTGCCTGTCCGATACTTAAGCGAGACATAGTTTTTTAAGAATAATAATTTGTCTTCCTGTTCACACTCACTAAACAAAGATTCAAATATGATATTCATTGCTGTCACTAATTATAAATGAAAAAAGAACACCAAAGAGATAATGTTATCCATTGCATAGGATTTCATAAATAAATAATAAAGCTATTAAGTATCGAATTTATTTCGTACAAATTCCAATCAATAAACACCAACTCATTATCTAACAATTTAGATTGTGCAGTAGCACGTAGTTTTAATAATATTCCAATCGTTAATAGCAAGCAGTACTGAAAGGCCGCAAAGTTTTGAAATAATTAATAATATGTTTTATTGCCCGATAATGGGATTGTGTTGTTTGTTGATCTCTTTGTTGTTAGTTTCTCTATAAATGTCACCTGAAATTACCAAAGGGAGATTCAAGGACGGTCTGTCCATTACGTTGTTTTTTCTATAACCCGGGTCGTAATAAAAGTTAGATTTCTTAGTGGATTTTCATTTGTAAATTCACACCAATGTTATTCATTTTCGCTGTTAGATTTTTTTTGTACATGTGAGTTAGTCGAGGAAATTTTTCAAAATTACCATAACCTATGCTTTTTTTAAATAAACTGGTGTTCCGCACCTATATTTGATGGTGACCCTGTGTTTGATTTGCTTTGCAATTGTATCCTACTGTTATTTCATAAACGTGTACAGGGGGGCGATGCTATACCAAAGTCAGGGATTACGGTGAAAAACGGATAACTCTGTCTTTCGTCGAATCGCTGGTGGCGACGTCTTCACAGTATCTGTAGCCATCCGCTCCATTTAAACCCATTTGTAAATATTATCATCATCAAACTAATTCCAAAATAGTTAATTTGACGTGAAATGTTTTAAATTCCGGTTGACGAACTCTGACGCCGGATTCCGCCCCGAAGCTGAGTTATATCGTCTAAAGGTTGGTCAAATTAAATATGGCGCTACCACCTGTAATCAAACCTATGTTTGTTTTACATGGAGGGAGCGACCAAGGAGTAAAGCCATGCTTGATTCCCCCTCAGTAGGACTTCATCTTAAATCCGCGAAATCAACGCGTGTCACTTCCTGCAGTCTGGACATGCTCATGCGTGCCAACATTAAACTCTCTCATCAAAGGTAATTTGCTGCATCTCGGCGCAATATTGAGTAATCTTTTTAATGAAACGCTCGTGTCTCAGCGAAACCAACTTGAGCATAATCATTTACAAAAATTATGCGCATTAAATTAAATACAATCAAAATTATATCAATATATCTCTCTCATCAAGACTAAGTCGCTGCCACATCCTGAGTTATCATAAATACGAATTATTTCTCTTGTCCCTTCTGAATGGACTGCTCTCATCTCCACGGAAACCAACTTAACTTCTCCGCCAATTTATGCACACGTATCATAGAGAACGCATTCGATCTAAACTATCAGAACTAGTGAAGTAGAGCCTAAATTAGGATTAACTTCTTAGAAGAGTATGGACAGAGACAAGACAATAATCAGAACGGCGGGATGCCGACATGAACGGAATGTAGACCCGCGAGATAGAGCGTCGACGGGCGCCGACCGGACCGTCGCGACGCTAAAATAAGAATTCATAAAACATTGATTGCGAGAGTGAAGCCAAGAGAAACACTGTCACACAAATTGTTTATAGGTTTCGTTTATTATTATTGTAAATTTTATAAAGCGCTAGCGCGCGGATAAACTTATTAGAATAAGCGCCGGATTGCATAAACAGAGAATAATTAGTATAAATGACGATTGTAGGCGGGTGTTAAATCAAGTCACAGAACAGGGTAGGCTGTGGGAGCCATGAGTCAGCCTGGACTCTGTAGTTTTCTTGTGTATTTTTTTGACCGAAGAGGTCAGACGTCAGCGAAATGTCTTTTCTTTTTTTTTGTGTTTTCCTCGCGACGCCGGTAAACCGCCATTCTCTGAGCATGCAATTCCGGGAGGTGAGGAGGTCTGGTTAGAAATAAAGGTCCTTGTGGCGGTAACGAGGGACTCTGCAGCAGGTCGCCTCCGGCCAGACATTCTCACCCTAGGGTAGTATAGGCATTGTGGGTGAGCCGTTTTCATAAAGGAGCGTCTGAGGATTATGGTGCCGCCACTCACTGTTGAGTAGGGATTTGAGGTATGTCGGATGTGTAAAAGCCGTGGAGCGTGCGCGCTTGCTCTCCACTGGACATGCAGGTCCCTGGAGAGCCCCCAGGTTGTCGAGAGTTCGTCGAACCAGCAAGAGATAAAAACACTAAATCCATCCGCCAAGATGAACATTGTCGTCTAGGTGACGACAATTCTCAAACGGTAGACCTAAATATCGAAGTGGGTCTCCGGCAGAGGTCACTCTTTAAAACTATCCTCCGCCGTTCTATGCGAAGTAACGCGAATGCATTAGAGTAATTTGTTGTGCGGAGTTGTAACACAGGCGGCCTCCGGGCAAGAATTATCATAGCCGACCGCTATGTTATGACAATACTTGTGAGCCCTGACCTGAGAGGTCAGGGATAAACTGGATTTTTGTCCGCATGGCGGGCGGCGGAGGACTAACAACCCTCACCACAGACAGGCCTGTAAACCTTGTCCGTGAGGGTCTCGTGGAAACTGGCCCGTGATGTGTGAAACCGAGCACGTAGAATCTTAGGGGCGGAGAGGAAAGTTTGTTTGATTTTTTTTGTTGATGATTATGAATAAATATTTTGTCCATGCTAATTTAACTATTTTTACTATTGTGCAAAAACTCACTTGCCTAGAAATTCGCTAAAATAAACTCTGATGATGATGGATAAATGTCCTAATCCTACTAGATTAGCTGTTTATAGATTCACTACCTAGACCGATCGTCAATGTCAAATCACCTCCCGCCCACGATTAGCATAGATGCAAATAATATAGAGTCACCGATATTTAGTTAGTTAAGAAATAAATTGGACCTCAGCTGCCATCACCTGTTGTAGAGAAGCCGAGAGTCAAACCAAAAGTATAAGCTAAATTGTTTGTTTTACCTGTTTATCTTGCTATATGTTTTTAGACTTGCACGCCTGCAGTAACGTGTAAGTCTCCAAATCAATGTTTTTTTCACTTGCCACTGCTAGCTGCAAATTGTTATATGTGACGAAAGATGAAAGAAATTGAGTGAAGAACACCAAAGAAATACTAGTATTGTATGTTATCCACTGCATAAGATTTTATAAAAGAATAATTAAATCATTAAGTATCGAATCGTGTTCAATACGAATTTAAATCGTTAAGTATTAAATCATTATCAACACAATTCAGATCATTAAGCATCACTTCATTTTCAATAATATTCAAATCCTTAATTGACACTTATTATAATGAATGGCAAGGACGGCCAGCCTTGACTCGCCCTTATAAAAATTGAAATAATTATTAATACTAGCTGTAAGCCCGTTGCCCAGCAACGTGAGATTTTGGTTGCAAAGTATTTAATTTTATTTATTTTATGGTATTTTATTTTATTTTATTTTATGTTATTTTATTTTATTTTATTTTATTTTATTTTATTTTATTTTATTTTATTTTATTTTATTTTATTTTATTTTATTTTATTTTATTTTATTTTATTTTATTTTATTTTATTTTATTTTATTTTATTTTATTTTATTTTATTTTATTTTATTTTATTTTATTTTATTTTATTTTATTTTATTTTATTTTATTTTATTTTATTTTATTTTATTTTATTTTATTTTATTTTATTTTATTTTATTTTATTTTATTTTATTTTATTTTATATTATATTATTTTATTTTTTTCTATTTTATTTTATTTTATTTTAATTTATTTTATTTTATTCAACTAATTTTCAAATACGCTAACAAATACATTTCGTAAAAGAAGAAAAAGACCCGAGGACATCAGTACGCACACATTTGTGAAAAGTGAAAAGTAAAAAGCGAGTGATTATTTTATCGGCTATTAATATATAAACTAGCTGTAAGCCCGTTGCCCAGCAACGTGAGATTTTTGTTGCATTGTGTTTAATTTTATTCTATTTTATTTAATTTTATTTTATTTTATATTATTTAATTTAATTTAATTTAATTTAATTTAATTTAATTTAATTTTATTTTATTTTATTTTATTTTATTTTATTTTATTTTATTTAATTTAATTTTATTTTATTTTATTTTATTTTATTTTATTTTATTTTATTTAATTTTATTTAATTTAATTTAATTTAATTTAATTTAATTTAATTTAATTTAATTTAATTTTATTTAATTTTATTTTATTTTAATTTATTTTATTTTATTTTATTTTATTTTATTTTATTTTATTTTATTTTATTTTATTTTATTTTATTTTATTTTATTTTATTTTATTTTATTTTATTTTATTTTATTTTATTTTATTTTATTTTATTTTATTTTATTTTATTTTATTTTATTTTATTTATTTTATTTTTATAGTTAGCAGAAATTTCGTAAATTATTTAATATTTGGAATAATGTTCAAGTTTGTTAACAACCATTTTTCGTAGGAGCAGAAATTTCGTAAATTATTTAATTTTTGGAATAATGTTCAAGTTTGCTAACAACCATTTTTTGTAGTAGCCGAAATTTCGTAAATTATTTAATTTTTGGAATTATGCTTAAGTTTGCTAACAACCATTTTTCGTAGGAGCAGAAATGTCGTAAATTGTTTAATATTTGGAATAATGTTCAAGTTTGCTAACAACCATTTTTCGTAGGAGCAGAAATTTCGTAAATTATTTAATATTTGGAATAATGTTCAAGTTTGCTAACAATCATTTTTTGTAGTAGCCGAAATTTCGTAAATTATTTAATTTTTGGAATTATGCTTAAGTTTGCTAACAACCATTTTTCGTAGGAGCAGAAATTTCGTAAATTGTTTAATATTTGGAATAATGTTCAAGTTTGCTAACAACCATTTTTTGTAGTAGCCGAAATTTCGTAAATTATTTAATTTTTGGAATTATGCTTAAGTTTGCTAACAACCATTTTTCGTAGGAGCAGAAATTTCGTAAATTGTTTAATATTTGGAATAATGTTCAAGTTTGCTAACAACCATTTTTCGTAGGAGCAGAAATTTCGTAAATTATTTAATATTTGGAATAATGTTCAAGTTTGCTAACAATCATTTTTCAAAGTACCATAAATCGACCTCGGCGCATATATCGACAGCCCTGCAGTTTTTTAATTGTAAATAATGTTATTTTTAGACTAATTGAAATGTTTGAATTTGCTAACAAACATATTTCGTAGAAGAAGAAATAGATTTCGGGACATATATCAACACCCCTGCAGTATTTAATTGGAAATAATATAATTTTTAGAATAATTAAAATGTTTAAGTTTGCTAATAAATATATTTCGTAGAAGAAGAAATAGATCTCGGGACATATATCAACACCCCTGCACTATTTAATTGGAAATAATATAATTTTTAGAATAATTGAAATGTTTAAGTTTGCTAAAAAACATATTTCGTAGAAGAAGAAATAGATTTCGGGACATAAATCAACACCCCTGCACTATTTAATTGGAAATAATATAATTTTTATAATAATCGAAATGTTTAAGTTTGCTAACAAACATATTTCGTAGAAGAAGAAATAGATCTCGGGACATATATCAACACCCCTGCACTATTTAATTGGAAATAATATAATTTTTATAATAATCGAAATGTTTAAGTTTGCTAACAAACATATTTCGTAGAAGAAGAAATAGATTACGGGACATATATCGACACCCCTGTAGTATTTTAACTGTAAATAATGTAATTTTTAGAATAATTGAAATGTTAAATTTTCTAACAAACATATTTCGTAGAAGAAGAAATAGATTTCGGGACATATATCAACACCCCTGCAGTATTTAATTGGAAATAATATAATTTTTAGAATAATTGAAATATTTAAGTTGGCTAACAAATATATTTCGTAGAAGAAGCAATAGATTACGGAACATATATCAACACCCCTGCACTATTTAATTGGAAATAATATAATTTTTAGAATAATTGAAATGTTTAAGTTTGCTAACAAACATATTTCGTAGAAGAAGAAATAGATTACGGGACATATATCAACACCCCTGCACTATTTAATTGGAAATAATATAATTTTTATAATAATCGAAATGTTTAAGTTTGCTAACAAACATATTTCGTAGAAGAAGAAATAGATCTCGGGACATATATCAACACCCCTGCACTATTTAATTAGAAATATATATAATTTTTATAATAATCGAAATGTTTAAGTTTGCTAACAAACACATTTCGTAGAAGAAGAAATAGATTACGGGACATATATCGACACCCCTGTAGTATTTTAATTGTAAATAATGTAATTTTTAGAATAATTGAAATGTTAAATTTTCTAACAAACATATTTCGTAGAAGAAGAAATAGATTTCGGGACATATATCAACACCCCTGCACTATTTAATTGGAAATAATATAATTTTTAGAATAATTGAAATGTTTAAGTTTGCTAACAAACATATTTCGTAGAAGAAGAAATAGATTTCGGGACATAAATCAACACCCCTGCACTATTTAATTGGAAATAATATAATTTTTAGAATAATTGAAATGTTTAAGTTTGCTAACAAACATATTTCGTAGAAGAAGAAATAGATTTCGGGACATAAATCAACACCCCTGCACTATTTAATTGGAAATAATATAATTTTTATAATAATCGAAATGTTTAAGTTTGCTAACAAACATTTCGTAGAAGAAGAAATAGATTACGGGACATATATCGACACCCCTGTAGTATTTTAATTGTAAATAATGTTATTTTTAGACTAATTGAAATGTTTAAATTTGCTCACAAACATATTTCGTAAAAGAAGAAATAGATTTCGGGACATATATCAACACCCCTGCAGTATTTAATTGGAAATAATATATTTTTTTAGAATAATTGAAATATTTAAGTTGGCTAACAAATATATTTCGTAGAAGAAGAAATAGATCACGGGACAAATATCGACACCCCTGCAGTATTTTAATTGTAAATAATGTAATTTTTAGAATAATTGAAATGTTTAAATTTGCTAACAAACATATTTCGTAGAAGAAGAAATAGATCTCGGGACATATATCAACACCCCTGCACTATTTAATTGGAAATAATATATTTTTTAGAATAATTGAAATATTTAAGTTGGCAAACAAATATATTTCGTAGAAGAAGAAATAGATCACGGGACATATATCGACACCCCTGCACTATTTAATTGTAAATAATGTATTTTTTAGAATAATTGAAATGTTTAAGTTTGCTAACAACCATTTTTCGTAGTAGCAGAAATTTCGTAAATTATTGAATTTTTGGAATAATGTTCAAATTTGCTAACAACCATTTTTCGTAGGAGCAGAAATTTCGTAAATTATTTAATATTTGGAATAATGTTCAACTTTGCTAACAACCATTTTTTGTAGTATATATATTTTATCAAACTAATTTTCAAATACGCTCGAGGACATCAGTACGCACACATTTGTGAAAAGTAAAAAGTAAAAAGTAAAAAGTAAAAAGTGAAAAGTGAAAACTTATTTTATCGGCTATTAATATATAGATGCCTCAACGCTCTGTCAAAGGATTGTTTTGTTTATGTTTTTTTTTGGTTTACTTTATAAAGATTACCTGTTAATACCAAATGTAGATTCACGGACTGTCAGTACAGTATGTTTTTTTACAACCGGGTCGTAATGAAAGTTAGATTCACTAGCGAATTTTCATTTGTAAATTCCTACCAATGTTATAAATTTTACTGTTATATGTTTGTATCTTACTCCTGTGAGTTAGTCGAGTATGTTTTCAAAATTTCCCCTTAACCTGTGCTTTATATAAATAAACTGGCGTGTTGCACCTATATTGATTGTGATCGTGTGTTTGATTTGTTTAGCAATTGTTCCTGATTAATTATTTCCTAAACTTGTAAAAGAGGCCTACGTTATACCAAAGCTAGTCATTATGGTGGAAAACGGATAACTCTGTCTTCCATCTAATTACTAGTGACGAGGTCTTCACAGTATCGATTTAGAGTCTTATCTTAATTAAATCAAATGTCTCATCACTCTATTCATTTGTTTGTCCTTTTGCTGATTAGATAAAGATTAAAAAAAAACAGTATATAAGACGAGATACATTGTACATTTATCAGTACATACTCAATCAAGCCTCTGAAGTCTTTGACCATCACTACTGCTGGTAAGTGTTTTTTTAATACAACAATTGTATAATAATAACTAACTGACCCGGCATGCGTTGCAATGCCACTAAAAGAAAGAACGTGTTTGTGTTTTTATTATGTTTATTGAAGTGCTTTTGGATATATTTTGTTTTTTTGTCTGGTGCGTATATGAATAGATCTTAAGGTTTTTCAACGCGTGAGCAGGCCAGATACAGCTGTCCATGTGTGAAGCACGGATTTTTAAAATTTAGTCCACACACTTGTAGCGATTGTCCAAATGCGAGTCGCACCGGAAAATGCAAACATTTTAATTCTAATGGCCTATGTGTCGGAATTATTGGAATGCTTGGCAACAGTACTTTGTTTCCTTTAAATTTTCCATTTAAAACTGAAGCTTAGATGATATTGTTCATTAATTTTTCACTGAAAGCCTGGTACCGTTGCAAAGTCGTGGTGGATTTATATTTCGGAGAAGAATGATAGGTACGTCAATTTTCAGTGTTAAAACGTATGGTAGCATGCCTGGCAAATCAAGTGAGTTTAAGAAATCAGTTGGATAATTGACAACTTCGTCTTGATCAATTTATAGTATCGATGGACTTATACGTTGTTTCTTTGCCTGGTATTTATTTCGTTTGGAATCCTGAAGTTGATGGCATCACCATCGTTGTTTTTGACTGCTAATATAAAACATTCACTAAGCCACTGATGATTTTTGTAATTCTGTGCGATATTTGGGAAAACTTTGTGCATCAATTCGCTTACGGTTGTTGTAATTTTACAGAAGCTTGGTGGTAATGTGTGGATTCATCGATTTCTATTTTTCATTACCAATATCTGACAATTGTTTTTTGAAACGTTCAGCGGACGCATCATATTGTAATTCTACACGCATATTAGCTTTCAAAGTCAATTTATGCACATGTCACCATAAAACTGATGATTTGAGACATGCACTTGATTCATCAGCAGCTGTTGAACGTGGTATAACTGGTAGAGTTTGTCGAAAAACACCAGACAATAAAAAGGTTCGCCACCAAAGACCTGTTCATTTCCTCTCAAATCTTTTAGTGTACATATAGTGAAGATTTTCCAATGCCTTTTTGAAATGTTTAAGTTTGCAAATAAATACATTTCGTAGAAAAAGATCTCGGGATATATAACGACAGTCCTTCAGTATTTAAATTGTAAATAACATATTTTTTAGAATATTTGAAATGCTTTAAGTTTGCTAACAAATATATTTCGTAGAAGAAGAAGTAGATCTCGGGACATAATATATTGACAGCCTTGCAGGATTCAAATTGTAAATAATATAATTTTTAGATTAATTAAGAAGTCTACAAATATATTTCGTAGTAAAAAAAATAGACCTCGGAGCATATATCGACGGGCCTGCAGTATTTAAATTGTAAATTATATAATTTTTGGAATAATGTTTCAGTTTGCTAACAACCATTTTTCATAGTAGCAGAAATTTCGTAAATTATTGAATTTTTGGAATAATGTTTAAGTTTGCTAACAATTATTCTTCGTAGTAGAAGATTTTAAAATAAATGTCTAAATATAGTTCTATAAAATATCCATACCGTCATTAAAATATTCCTAATGCATGTAAGAAATTAAAAAGATTTTCAACGCCGGATGCAAAATAAACCCATACCTTCCAATAATCGAATCAATGACACTGATCAAAATCTGTCAAATCAGCTCCAAAAAATCTTGAAATTGTAAATTATTTAATTTCAAAAATAATGTTAAGTTTGCTAACAATTATTTTTCCTAGTAGAAGATTTTAAAATAAAAGTCGAAATACAGTTCTATAAAATATCCATACTGTCATTAGAATATTCCTAATGCATGTAAGAAATTAAAAATATTTTCAAGGCCAGATGCAAAATATAACCATACCTCCAATAATCGAATCAATGACGTCACTGTTCAAATCTGTCAAATCAGCTCCAAAAAATCTTTTCCCAGCCCTTTAATTATAGCTTCAAAAAATCGAATTAGTATATTCGATTATTTAAAAAACGCCGTAGCGATGCAAACTTTCAAATAAAGTTCTCTCAATATTATTACGATGCTTCAGTTCTAAGCCAGGAAATTTGAATTTAAAGACGTCCATTTCAATTGTTTTAAATTGGAACGACGAATTGTCAGGAATATTGAAAAAAAAATCTGGATCAGGACACCCTTCACCTAGCGGGATGAAATATAGTTAACATTTGATTCTCATATCTAGCAAATATACATAAAAAAAATCATAAAAATCGGTCAAGCCGTTTCGGAGGAGTTTGGCAACAAACACCGTGACACGAGATTTTTTATATATATTGTCATGATCAGGTATTTTGGCCATGACTTCCCTTAGCATTCCAAGGTCATTTCGCTAGAAAGATCGCAGTGCAAAGTAAGAAAGAGAGAGGTAAGATATGTAAAGTAGCTTCGAAAACGAATAAGCTTAATCGACAGATTTGCCAATGTAACATTTAATTTAACGCTAATTAAGAATTGCCAGCTATCGCGGCTTCTCGAAACAATAAAGTAAATTCCACTAGACTAAAGTAAATTAATGAAATACACAAGATTTTTTTTGATAATTTTGATTTTGTTTTATCATAACCGAAGCAACAATCGAATAACGATTTTGCCGGAATATGAAAAATTAGCAAATTTACAGGTAACTTAGTACAGTACAGCGTAAGCTGTTATTAATTAAAGCATCGAATCTCGTATGCAAATCCGCGATGAGAACACTAGGGTTCTCATCGACAGAACACCAACATAACTTCGTGCCAGTAAAAGCATGACGCTAATTTTTAGCGAAAGACACCTGACTAATTAAAAATAAAATCATGTACACGGTTTTGGCTTAGGAAGCCGCGCCGGTAAAATATTAGAATCGTGAATTACCGACGCCCCAGATAAAAATGGACGCCGTAATCCTCGAGTCCCCGAGGGCCATGGATGTAAACGTCTGTGCGAATTTCATGAGAATCAGATGATGTGATAATTAATTATTCCTCAGACGACCATCTCCATACACATTCCATACAAAAATGAATTTTCACCTCAGCCGCTGTGAGAGTATATCTCCGCGGGCAGCCGCGACTTCACTCGCACCAATGACACGCCGCTAGGGGCCATCCCGCTCTGTCGCGCAACTGCGTCCCTTACCGCGAGATGAAGAATTATTAAATCTAGATTAATCACCTTTGCCGTTTTTTTCTGAAGTAAAAATTAGCAACAGGTAAGCGGACGGCCAGGCCCGACGCCCCTGCGTAATTTTCAGGCGCATCCTTTCATAGATGCGCCCTACAGAAAATATTCTAACTTGAATCGTCTCTGTAGCTGTTATAAATGAATTAATCAATCTACCGTTAATAATTCCGCGAAGAGGAGAGAGTTCGCGTCGCACCTGAAATTCGAGTTTTAGCGCCAAGTGCAATTTTTCGACATTTTTGCCTGTATCTCGTGTTGCCTGTGAGATACAGAATAGCTGGTATAAAAAGAAATGTGCGGACGCATTTTTTGCATAAGAAAACCATTTTTTTGATTTTTTCCATGTCATAGCTATTGAGTAAGAGCAATAATTCGCTCATCAAAATTAGCGCGAACGAAAAATTTCAGTCGGCGCCATTTTGGGAAAGCGGGCCAGATAACGGGAAATTCGGCCAGCGGCCAATCAGCGCCCGTAAAGGGTGCGTACGAGAACAGATTTGCGCTTCTCGCTGGACCAAAGTGATGCTCACTTTGGTCCCCGTATACGGAGATCTCACGAAAGTAGTATAAAGAGATGTCGCAAATCTGTAAACTGTCTCACTTTCTACCGACGTCTCGCTGTCCATACGCCCCCGCGTCTGCCGACTCCGCTTTCTCTCTTCGATCGCCATTCAGTACTTTCTCTTGCAAACACTTAAACCTTGCTGGAAGTCTGGGTCACGAAATTACTTGCTTCTAAGTAAATTTCGAAAGCCAAGACTTCCGTAGAATCACTAAATATCAAATAAATTCATTTAAATACGAGAGCTGAGCCGCCGCCCCCACCGACTACCAGAACATCTCCAAGGTTTGTGTAACATCTATAACGTTGAATTAAATATGTTCCTCCCTCATCTCTGAACCTGTGTTCTTAGATATCAAGGAGTGAGCCAGGTCTAGATACTTGAAGGCGGACTACGATCGTAGCCGTTAATTTAAAGTCCGCGGAATCTCGCGTATTAATATCGCTCGCCGAAAGCACCGCATTCTGCGACCTTTCTGCAATAAAATCGTGCCTATATATAATGTTTCTTCTAAACAAAGTTTCAAAGAAAAATCAAATCATTTTTTTTTAAATTCAATAGTTCGCTTGACAGGCCGCGGAAATCGACGGCGCGGATGCAGTGGACAAGGAACGAGCTCTCAATTCTGTACATTTCTCCCATGTTTTTCTGTTTTGTTTTATTTGCCTAAATAACACTGCTAATAATTGTATTTATCATTGTAATTAAATATATGCACCCTGTCATGTCGGCCATTTGCACTTGTCGACGAAAGTCGGCATATATGAGCCCAATGTAAGTGAAAGTGATAAACCCGCGTGTGCTGTGCAATCCCATTGGCTATAATTAATTAAAGGAAAAATTAACTTCACCTCGTGTTCGGAAAGACCGCACTTTCCCGCCGCGCGTCCCGGTCGAACTAATTAATACAGTAAATGCAAGAAATTCCATGATTATACAAATACGATTCTTAACTCAAACAAATCAATTCTCTGTTGGAATAAGCAATTAAATGAAGCTAGCTACGTGTAAAACAATTGGTTCGAAAGTAATGTAAGGTGCTCATCCGGTTAGCTGTCAACCGAACTTCATGTCAGTTAACACGCGGCTCACTTCTCCCCTTTCTAGTGATAGAAGCCAAGCGGGCATCACGTATTTCTTAACTGTATATGTATTGTCTTATCTTAATATACTTTTAACTTAAAACATAATCAAATAGTTTTATTACAAATCAGAAACTCAACATTCTCTCTTCTTTACGGTTCTCCACGGAGACGATTATGCGAAACAATAAATATAATACAGACCGATTACTATAAAAATATAAATCTTAGCTGAACAATAAATATAATACCGACCGATTACTATAAAAATATGAATCCTAGCTGAACAATAAATATAATATAGACCGATTACTATAAAAATATAAATCCTAGCTGAACAGTAAATATAATACAGATCGATTACTATAAAATATAAATCCTAACTGAACCATTCAACTCACTTGGCTTTACGTCCCTTCCATGAGGCGACTATACAACTCCAGTAAATGTAATAACAGTCAACTACTATTTAAAAATGCCAATGCTAACTTTGCGATTTCATTCTCTCGGCTCGACGCTTCTTCCACGAGGCAATGATCCACATACAGTAAATATCATAAGAGGCAATCACTATCAATATAATCATCCTAGCTGAACAATTCAATCATTCTATTCAATTTGATTTCCAAACTATCTGTGCCTCTCAACAATTGTGCAGGTCAAATGTCGAGTAGTCGCGGTTACATCGCCTTGCCAAATAATTATAATCTTTCTTTCAAACTAAATAAATCTACGCCTCCCACTCGTTAGTGAAACAGAGGTGTAACTTTCAATAAAAATATCCCCGCTTCTCTCAACAACACTCGCACCGGCGACTAACGCCGAGGACGGACCATTTCGCATAATATTGTGCTCATAACTTTCCATATATTCAGCAAACGGCCATTTCACCCGTCAAGGTCACGAGTCGACCGAGCCGACGGCGCAGCTCTCAGTAGCGTGAAGACACACGAGCGGTCGTCGGCCGGTGACAGTATAAAAACCCCGCCACTTCGGCAATTTCCGACATTCCCTGCCGCTCTGTCGAGACGCACACTTCACGCTGGAGCTCCGCAGAAAATTTAGAAGCATTTTATTTCCCCCTGGAGTTTCGAGTACCCGATCGGATGGCCAGACCCCTCATCGGAAGCAGACGCAGCGCCGTCGCCGAGTAGGACCAATAGCGGCGTAACTAGGCAGCCGCAGGACGCGCATTTCACCCGAATAGATTGTCAAACATCGTAGAATCGTTTTAAAAAGAAAGATTTGTCGAATATCGTAATATCGTTTCACCCGAATAGATTGTCAAACATCGTAGAATCGTTTCAAAGGTTAAATAGATTTGTCCGATAGCAGAAAATCGTTTTGAAGGAAAGATCTGTCATATATCGTAATATCGTGTCGAAAAATAGATTTGTCAGGGTCGTAACGTCATTTCGAAATAAAGATTTGTCAGGTGTCGCCGCCGAATCGAAAAAAATTAAATAGAATTGTCCGGTAACATAAATTCGTTTAGAACTAAAGAATTGTCACGTATTGTAATATCCTGGCAGACCCCAAGATAATTACGCTTTGTAATTTAATTCAAACACCAATGATGGCCCGATATTTAATCTCGGTCCCCCCTTTTTAATCCAATCGTTACGAATTTTAATATCAAGTAAAGAGTATCGCGCGTCGTAAATCTTCAAGTAAACGCGGCATCATATTGCGAACCATCGCTAGAAATTGGCGGAGTAACATCACTGCGAACGGATTGCTCGGGCACAACGGTTCATCACTAACCACAAAAGGGAAATATTAAATTAAGTTATTTTTCGGCCAAAGGGCCCTGTCTCTTCGATGTTTTTGTATTAAGTGCTGGCTGCTATCAATTGTTTTGTTAGATTAAGGGCAAGCTATTCCGTGAGAGACACTAAAGAAAAATATATTTTGTATCAAGTTCGTTCGAAGCGAACACCTTTTAAGAAAAAGGTATGGGTCCCAGACAGGACTAGTCAATGCCCTCCGAGCCAGCCTATAGGTCGGAGGAGGAGTTTTTTTTTTGTTTTGTATGTAAGCGTATATGCTGACATTAGTGGGCAGACTCTACCACAATGTTCTAAATCTGTCGTCTCTCACGGGTAGACTCGCGCGATGGACGGCACCAGATTGGAAATAAAAGCGCCTTTCGGACAGTGGTGTAGGGGGTCGACCGTGACAGCCCAGGGTCTGGTGTCTCCATCCTAGCGTAGTTAAGAAGTCGACGTTAGGCTGTTCCTCACCTAAGACGGACGGGCGGCATAGTACTTCGCAGCCGCAAGGGCGACTGGAAGTCGAGATATGACATGACGCATAAATCCGCGGCGGAAGGACGCCCCTACTCCTCGGACGTAATCCCGCAGAGTAGGAATCACATAGAGGTCAAAGGACGACCGACTTAATTTGTAAAACCAATAACCAAGCTCATCAGCCAAATGAGTAATGACATGGATATGTCATTCTTTTCAGAGGTAGGCTGTCATATCGGAAGCTGTCTCCTGGCAGGGGACAGTTTTCAGCCAAGCTGCCCGCCCGTCTACGTGAACACGAACGCGTGATAAGAAATTTGCTGCGGGGTCGACGGTCGCGACGCTTCGTATGGAAGGAGGTCAGATTCGAATCCTGACCCCAATACGAGAGTATGTGCCTGGCGACGAGCCTGCCGGACCGGACGGTCTGCGACGTCGCGAGTCGATGACAATGGACGGTTGTCATCACAGATAGGCCTGTAAAAGCTCGCGGCGTAGGTTCCAAATAACGACCGCCGCACCATCGCCGACCGCAATAGCCTCATAGTCATAAGTTACGCTTAAGTGGAGGAGAGGCGAACTCAATTCAACGAGTGTGGTCGAAGATATTAAAATATCACTCGAGTTTCGAAACCGAGCACTATTCTTTCATAGCGAACGCCACGAAACCAGGTTTAGAGAAACTGGTACTAATTTTTACAAATATGCCTTTCCAATACTTAGGTGTTCATAGCATTAAGAACATAGAATAAGAATAAAATCAGATTAAATAACCCACTGTTATTTTTTTTTTACAAATGACTTAATAGAACCGAGTCTACTTCTTGTATGAAATTGTTGCTAATAAATAAAACAAATTAAATTCGCTACTCAAGAAGGGGCAAGTAGTATAAGAATTTCCTAATGCAAAGGAATAAGGCTGATTATAGGGAAAGCAGAGAACCTCACAAACCATAAGTATACCTTAACAATATTCATCACTCTGTTATGTGTTATATGTGTCTGCTTTCCAGATGTTCAGCTAAACCATTGTAATAAAAATTAATTTAAATAATTATGTGTCTTGTAGGTTAAGAATGCGGCTCGGGCGTTTCTGCATACGCCCGAGCTACTAAGTAAGATTTTTTTTTTCTTTTTTTTTCTCTGTTAACTGAATAAATGTTATAAACCGCAAGGAACAATGTCACTAAGACAAGACTGAAATATGAAATATTTTTTTAGGACTATTCAAGGTCACGCTGTTAGTATGTCGCGTCACGACTCTAACAGCCAAATTTACTTCCACTTAAGACTCGCAGTAATACGAGGAATAATAATTTTGTTTTGTAATCTTGTTTGTCTTTTTCTCAATAGCGAATCAAATATGTTAACGTAAGCTCTAAATGTAAACTCATTTATCAATTTCTCTTTTGTCATAACTCTGTTGTTAATTGTAATTTCTCTGCGACGATCGTCGAAACCGGGTCACATGGGCATTCAGCCGTGCGGCCCTATCTCTTATAGGGTCGCATGGTCGATTTTCATCATAACATGTTTTAATTTCATCTCTGTAGCATATCCCTGTATGCTAGCTAGGCTCTTCCAAATTTCATTGTATGTAACCTTTTGTGTATTTTTATTAAATAAACCGGTGGAACCCCACTTTTCATTGATTGTACCGCGTGTTTCATTGATTTTGAGTTGATACCTTTTCTCATGTAAATTTAACTAAAAATAAGAGTCCGGCTTATACCAAACCAAGTTGTTATGGGGAGAGACGGATAACTCTGTCTCTCGTCTAACGATGCGGGACGAGGGCATCTCAATATAGATATATATAGAGATAGATATATAAATTGGATTTGTTCGTCTGTTCTTTCTGCTCTACTATTTCGCTTATTTGTTGTTTTATTCGTTCGACAGCCCAAATCAGCCCCCTTGCGTTTTGCTGGCATTCTTCCCAAGCAACAACGGTCCTCGGTCAAAAAAAACCACTTCTGTTTGCACTTAAATGTGCTATCTGCGTGAGTCGTCTATTAAACCCTGCAAAACACTCGACTCACGCAGATAGTGCTATAAGACGAACAGTACTCTCGTGGGCTCAGAAAAGTAGGGGCGAGACCTCGCCGACCGACCTTCACAAATAAAAAGACACCCCCCGCCCAACCACAAACGACATCGCCAGACCTATGACCAGGTATGGGTAGCTACAGAAAAATAAAGTAACTCAAAAGGGGCCACGGATCCAAAAAGGTTGAGAAACACTTCCCTTAACCTTTTGGCTGCCGAGAGCCGATTTATTGGGCTTTTGCTTACTAGCCAGGATTGCCTCGTACGCAGTGGCGGGTTAACCCATAAGCGCTTGAGGCGCTTGCTTGCTTGGGGGCTACGAATTTAGGGCTCTCAAAAATAGCTTATATTAAATAGCCCGTATACTTTTTGTTCAGAGTATAATGCATTTTTATTATTTTATATGGAATTTTCTGACGTTTTTATGTTATCCGAAAAACAGGAATTTATTTATTTTTAATTTTATGTAACACTTTAAAATTTCAATTTAGAATATCTATTGAAAAGGAAATAAATTAATCATAATATTTATAAATAATATGTTTATAAAATTTAACCCTATCAAAGTATATCCGAATCATTTTTTAACAAACAAACAATAATTTTCTGTTTTTTTAATCTTGGTTAATATATAGCTTTTGTCATCTTGATAAATTGCACAATCTTAACATTAATAGCCGATAAAATAATCACAAATGTGTCCGTACTGATGACCATTTCACCCAATGATAACGCTTTATTTCGAACAGCACATTTTTCGGCCAATGCTAGTGGCTTATTTATGATCGCATATTTCGTTCCTCTAATTGGAATGGTTTTTTTTTTAAATTCAAATTTCCTGGCTTAGAACAAAAAGATTGCAGTATATGTTAATATAATATTGAGAAAACTAATTTGAAAGTTTGTATCGTTTACGAAATTTTTCAAATAATCAAAGACGGTTCAATTATTTAAAGATATGATTATATTTCGCGTCCAGCCTTGAAAACTTTTTGCATGAAAACGTGCATTCAAAATATTCTAATTACGGTTTGGACTTTTATACTTTTTTTCGACTGCAGGGCTGTCGATATTAGATATGGCAGCTCTGCAGGGCTGCTCAATTATGATTTGTAATAATATATTCATTTACAATATATATATTTTATCAAAATTTTAAAAAATATATATTTTTTATATATGTAAAGCAAATATAAAATATGATATTTTTCATACATTTTGGACAAAATATTGAATATTTTTCTGGAATTTTTCATACTTTGGCAATGTCTTGGGTCGAATATTTTTATACATTTTACATAAGTTTTTATTATTTTAAATACAAAACGAATACTCTAATTATGATATGGATATTTTATAGAATCACATTTTGACTTTTTTTCATACATTTTGATAAAATACGCAATTAATTAAAAAAAAAGATTTTTTATATATGTAAAGCAAACATTACTTTTTTATTTTTACTAAAACTACAAATAAAATAATAACACCTTTTTTACAATTTATCGATTTTTTTTAACCTTATGAGCAGAAATTTTTATCTGATTAAATTTGGTTTAGACGTAATTTTTGACTATTTACAGTTCAGTAAAATTCTGTTTTTACGTCCCCGGAATTTTCCGCTATTTGCACATTTTGTTTTGCAATCCCGGTGTATTTTAGTACTTTTAGAGAATTGTGTGTATTTCTTACCGTTGTTACGCTACGGAATACACCCTAAAAAAGAGTGTGGAGCCGTAGCGGGTGGTGGTGGGTACAACGTTGAATACCACAGGTAAAAAAACGGAGTTTATTTTATGTGTTACTAGCGAGTACCCGGCATGCGTTGCAATGCCACTCAAAGAAAGAAAGTGTTTTAATTCTGTTTATTGAAGTGGTTTTGGATATCTTTTGTTTTTCCGTCTGGTGCGTATACGAATAGATCTGAAGGTTTTCGAACGGTTGAGCAGGCCACATACAGCTGTCCATGTGGGAAACATAGATTTTCTAAATTTAGTCCACACCCTTGTAGCGATTGTCCCTTTGCTTTGTTGATGGTCATTGCAAGTGCGAGTCGCACCGGAAACTGCAAACATTTAAATTCGAATGGCATATCTGTTGGAATCATTGAGATGCTTGGCAATAGTACATTGTCTCCTTTAAATTTTCCTTTTAATTTGTTTAGCTTCAATGATATTGTGCATTATCTTTCTCACTGAATGTCTGGTACCGTTGCAAAGCGGTGAATTTATATTTCGGAGAAGAATGATAGGTACGCCAATTTTCAATGTTAAAACGTGTGACGGCATGGCTGGCAAATCAAGTGAATTTAAGAATTCAGAAGAATTTATTGCGATATTTTTGGGAAAACGTTGTAAATCAATTCTCTTATTGTTTTTGTAATTTTACAGAAATTTGTTGGCAATGTAATACATTGTGTTGATTCATCTATTTCCAATTTTCTATTCCCAATATCCAACAATTATTTTGCGAAATGTTCAGCGGATGTGTCATATTGTAGTTCTACACGCATGCTGGCCTTGAAAGCCAATTTCTGCACGTGTCGCCATAAAACTGATGATTTGAGTCATGCATTTAATTCATCAACAGCTGTTGAACGTGGTATAACTGATAGGGTTTGTCAATAATCACCAGACAATAAAATAAGTGCGCTACCAAAAACCACTATTTATTTCCTCTCAAATCTTTTAGTGCATAGTGTAGTGCTTACAATGCTTTTTTGTGCGCCATAGTACATTCGTCTCATATTATGAGTTGGCATGATTGAAGTTCTTCACCCATTCCGATTTTTTTTTGATATTGCATGTTAGTGTCTCAGTGATTTGCATTAAAATGCAATTTCAATGCTGAATGACAACCATCCAAAAATGTTCACACCAAAGACACGCGAACTGACGCTAAACTATATCAAATACAGATATTTGCTAAATAGAGAAAAGTCACCAGAAAAGGCGATAATTCTTAGAAAATGCGCCACAGAGAATACTAAAAATAGCCAATCAACGGGTCCAAATTTCACTTTTCGCGACCGATGATTTGCCATGAAACTGACAGCCGTGGCATACAGATCGCTTTATTCGGCAACATTTTTCATTGTAAAATGGCTGCACTCTGGGGTGGGCTGGAGGAAGCTCAGAGGGGTTCGCGCAAGCCCTTTGTGAAATTTTGCAAAGGTCGGCCAGCCCCTTGTTAATTTAAGAGAAAACAATATTCTCAAATCAAATGAGTACATAACTGCAATTTCTGACTTAAATACATTATCTATGACAGCATCAGTATACACAGTATTACATTTTCGGCCATTCACATTGATGAGTTTACAGTAAATTGCGTATTGGTACATATTGTAAATGTATTAAGTAAAAATCGATTGCTTATTTAAGTGGTCCATCAGAGTGATAAAAAACTCACTGCTTCCTAGAATACCGAGAATTGCTTTGATATAAAGCGAGCCCTTTGTAAACGCATTGGCAGCCTACCACTGGCTGTACTAATTTAGAAAACTTTGAGGGCGTCCGCACAACAAATCATCAAAGTTTTATTGCAATCGGATGAACGGTATAGAAACAGGAACACATAAAGGAAAAACTACCAAATTACCGCATTGGCAGCCCATCGTTGTATGTTTTGATTCAAAAACCTTTGCTGGTGTCCGCAAAAAAACTCACCAAAGCTTTATCGCAATCAGATGAACGGTATAGGAACGAATACAGAACAAACAAAGAAATTAACGTTTTGGAAGCCCACCGCTGGCTGTACTTATTCAGATACCGTTGCGGGTGTTTGCACAACAACTCACCAAAGTTTTATCGCAATCGGATGAACGGTATAGGAACAGGAACGCATAAGGGACAAACTAACTAATTAACGTATTGGCAGCCCACCGCTGATTCATATAAATTCGCGAGCGTCCGCACAACGGCTCGCCAAAGTTTTATCGCAGTCCGATGAATGGTATAGGATTGCATACGGAAAAAAACAAACAAATTAACGCATTGGAAGCCCACCGCTGATTTATATACATTTAAGGGCGTCCGCACAACAACTCATCAAAATTTTATCGCAATTGGATGAACGGTATAGGAACGCATACCAGACAAACAAACCAATTAACGCATTGGCAGCCCACCGCTGATTCATAAACCTATTCTGGCGTCCGCATAACAACTCCCCAAAAAAATTATCGCAATCGGATGAGCGGTATAGGAGCGCATAGGTAACAAACATACAAACATTCATTTTTATATATATATATGGATGAACGGTATAGGAACGCATACCAGACAAACAAACAAATTAACGCATTGGCAGCCCACCGCTGATTCATAAACCTATTCTGGCGTCCGCATAACAACTCCCCAAAAAAATTATCGCAATCGGATGAGCGGTATAGGAGCGCATAGGTAACAAACATACAAACATTCATTTTTATATATTTATATAGATATATAGATAAGTTTAAATACATTTATAATAATAAATATTCATTCAATTGTTCATGCCAGTAAATTTATGACTTTTCTATAATGCAACAAAAATCTCACGTTGCCGGGCAACGGGCTTACAGCCAGTAATCATTATAATTAATATAGAGGTTACGAAATTTATACATGGAAGATAAAAAATAGATAATATGGTTTTGAATTTTGGACATTGTAAGTCGAAGAAGGTATTTTTTTTCTCCGTGTTACGCATTGAGGAATTAGGGGCGTATTCTTTAGGAGTCTTAAACATTTTTAAAAAAATACGATTATAATTTTTTCATATACCATTTATTTATTACCTTTATTCTAAAAACATGAAAATAAAATTTCCAAAAAACTAAATTTACATATATAAAAAAGATAAAAATTAAATGGAACAAATAAAATGAAAGTTTTTTTTTAAAACTAAATTTTAATTTATTATAATTAAGTGATTACTAGCTGTAAGCCCGTTGCCCAGCAACGTGAGATTTTTGTTGCATTATAGAAAAGTCAGAAATTTACTGGCATGAACAATTGAATGCATATTTATTATTATATATGTATATGATCTAATAACAAATAATTAATAAACTCCGTTTTTATTTTTCCCAAGGGTACTCAACGTTGTACCTACCGCCACCCGCTACGGCTTCACACTCTTTTATAGGGTGTATTCCGTAGCGTAACAACGTTAGTCGTGTTCAAAATTTTGCCAGAAATGTCCCGAGAAGAAAATCCTCAAGACTTGGTTGCATGCACTACAGTGTGCAAAAATTAACAGTTAATAAACAATTAAATGCAGTTGAAAATATTAGATTTTATCTATTTAACTCAACTATTTATCGAAGAATTCTTTAAATGCCCTATAATTTGCCTTAGATGCAACCAAGTCGGCATGAACGACGGGGTCGACAGATCCATATCCAGATAGCAGAATTTCGTAAATTATTGAATTTTTGAAAAAATGTTAAAGTTTGCTAACAACCATTTTTCGTAGAAGCCGAAATGTCGTAAATAACTTAATTTTTGTAATAATGTTTAAGTTTGCTAACAACCATTTTTCGTAGTAGCAGAAATTTTGGAAATTATTGAGTTTTTGGAATAATGTTTAAGTTTGCTAACAACCATTTTTCGTAATAGCAGAAATTTATGAAATTATTTAATTTTTGGAATAGTATTTAAGTTTGCCAACAACCATTTTTCGTAGTAGATGAAATTTAATAAATAGTTTTACTTTTTGAATAATGTTTAAGTTTGATAATAACCATTTTTCGTAGTAGCAGAAATTTCGTAAATAATATTTTGGAATAATTTTTAAGTTTGCTAACAACCATTTTTTTAGTAGCAGAAATTTCGTAAATTATTGAATTTTTGGAATAATGTTTAAGTTTGCTAACAACCATTTTTCCTTGGAGCAGAAATTTCGTAAATTATATAATATTTAGAATAATTTAAAGGTTGCTAACAACCATTTTTCGCAGTAGCAGAAATTTCGTAAAATTTTAAATTTTTGATATAATGTTTAAGTTTGCTAACAACCATTTTTCGTATAAGCAGGAATTTCGTAAATTATTGAATTTTTGGAATAATGTTTAGGTTTGCTAACAACCATATTTCGTAGTAGCAGAAATTTCGTAAATTATTGAATTTTTGGAATAATGTTAAGGTTTGCTAACAACCATTTTTTGTAGTAGCAGAAATTTCATAAATAAATGTTTAAGTTTGCTTACAACCATTTTTCGAAGTAGCCGAAATTTCATAAATTATTTAATTTTTGGAATATTTTTTAGGTTTTCTAACAACCATTTTTCGTAAAAGCAGAAATTTCGTAATAAACTTAATATTTGGAATAATGTTTAAGTTTGCTAACAAACATTTTTCGTAGTAGCAGAAATTTCATAAAATAATTTATTTTTGAAATAATGTTTAAGTTTGCTAACAACCGTTTTTCGTAGTAGCTAATATGTCGTAAAATATTTAATTTTTGGAATTATGTTTAAGTTTGCTAATAACAATTTTTCAAAGGAGCAGAAATTTTGTAAATTAATGTTTAAGTTTGCTTACAACCATTTTTCGAAGTAGCCGAAATTTCGTAAATTATTTAATTTTTGGAATAATTTTTAGGTTTTCTAACAAACATTTTTCGTTGGAGCAGAAATTTCATAAATTATTTAATTTTTGGAATAATGTTTAAGATTGCTAACAATCAATTTTCGTAGAAGCAGAAATTTCGTAAATTACCCAATTTTCGGAATGATGTTTAAGTTTGCTAACTACCATTTTTCGTAGTAGCAGAAATTTCATAAATTATTTAATTTTTGGAATAGTGTTTAGGTTTGCCAACAACGATTTTTCGTAGTAGCAGAAATTTCGTAAATTATTATATTTTAGAATAATGTTTAAGTTTGCTCACAACCATTTTTCGTAGAAGCAGAAATTTCATAAAATAATTTATTTTTGAAATAATGTTTAAGTTTGCAAACAAACATTTTTCTCAGTAGCCAATATGTCGTAAATTATTTAATATTTGGAATAATGTTCAAGTTTGCTAACAAACATTTTTCGTAGGAGCAGAAATTTCTTAAATAATTTAATATTTGGAATATTGTTCAAGTTTGCTAACAATCATTTTTCATAGAAGCAGAAATTTCGTAAAATATTTATTATTTGGAATAATGTTTAATTTGCTAACAAACATTTTTCGTAGTAGCAGAAATTTCATAAATTATTTCATTTTTGGAATAATGTTTAAGTTTGCCAACAATCATTTTTCGTAGAAGCAGAAATTTCGTAAATTACTCAATTTATGGAATAATGTTTAAGTTTGCCAACAACTATTTTTCGTAGTAGCAGAAATTTCATAAATTATTAAATTTTTTGGAATATTGTTAAAGTTTGCTAACAAACGTTTTTCGTAGAAGCAGAAATTTCGTAAATTACCCAATTTTTGGAAAAATGTTTAAGTTTGCTAACAACCATTTTTCGTCGTAGCCGAAATGTCTTAAATTATTTAATTTTTGGAAAAATGTTTAAGTTTGCTTTCAACAATTTTTCGTAGTAGCAGAAATTTCAAAATTTTTTGACTTTATAGAATAATGTTTAAGTTTGCTAACAACCATTTTTCGTAAAAGCAGAAATTTCGTAAATTACCGAATTTTTGGAATAATGTTTAAGTTCGCTAACAACCATTTTTCGTAGTAGCAGAAATGTCGTAAATTATTTAATATTTGGAATATTGTTCAAGTTTGCTAACAATCATTTTTCGAAGTAGCAAAAATTTCGTAAATTAATGTTTAAGTTTGCTAACAACAATTTTTCGTAGTACCAGAAATGTCGTAAATTATTAAATTTTTGGAATGATGTTAAGGTTTGCTAACAACCATTTTTCGTAGTAGCAGAAATTTCATAAATTATTTAATATTTGGAATAATGTTTGGTTTGCTAACAACCATTTTTCGTAGTAGCAGAAATTTTTTAAATCATTGAATTTTTGGAATAATGTGAAGGTTTGCTAACAACCATTTTTCGAAGTTGCAGAAATTTTGTAAATTATTTAATTTTTCGAATAATGTTTAAGTTTGCTCACAACCATTTTTCGTAGTAGCAGAAATTTCATAAAATATTTTATTTTTGAAATTATGTTTAGGTTTGCTTACAACCATTTTTCGTAGTAGCCAAGTTGTCGTAAATTATTTAATATTTGGAATAATGTTTGAGTTTGCTAACAACCATTTTTCGTAGTAGCAGAAATTTAATAAAATATTTTATTTTTGAAATAATGTTTAAGTTTGCAAACAACCATTTTTCTCAGTAGCCAATATGTCGTAAATTATTTAATTTTTGAAAAAATGTTTGGGTTTGCTAACAACCATTTTTCGTAGTAGCAGAAATTTCGTAAATTAATGTTTAAATTTGCTAACAACCATTTTTCGTAGTAGCCGAAATGTCGTAAATTATTTTATTTTTGGAATAATGTTTAAGTTTGCTAACAACCATTTTTCGTAGTAGCCAAAATGTCGTAGATTATTTAATTTTTGGAATAACGTTTAAGTTTGTTAACAACCATTTTTCGTAGTAGCAGAAATTTCGTAAATAATATTTTGGAAATATTTTTAAGTTTGCTAACAACCATTTTTCGTAAGAGCAGAAATTTCGTGAATTATTTAATTTTTGGAATTATGTTTAAGTTTGCTAATAACCATTTTTCGAAGTTGCAGAAATTTTGTAAATTATTTAATTTTTCGAATAATGTTTAAGTTTGCTCACAACCATTTTTCGTAGTAGCAGAAATTTCATAAAATATTTTATTTTTGAAATGATGTTTAGGTTTGCTAACAACCATTTTTCGTAGTAGCCAAGTTGTCGTAAATTATTTAATATTTGGAATAATGTTTGAGTTTTGCTAACAACCAATTTTCGTAGTAGCAGAAATTTAATAAAATATTTTATTTTTGAAATAATGTTTAAGTTTGCAAACAACCATTTTTCTCAGTAGCCAATATGTCGTAAATTAATTAATTTATGAAAAAATGTTTGGGTTTGCTATCAACCATTATTCGTAGTAGCAGAAATTTAATAAAATATTTTATTTTTGAAATAATGTTTAAGTTTGCAAACAACCATTTTGCGCAGTAGCCAATATGTCGTAAATTATTTAATTTTTGAAAAAATGTTTGGGTTTGCTTACAACCATTTTTCGTTAGAGCAGAAATTTCGTGAATTATTTAATTTTTGGAATTATGTTTAAGTTTGCTAATAACCATTTTTCGAAGTAGCAGAAATTTCGTAAATTTATGTTGAAGTTTGCCAACAACCATTTTTCGTAGTAGCAGAAATTTCGTAAATTATTTAATATTTGGAATAATGTTTGGTTTGCTAACAACCATTTTTCGTAGTAGCAGAAATTTTTTAAATCATTGAATTTTTGGAATTATGTTGAGGTTTGCTAACAACCATTTTGCGAAGTTGCAGAAATTTTGTTAATTATTTAATTTTTCGAATAATGTTTAAGTTTGCTCACAACCATTTTTCGTAGTAGCAGAAATTTCATAAAATATTTTATTTTTGAAATTATGTTTAGGTTTGCTTACAAACATTTTTCGTAGAAGCCAAGTTGTCGTTAATTATTTAATATTTGGAATAATGTTTGAGTTTGCTAACAATCATTTTTCGTAGAAGCAGAAATTTAATAAAATATTTTATTTTTGAAATAATGTTTAAGTTTGCAAACAACCATTTTTCTCAGTAGCCAATATGTCGTAAATTATTTAATTTTTGAAAAAATGTTTGGGTTTGCTAACAACCATTTTTCGTAGTAGCAGAAATTTCGTAAATTAATGTTTAAATTTGCTAACAACCATTTTTCGTAGTAGCCGAAATGTCGTAAATTATTTTATTTTTGGAATAATGTTTAAGTTTGCTAACAACCATTTTTCGTAGTAGCCAAAATGTCGTAGATTATTTAATTTTTGGAATAACGTTTAAGTTTGTTAACAACCATTTTTCGTAGTAGCAGAAATTTCGTTAATAATATTTTGGAAAAATTTTTAAGTTTGCTTACAACCATTTTTCGTTAGAGCAGAAATTTCGTGAATTATTTAATTTTTGGAATTATGTTTAAGTTTGCTCACAACCATTTTTCGTAGTAGCAGAAATTTCATAAAATATTTTATTTTTGAAATTATGTTTAGGTTTGCTTACAACCATTTTTCGTAGAAGCCAAGTTGTCGTAAATTATTTAATATTTGAAATAAGTTTTGAATTTGCTAACTACCATTTTTCGTAGTAGCAGAAATTTAATAAAATATTTTATTTTTGAAATAATGTTTAAGTTTGCAAACAACCATTTTTCTCAGTAGCCAATATGTCGTAAATTATTTAATTTTTTAAAAAATGTTTGGGTTTGCTATCAACCATTTTTCGTAGTAGCAGAAATTTCGTAAATTATTGTTTAAATTTGCTAACCATTTTTCGTAGTAGCCGAAATGTCGTAAATTAATTTATTTTTGGAATAATGTTTAAGTTTGCTAACAACCATTTTTCGTAGTAGCAGAAATTTCGTAAATAATATTTTGGAATAATTTTTAAGTTTGCTAACAACCATTTTTCGATAGAGCAGAAATTTCGTGAATTATTTAATTTTTGGAATTATGTTTAAGTTTGCTAATAACCATTTTTCGAAGTAGCAGAAATTTCATAAATTTATGTTGAAGTTTGCTTACAATCATTTTTCGTAGATGCAGAAATTTTGTTAATTACCCAATTTTTGGAATGATGTTTAAGTTTGCTAACAACCATTCTTCGTAGTAGCAGAAATTTCATAAATTATTTAATTTTTGGAATAGTGTTTAAGTTTGCCAACAACCATTTTTCGTAGTAGCAGAAATTTCGTAAATTATTTAATATTTGGAATAATGTTTGGTTTGCTAACAACCATTTTTCGTAGAAGCAGTAATTTTTTAAATCATTGAATTTTTGGAATAATGTTAAGGTTTGCTAACAACCATTTTTCGAAGTTGCAGAAATTTTGTAAATTATTTAATTTTTCGAATAATGTTTAAGTTTGCTCACAACCATTTTTCGTAGTAGCAGAAATTTCATAAAATATTTTATTTTTGAAATTATGTTTAAGTTTGCTCACAACCATTTTTCGTAGTAGCCAAGTTGTCTTAGATTATTTAATATTTGAAATAATGTTTGAGTTTGCAAACAACCATTTTTCGTAGTAGCAGAAATTTAATAAAATATTTTATTTTTGAAATAATGTTTAGGTTTGCTTACAACCATTTTTCGTAGTAGCAGAAATTTTTTAAATCATTGAATTTTCGGAATAATGTTAAGGTTTGCTAACAACCATTTTTCGAAGTTGCAGAAATTTTGTAAATTATTTAATTTTTCGAATAATGTTTAAGTTTGCTCACAACTATTTTTCGTAGTAGCAGAAATTTCATAAAATATTTTATTTTTGAAATTATGTTTAAGTTTGCTCACAACCATTTTTCGTAGTAGCCAAGTTGTCGTAAATTATTTAATATTTGAAATAATGTTTGAGTTTGCTAACAACCATTTTTCGTAGTAGCAGAAATTTAATAAAATATTTTATTTTTGAAATAATGTTAAGGTTTGCTTACAACCATTTTTCGTAGAAGCCAAGTTGTCGTTAATTATTTAATATTTGGAATAATGTTTGGTTTGCTAACAACCATTTTTCGTAGTAGCAGAAATTTTTTAAATCATTGAATTTTTGGAATAATGTTAAGGTTTGCAAACAACCATTTTTCTCAGTAGCCAATATGTCGTAAATTATTTAATTTTTGAAAAAATGTTTGGGTTTGCTAACAACCATTTTTCGTAGTAGCAGAAATTTGGTAAATAATATTTTGGAATAATTTTTAAGTTTGCTAACAACCATTTTTCGTTAGAGCAGAAATTTCGTGAATTATTTAATTTTTGGAATTATGTTTAAGTTTGCTAATAACCATTTTTCGAGGTAGCAGAAATTTCATAAATTTATGTTGAAGTTTGCTTACAATCATTTTTTGTAGAAGCAGAAATTTCGTTAATTACCCAATTTTTGGAATGATGTTTAAGTTTGCTAACAACCATTCTTCGTAGTAGCAGAAATTTCATAAATTATTTAATTTTTGGAATAGTGTTTAAGTTTGCCAACAACCATTTTTCGTAGTAGCAGAAATTTCGTAAATTATTTAATATTTGGAATAATGTTTGGTTTGCTAACAACCATTTTTCGTAGTAGCAGAAATTTTTTAAATCATTGAATTTTTGGAATAATGTTAAGGTTTGCTAACAACCATTTTTCGAAGTTGCAGAAATTTTGTAAATTATTTAATTTTTCGAATAATGTTTAAGTTTGCTCACAACCATTTTTCGTAGTAGCAGAAATTTCATAAAATATTTTATTTTTGAAATTATGTTTAAGTTTGCTCACAACTATTTTTCGTAGTAGCCAAGTTGTCTTTAATTATTTAATATTTGAAATAATGTTTGAGTTTGCAAACAACCATTTTTCGTAGTAGCAGAAATTTAATAAAATATTTTATTTTTGAAATAATGTTTAGGTTTGCTTACAACCATTTTTCGTTGAAGCCAAGTTGTCGTTAATTATTAAATATTTGGAATAATGTTTGGTTTGCTAACAACCATTTTTCGTAGTAGCAGAAATTTTTTAAATCATTGAATTTTTGGAATAATGTTAAGGTTTGCAAACAACCATTTTTCTCAGTAGCCAATATGTCCTAAATTATTTAATTTTTGAAAAAATGTTTGGGTTTGCTAACAACCATTTTTCGTAATAGCAGAAATTTCGTAAATTAATGTTTTAATTTGCTAACAACCATTTTTCGTAGTAGCCGAAATGTCATAAATTAATTTATTTTTGGAATAATGTTTAAGTTTGCTTACAACCATTTTTCGTAGAAGCCAAGTTGTCGTTAATTATTTAATATTTGGAATAATGTTTGGTTTGCTAACAACTATTTTTCGTAGTAGCAGAAATTTTTTAAATCATTGAATTTTTGGAATAATGTTAAGGTTTGCAAACAACCATTTTTCTCAGTAGCCAATATGTCGTAAATTATTTAATTTTTGAAAAAATGTTTGGGTTTGCTAACAACCATTTTTCGTAGTAGCAGAAATTTCGTAAATAATATTTTGGAATAATTTTTAAGTTTGCTAACAACCATTTTTCGTTAGAGCAGAAATTTCGTGAATTATTTAATTTTTGGAATTATGTTTAAGTTTGCTAATAACCATTTTTCGAGGTAGCAGAAATTTCATAAATTTATGTTGAAGTTTGCTTACAATCATTTTTTGTAGAAGCAGAAATTTCGTTAATTACCCAATTTTTGGAATGATGTTTAAGTTTGCTAACAACCATTCTTCGTAGTAGCAGAAATTTCATAAATTATTTAATTTTTGGAATAGTGTTTAAGTTTGCCAACAACCATTTTTCGTAGTAGCAGAAATTTCGTAAATTATTTAATATTTAGAATAATGTTTGGTTTGCTAACAACCATTTTTCGTAGTAGCCGAAATGTCGTAAATTAATTTATTTTTGGAATAATGTTTAAGTTTGCTAACAACCATTTTTCGTAGTAGCAGAAATTTCGTAAATAATATTTTGGAATAATTTTTAAGTTTGCTAACAACCATTTTTCGTTAGAGCAGAAATTTCGTGAATTATTTAATTTTTGGAATTATGTTTAAGTTTGCTAATAACCATTTTTCGAGGTAGCAGAAATTTCATAAATTTATGTTGAAGTTTGCTTACAATCATTTTTTGTAGAAGCAGAAATTTCGTTAATTACCCAATTTTTGGAATGATGTTTAAGTTTGCTAACAACCATTCTTCGTAGTAGCAGAAATTTCATAAATTATTTAATTTTTGGAATAGTGTTTAAGTTTGCCAACAACCATTTTTCGTAGTAGCAGAAATTTCGTAAATTATTTAATATTTAGAATAATGTTTGGTTTGCTAACAACCATTTTTCGTAGTAGCCGAAATGTCGTAAATTAATTTATTTTTGGAATAATGTTTAAGTTTGCTAACAACCATTTTTCGTAGTAGCAGAAATTTCGTAAATAATATTTTGGAATAATTTTTAAGTTTGCTAACAACAATTTTTCGTTAGAGCAGAAATTTCGTGAATTATTTAATTTTTGGAATTATGTTTAAGTTTGCTAATAACCATTTTTCGAAGTAGCAGAAATTTCATAAATTTATGTTGAAGTTTGCTTACAATCATTTTTCGTAGAAGCAGAAATTTCGTTAATTACCCAATTTTTGGAATGATGTTTAAGTTTGCTAACAACCATTCTTCGTAGTAGCAGAAATTTCATAAATTATTTAATTTTTGGAATAGTGTTTAAGTTTGCCAACAACCATTTTTCGTAGTAGCAGAAATTTCGTAAATTATTTAATATTTGGAATAATGTTTGGTTTGCTAACAACCATTTTTCGTAGTAGCAGAATTTTTTTAAATCATTGAATTTTTGGAATAATGTTAAGGTTTGCTAACAACCATTTTTCGAAGTTGCAGAAATTTTTTAAATTATTTAATTTTTCGAATAATGTTTAAGTTTGCTCACAACCATTTTTCGTAGTAGCAGAAATTTCATAAAATATTTTATTTTTGAAATTATGTTTAAGTTTGCTCACAACCATTTTTCGTAGTAGACAAGTTGTCTTTAATTATTTAATATTTGAAATAATGTTTGAGTTTGCAAACAACCATTTTTCGTAGTAGCAGAAATTTAATAAAATATTTTATTTTTGAAATAATGTTTAGGTTTGTTACAACCATTTTTCGTAGAAGCCAAGTTGTCGTTAATTATTTAATATTTGGAATAATGTTTGGTTTGCTAACAACCATTTTTCGTAGTAGCAGAAATTTTTTAAATCATTGAATTTTTGGAATAATGTTAAGGTTTGCAAACAACCATTTTTCTCAGTAGCCAATATGTCGTAAATTATTTAATTTTTGAAAAAATGTTTGGGTTTGCTAACAACCATTTTTCGTAGTAGCAGAAATTTCGTAAATTAATGTTTAAATTTGCTAACAACCATTTTTCGTAGTAGCCGAAATGTCATAAATTAATTTATTTTTGGAATAATGTTTAAGTTTGCTAACAACCATTTTTCGTAGTAGCCGAAACGTCGTAGATTATTTAATTTTTGGAATAACGTTTAAGTTTGTTAACAACCATTTTTCGTAGTAGCAGAAATTTCGTAAATAATATTTTGGAATAATTTTTAGGTTTGCTAACAACCATTTTTCGTTAGAGCAGAAATTTCGTGAATTATTTAATTTTTAGAATTATGTTTAAGTTTGCTAATAACCATTTTTCGAAGAAGCAGAAATTTCGTTAATTACCCAATTTTCGGAATTATGTTTAAGTTTGCTAACAATCATTCTTCGTAGTAGCAGAAATTTCATAAATTATTTTATTTTTGGAATAGTGTTTAAGTTTGCCAACAACTATTTTTTGTAGTAGCAGAAATTTCGTAAATTATTTAATATTTGGAATAATGTTTGGTTTGCTAACAACCATTTTTCGTAGTAGCAGAAATTTTTTAAATCATTGAATTTTTGGAATAATGTTTAGGTTTGCTAACAACCATTTTTCGAAGTTGCAGAAATTTCGTAAATTATTTAATTTTTTGAATAATGTTTAAGTTTGCTCACAACCATTTTTCGTAGTAGCAGAAATTTCAAAAAATATTTTATTTTTGAAATTATGTTTAAGTTTGCAAATAACCATTTTTCTCAGTAGCCAATATGTCGTAAATTATTTAATTTTTAAAAAAATATTTGGGTTTGCTAACAACCATTTTTCGTAGTAGCAGAAATTTCGTAAATTAATGTTTAAATTTGCTAACAACCATTTTTCGTAGTAGCCGAAATGTCGTAAATTATTTTATTTTTGGAATAATGTTTAAGTTTGCTAACAACCATTTTTCGTAGAAGCCGAAATGTCGTAGATTATTTAATTTTTCGAATAACGTTTAAGTTTGCTCACAACCATTTTTCGTAGTAGCAGAAATTTCAAAAAATATTTTATTTTTGAAATTATGTTTAGGTTTGCTTACAACCATTTTTCGTAGAAGCCAAGTTGTCGTAAATTATTTAATTTTTAAAAAAATGTTTGGGTTTGCTATCAACCATTTTTCGTAGTAGCAGAAATTTCGTAAATTAATGTTTAAATTTGCTAACAACCATTTTTCGTAGTAGCCGAAATGTCGTAAATTATTTTATTTTTGAATAATGTTTAAGTTTGCTAACAACCATTTTTCGTAGTAGCCGAAATGTCGTAGATTATTTAATTTTTGGAATAACGTTATAGTTTCTTAACAAACATTTTTCGTAGTAGCAGAAATTTCGTAAATAATATTTTGGAATAATTTTTAGGTTTGCTAACAACCATTTTTCGTTAGAGCAGAAATTTCGTGAATTATTTAATTTTTGGAATTATGTTTAAGTTTGCTAATAACCATTTTTCGAAGAAGCAGAAATTTCGTAAATTTATGTTAAAGTTTGCTTACAATCCTTTTTCGTAGAAGCAGAAATTTCGTTATTTACCCAATTTTCGGAATGATGTTTAAGTTTGCTAACAATCATTCTTCGTAGTAGCAGAAATTTCATAAATTATTTTATTTTTGGAATAGTGTTTAAGTTTGCCAACAACTATTTTTTGTAGTAGCAGAAATTTCGTAAATTATTTAATATTTGGAATAATGTTTGGTTTGCTAACAACCATTTTTCGTAGTAGCAGAAATTTTTTAAATCATTGAATTTTTGGAATAATGATTAGGTTTGCTAACAACCATTTTTCGAAGTTGCAGAAATTTTGTAAATTATTTAATTTTTCAAATAATGTTTAAGTTTGCTCACGACCATTTTTCGTAGTAGCAGAAATTTCAAAAAATATTTTATTTTTGAAATTATGTTTAAGTTTGCAAATAACCATTTTTCTCAGTAGCCAATATGTCGTAAATTATTTAATTTTTAAAAAAATGTTTGGGTTTGCTAACAACCATTTTTCGTAGTAGCAGAAATTTCGTAAATTAATGTTTAAATTTTCTAACAACCATTTTTCGTAGTAGCCGAAATGTCGTAAATTATTTTATTTTTGGAATAATGTTTAAGTTTGCTCACAACCATTTTTCGTAGTAGCAGAAATTTCATAAAATATTTTATTTTTGAAATTATGTTTAGGTTTGCTTACAACCATTTTTCGTAGAAGCCAAGTTGTCGTAAATTTTGTTTATATTTGAAATTATGTTTGAGTTTGCTAACAACCATTTTTCGTAGTAGCAGAAATTTAATAAAATATTTTATTTTTGAAATAATGTTTAAGTTTGCAAATAACCATTTTTCTCAGTAGCCAATATGTCGTAAATTATTTAATTTTTAAAAAAATGTTTGGGTTTGCTAACAACCATTTTCGTAGTAGCAGAAATTTCGAAAATTAATGTTTAAATTTGCTAACAACCATTTTTCGTAGTAGCCGAAATGTCGTAAATTATTTTATTTTTGGAATAATGTTTAAGTTTGCTAACAACCATTTTTCGTAGTAGCCGAAATGTCGTAGATTATTTAATTTTTCGAATAACGTTTAAGTTTGTTAACAACCATTTTTCGTAGTAGCAGAAATTTCGTTAATAATATTTTGGAATAATTTTTAAGTTTGCTAACAACCATTTTTCGTTAGAGCAGAAATTTCGTGAATTATTTAATTTTTGGAATTATGTTTGAGTTTATTAATAACCATTTTTCGAGGTTGCAGAAATTTTGTAAATTATTTAATTTTTCGAATAATGTTTAAGTTTGCTCACAACCATTTTTCGTAGTAGCAGAAATTTAATAAAATATTTTATTTTTGAAATTATGTTTAGGTTTGCTTACAACCATTTTTCGTAGAAGCCAAGTTGTCGTAAATTATTTAATTTTTAAAAAAATGTTTGGGTTTGCTAACAACCATTTTTCGTAGTAGCAGAAATTTCGTAAATTAATGTTTAAATTTGCTAACAACCATTTTTCGTAGTAGCCGAAATGTCGTAAATTATTTTATTTTTGGAATAATGTTTAAGTTTGTTAACAACCATTTTTCGTAGTAGCAGAAATTTCGTAAATAATATTTTGGAATAATTTTTAGGTTTGCTAACAACCATTTTTCGTTAGAGCAGAAATTTCGTGAATTATTTAATTTTTGGAATTATGTTTAAGTTTGCTAATAACCATTTTTCGAAAAAGCAGAAATTTCGTAAATTTATGTTGAAGTTTGCTTACAATCCTTTTTCGTAGAAGCAGAAATTTCGTTAATTACCCAATTTTCGGAATGATGTTTAAGTTTGCTAACAATCATTCTTCGTAGTAGCAGAAATTTCATAAATTATTTAATTTTTGGAATAGTGTTTAAGTTTGCCAACAACTATTATTTGTAGTAGCAGAAATTTCGTAAATTATTTAATATTTGGAATAATGTTTGGTTTGCTAACAACCATTTTTCGTAGTAGCAGAAATTTTTTAAATCATTGAATTTTTGGAATAATGTTTAGGTTTGCTAACAACCATTTTTCGAAGTTGCAGAAATTTCGTAAATTATTTAATTTTTTGAATAATGTTTAAGTTTGCTCACAACCATTTTTCGTAGTAGCAGAAATTTCAAAAAATATTTTATTTTTGAAATTATGTTTAAGTTTGCAAATAACCATTTTTCTCAGTAGCCAATATGTCGTAAATTATTTAATTTTTAAAAAAATATTTGGGTTTGCTAACAACCATTTTTCGTAGTAGCAGAAATTTCGTAAATTAATGTTTAAATTTGCTAACAACCATTTTTCGTAGTAGCCGAAATGTCGTAAATTATTTTATTTTTGGAATAATGTTTAAGTTTGCTAACAACCATTTTTCGTAGAAGCCGAAATGTCGTAGATTATTTAATTTTTCGAATAACGTTTAAGTTTGCTCACAACCATTTTTCGTAGTAGCAGAAATTTCAAAAAATATTTTATTTTTGAAATTATGTTTAGGTTTGCTTACAACCATTTTTCGTAGAAGCCAAGTTGTCGTAAATTATTTAATTTTTAAAAAAATGTTTGGGTTTTCTATCAACCATTTTTCGTAGTAGCAGAAATTTCGTAAATTAATGTTTAAATTTGCTAACAACCATTTTTCGTAGTAGCCGAAATGTCGTAAATTATTTTATTTTTGAATAATGTTTAAGTTTGCTAACAACCATTTTTCGTAGTAGCCGAAATGTCGTAGATTATTTAATTTTTGGAATAACGTTATAGTTTCTTAACAAACATTTTTCGTAGTAGCAGAAATTTCGTTAATAATATTTTGGAATAATTTTTAGGTTTGCTAACAACCATTTTTCGTTAGAGCAGAAATTTCGTGAATTATTTAATTTTTGGAATTATGTTTAAGTTTGCTAATAACCATTTTTCGAAGAAGCAGAAATTTCGTAAATTTATGTTAAAGTTTGCTTACAATCCTTTTTCGTAGAAGCAGAAATTTCGTTAATTACCCAATTTTCGGAATGATGTTTAAGTTTGCTAACAATCATTCTTCGTAGTAGCAGAAATTTCATAAATTATTTTATTTTTGGAATAGTGTTTAAGTTTGCCAACAACTATTTTTTGTAGTAGCAGAAATTTCGTAAATTATTTAATATTTGGAATAATGTTTGGTTTGCTAACAACCATTTTTCGTAGTAGCAGAAATTTTTTAAATCATTGAATTTTTGGAATAATGATTAGGTTTGCTAACAACCATTTTTCGAAGTTGCAGAAATTTTGTAAATTATTTAATTTTTCGAATAATGTTTAAGTTTGCTCACGACCATTTTTCGTAGTAGCAGAAATTTCAAAAAATATTTTATTTTTGAAATTATGTTTAAGTTTGCAAATAACCATTTTTCTCAGTAGCCAATATGTCGTAAATTATTTAATTTTTAAAAAAATATTTGGGTTTGCTAACAAACATTTTTCGTAGTAGCAGAAATTTCGTAAATTAATGTTTAAATTTGCTAACAACCATTTTTCGTAGTAGCCGAAATGTCGCAAATTATTTTATTTTTGGAATAATGTTTAAGTTTGCTCACAACCATTTTTCGTAGTAGCCGAAATGTCGTAAATTATTTTATTTTTGGAATAATGTTTAAGTTTGCTAACAACCATTTTTCGTAGTAGCCGAAATGTCGTAGATTATTTAATTTTTCGAATAACGTTTAAGTTTGCTAACAACCATTTTTCGTAGTAGCAGAAATTTCGTAAATAATATTTTGGAATAATTTTTAAGTTTGCTAACAACCATTTTTAGTTAGAGCAGAAATTTCGTGAATTATTTAATTTTTGGAATTATGTTTGAGTTTATTAATAACCATTTTTCGAGGTTGCAGAAATTTTGTAAATTATTTAATTTTTCGAATAATGTTTAAGTTTGCTCACAACCATTTTTCGTAGTAGCAGAAATTTAATAAAATATTTTATTTTTGAAATAATGTGTAAGTTTGCAAACAACCATTATTCTCAGTAGCCAATATGTCGTTAATTATTTAATTTTTGAAAAAATGTTTGGGTTTGCTATCAACCATTTTTCGTAGTAGCAGAAATTTCGTAAATTAATGTTTAAATTTGCTAACAACCATTTTTCGTAGTAGCCGAAATGTCGTAAATTATTTTATTTTTGAATAATGTTTAAGTTTGCTAACAACCATTTTTCGTAGTAGCCGAAATGTCGTAGATTATTTAATTTTTGGAATAACGTTATAGTTTCTTAACAACCATTTTTCGTAGTAGCAGAAATTTCGTAAATAATATTTTGGAATAATTTTTAGGTTTGCTAACAACCATTTTTCGTTAGAGCAGAAATTTCGTGAATTATTTAATTTTTGGAATTATGTTTAAGTTTGCTAATAACCATTTTTCGAAGAAGCAGAAATTTCGTAAATTTATGTTAAAGTTTGCTTACAATCCTTTTTCGTAGAAGCAGAAATTTCGTTAATTACCCAATTTTCGGAATGATGTTTAAGTTTGCTAACAATCATTCTTCGTAGTAGCAGAAATTTCATAAATTATTTTATTTTTGGAATAGTGTTTAAGTTTGCCAACAACTATTTTTTGTAGTAGCAGAAATTTCGTAAATTATTTAATATTTGGAATAATGTTTGGTTTGCTAACAACCATTTTTCGTAGTAGCAGAAATTTTTTAAATCATTGAATTTTTGGAATAATGATTAGGTTTGCTAACAACCATTTTTCGAACTTGCAGAAATTTTGTAAATTATTTAATTTTTCGAATAATGTTTAAGTTTGCTCACGACCATTTTTCGTAGTAACAGAAATTTCAAAAAATATTTTACTTTTGAAATTATGTTTAGGTTTGCTTACAACCATTTTTCGTAGAAGCCAAGTTGTCGTCAATTATTTAATATTTGAAATTATGTTTGAGTTTGCTAACAACCATTTTTCGTAGTAGCAGAAATTTAATAAAATATTTTATTTTTGAAATAATGTTTAAGTTTGCAAACAACCATTTTTCTCAGTAGCCAATATGTCGTAAATTATTTAATTTTTAAAAAAATGTTTGGGTTTGCTAACAACCATTTTCGTAGTAGCAGAAATTTCGTAAATTAATGTTTAAATTTGCTAACAACCATTTTTCGTAGTAGCCGAAATGTCGTAAATTATTTTATTTTTGGAATAATGTTTAAGTTTGCTAACAACCATTTTTCGTAGTAGCCGAAATGTCGTAGATTATTTAATTTTTCGAATAACGTTTAAGTTTGTTAACAACCATTTTTCGTAGTAGCAGAAATTTCGTTAATAATATTTTGGAATAATTTTTAAGTTTGCTAACAACCATTTTTCGTTAGAGCAGAAATTTCGTGAATTATTTAATTTTTGGAATTATGTTTGAGTTTATTAATAACCATTTTTCGAGGTTGCAGAAATTTTGTAAATTATTTTATTTTTCGAATAATGTTTAAGTTTGCTCACAACCATTTTTCGTAGTAGCAGAAATTTAATAAAATATTTTATTTTTGAAATAATGTTTAGGTTTGCTTACAACCATTTTTCGTAGAAGCCAAGTTGTCGTCAATTATTTAATATTTGAAATTATGTTTGAGTTTGCTAACAACCATTTTTCGTAGTAGCAGAAATTTAATAAAATATTTTATTTTTGAAATAATGTTTAAGTTTGCAAACAACCATTTTTCTCAGTAGCCAATATGTCGTTAATTATTTAATTTTTGAAAAAATGTTTGGGTTTGCTATCAATCATTTTTCGTAGTAGCAGAAATTTCGTAAATTAATGTTTAAATTTGCTAACAACCATTTTTCGTAGTAGCCGAAATGTCGTAAATTATTTTATTTTTAAATAATGTTTAAGTTTGCTAACAACCATTTTTCGTAGTAGCCGAAATGTCGTAGATTATTTAATTTTTGGAATAACGTTTAAGTTTCTTAACAACCATTTTTCGTAGTAGCAGAAATTTCGTTAATAATATTTTGGAATAATTTTAAAGTTTGCTAACAACCATTTTACGTTAGAGCAGAAATTTCGTAAATTATTTAATTTTTGGAATTATGTTTAAGTTTGCTTATAACCATTTTTCGAAGTAGCAGAAATTTCATAAATTTATGTTGAAGTTTGCTTACAATCATTTTTCGTAGAAGCAGAAATTTCGTTAATTACCCAATTTTTGGAATGATGTTTAAGTTTGCTAACAACCATTCTTCGTAGTAGCAGAAATTTCATAAATTATTTAATTTTTGGAATAGTGTTTGGTTTGCCAACAACCATTTGTCGTAGTAGCAGAAATTTCGTAAATTATTTAATATTTGGAATAATGTTTGGTTTGCTAACAACCATTTTTCGTAGTAGCAGAATTTTTTTAAATCATTGAATTTTTGAAATAATGTTAAGGTTTGCTAACAACCATTTTTCGAAGTTGCAGAAATTTTGTAAATTATTTAATTTTTCGAATAATGTTTAAGTTTGCTCACAACCATTTTTCGTAGTAGCAGAAATTTCATAAAATATTTTATTTTTAAAATTATGATTAGGTTTGCTTACAACCATTTTTCGTAGAAGCCAAGTTGTCGTCAATTATTTAATATTTGAAATTATGTTTGAGTTTGCTAACAACCATTTTTCGTAGTAGCAGAAATTTAATAAAATATTTTATTTTTGAAATAATGTTTAAGTTTGCAAATAACCATTTTTCTCAGTAGCCAATATGTCGTAAATTATTTAATTTTTAAAAAAATGTTTGGGTTTGCTAACAACCATCTTCGTTGTAGCAGAAATTTCGTAAATTAATGTTTAAATTTGCTAACAACCATTTTTCGTAGTAGCCGAAATGTCGTAAATTATTTTATTTTTGGAATAATGTTTAAGTTTGCTAACAACCATTTTTCGTAGTAGCCGAAATGTCGTAGATTATTTAATTTTTCGAATAACGTTTAAGTTTGTTAACAACCATTTTTCGTAGTAGCAGAAATTTCGTTAATAATATTTTGGAATAATTTTTAAGTTTGCTAACAACCATTTTTCGTTAGAGCAGAAATTTCGTGAATTATTTAATTTTTGGAATTATGTTTGAGTTTATTAATAACCATTTTTCGAGGTTGCAGAAATTTTGTAAATTATTTAATTTTTCGAATAATGTTTAAGTTTGCTCACAACCATTTTTCGTAGTAGCAGAAATTTCATAAAATATTTTATTTTTGAAATTATGTTTAGGTTTGCTTACATTCATTTTTCGTAGTTGCCAAGTTGTCGTAAATTATTTAATATTTGGAATAAGTTTTGAGTTTGCTAACAACCATTTTCCGTAGTAGCAGAAATTTAATAAAATATTTTATTTTTGAAATAATGTTTAAGTTTGCAAACAACCATTTTTCTCAGTAGCCAATATGTCGTTAATTATTTAATTTTTGAAAAAATGTTTGGGTTTGCTATCAACCATTTTTCGTAGTAGCAGAAATTTCGTAAATTAATGTTTAAATTTGCTAACAACCATTTTTCGTAGTAGCCGAAATGTCGTAGATTATTTAATTTTTCGAATAACGTTTAAGTTTGCTAACAACCATTTTCCGTAGTAGCAGAAATTTAATAAATTATTTTATTTTTGAATAATGTTTAAGTTTGCTAACAACCATTTTTCGTAGTAGCCGAAATGTCGTAGATTATTTAATTTTTCGAATAACGTTTAAGTTTGCTAACAACCATTTTCCGTAGTAGCAGAAATTTAATAAAATATTTTATTTTTGAAATAATGTTTAAGTTTGCAAACAACCATTTTTCTCAGTAGCCAATATGTCGTTAATTATTTAATTTTTGAAAAAATGTTTGGGTTTGCTATCAACCATTTTTCGTAGTAGCAGAAATTTCGTAAATTAATGTTTAAATTTTCTAACAACCATTTTTCGTAGTAGCCGAAATGTCGTAAATTATTTAATTTTTGGAATAATGTTTAAGTTTGCTCACAACCATTTTTCGTAGTAGCAGAAATTTCATAAAATATTTTATTTTTGAAATTATGTTTAGGTTTGCTTACAACCATTTTTCGTAGAAGCCAAGTTGTCGTAAATTTTGTTAATATTTGAAATTATGTTTGAGTTTGCTAACAACCATTTTTCGAAGTTGCAGAAATTTTGTAAATTATTTAATTTTTCGAATAATGTTTAAGTTTGCTCACGACCATTTTTCGTAGTAGCAGAAATTTCAAAAAATATTTTATTTTTGAAATTATGTTTAAGTTTGCAAATAACCATTTTTCTCAGTAGCCAATATGTCGTAAATTATTTAATTTTTAAAAAAATGTTTGGGTTTGCTAACAACCATCTTCGTTGTAGCAGAAATTTCGTAAATTAATGTTTAAATTTGCTAACAACCATTTTTCGTAGTAGCCGAAATGTCGTAAATTATTTTATTTTTGGAATAATGTTTAAGTTTGCTAACAACCATTTTTCGTAGTAGCCGAAATGTCGTAGATTATTTAATTTTTCGAATAACGTTTAAGTTTGTTAACAACCATTTTTCGTAGTAGCAGAAATTTCGTTAATAATATTTTGGAATAATTTTTAAGTTTGCTAACAACCATTTTTCGTTAGAGCAGAAATTTCGTGAATTATTTAATTTTTGGAATTATGTTTGAGTTTATTAATAACCATTTTTCGAGGTTGCAGAAATTTTGTAAATTATTTTATTTTTCGAATAATGTTTAAGTTTGCTCACAACCATTTTTCGTAGTAGCAGAAATTTAATAAAATATTTTATTTTTGAAATAATGTTTAGGTTTGCTTACAACCATTTTTCGTAGAAGCCAAGTTGTCGTCAATTATTTAATATTTGAAATTATGTTTGAGTTTGCTAACAACCATTTTTCGTAGTAGCAGAAATTTAATAAAATATTTTATTTTTGAAATAATGTTTAAGTTTGCAAACAACCATTTTTCTCAGTAGCCAATATGTCGTTAATTATTTAATTTTTGAAAAAATGTTTGGGTTTGCTATCAATCATTTTTCGTAGTAGCAGAAATTTCGTAAATTAATGTTTAAATTTGCTAACAACCATTTTTCGTAGTAGCCGAAATGTCGTAAATTATTTTATTTTTAAATAATGTTTAAGTTTGCTAACAACCATTTTTCGTAGTAGCCGAAATGTCGTAGATTATTTAATTTTTGGAATAACGTTTAAGTTTCTTAACAACCATTTTTCGTAGTAGCAGAAATTTCGTTAATAATATTTTGGAATAATTTTAAAGTTTGCTAACAACCATTTTACGTTAGAGCAGAAATTTCGTAAATTATTTAATTTTTGGAATTATGTTTAAGTTTGCTTATAACCATTTTTCGAAGTAGCAGAAATTTCATAAATTTATGTTGAAGTTTGCTTACAATCATTTTTCGTAGAAGCAGAAATTTCGTTAATTACCCAATTTTTGGAATGATGTTTAAGTTTGCTAACAACCATTCTTCGTAGTAGCAGAAATTTCATAAATTATTTAATTTTTGGAATAGTGTTTGGTTTGCCAACAACCATTTGTCGTAGTAGCAGAAATTTCGTAAATTATTTAATATTTGGAATAATGTTTGGTTTGCTAACAACCATTTTTCGTAGTAGCAGAATTTTTTTAAATCATTGAATTTTTGGAATAATGTTAAGGTTTGCTAACAACCATTTTTCGAAGTTGCAGAAATTTTGTAAATTATTTAATTTTTCGAATAATGTTTAAGTTTGCTCACAACCATTTTTCGTAGTAGCAGAAATTTCATAAAATATTTTATTTTTAAAATTATGATTAGGTTTGCTTACAACCATTTTTCGTAGAAGCCAAGTTGTCGTCAATTATTTAATATTTGAAATTATGTTTGAGTTTGCTAACAACCATTTTTCGTAGTAGCAGAAATTTAATAAAATATTTTATTTTTGAAATAATGTTTAAGTTTGCAAATAACCATTTTTCTCAGTAGCCAATATGTCGTAAATTATTTAATTTTTAAAAAAATGTTTGGGTTTGCTAACAACCATCTTCGTTGTAGCAGAAATTTCGTAAATTAATGTTTAAATTTGCTAACAACCATTTTTCGTAGTAGCCGAAATGTCGTAAATTATTTTATTTTTGGAATAATGTTTAAGTTTGCTAACAACCATTTTTCGTAGTAGCCGAAATGTCGTAGATTATTTAATTTTTCGAATAACGTTTAAGTTTGTTAACAACCATTTTTCGTAGTAGCAGAAATTTCGTTAATAATATTTTGGAATAATTTTTAAGTTTGCTAACAACCATTTTTCGTTAGAGCAGAAATTTCGTGAATTATTTAATTTTTGGAATTATGTTTGAGTTTATTAATAACCATTTTTCGAGGTTGCAGAAATTTTGTAAATTATTTAATTTTTCGAATAATGTTTAAGTTTGCTCACAACCATTTTTCGTAGTAGCAGAAATTTCATAAAATATTTTATTTTTGAAATTATGTTTAGGTTTGCTTACAACCATTTTTCGTAGTTGCCAAGTTGTCGTAAATTATTTAATATTTGGAATAAGTTTTGAGTTTGCTAACAACCATTTTCCGTAGTAGCAGAAATTTAATAAAATATTTTATTTTTGAAATAATGTTTAAGTTTGCAAACAACCATTTTTCTCAGTAGCCAATATGTCGTTAATTATTTAATTTTTGAAAAAATGTTTGGGTTTGCTATCAACCATTTTTCGTAGTAGCAGAAATTTCGTAAATTAATGTTTAAATTTGCTAACAACCATTTTTCGTAGTAGCCGAAATGTCGTAGATTATTTAATTTTTCGAATAACGTTTAAGTTTGCTAACAACCATTTTCCGTAGTAGCAGAAATTTAATAAATTATTTTATTTTTGAATAATGTTTAAGTTTGCTAACAACCATTTTTCGTAGTAGCCGAAATGTCGTAGATTATTTAATTTTTCGAATAACGTTTAAGTTTGCTAACAACCATTTTCCGTAGTAGCAGAAATTTAATAAAATATTTTATTTTTGAAATAATGTTTAAGTTTGCAAACAACCATTTTTCTCAGTAGCCAATATGTCGTTAATTATTTAATTTTTGAAAAAATGTTTGGGTTTGCTATCAACCATTTTTCGTAGTAGCAGAAATTTCGTAAATTAATGTTTAAATTTTCTAACAACCATTTTTCGTAGTAGCCGAAATGTCGTAAATTATTTTATTTTTGGAATAATGTTTAAGTTTGCTCACAACCATTTTTCGTAGTAGCAGAAATTTCATAAAATATTTTATTTTTGAAATTATGTTTAGGTTTGCTTACAACCATTTTTCGTAGAAGCCAAGTTGTCGTAAATTTTGTTAATATTTGAAATTATGTTTGAGTTTGCTAACAACCATTTTTCGAAGTTGCAGAAATTTTGTAAATTATTTAATTTTTCGAATAATGTTTAAGTTTGCTCACGACCATTTTTCGTAGTAGCAGAAATTTCAAAAAATATTTTATTTTTGAAATTATGTTTAAGTTTGCAAATAACCATTTTTCTCAGTAGCCAATATGTCGTAAATTATTTAATTTTTAAAAAAATATTTGGGTTTGCTAACAAACATTTTTCGTAGTAGCAGAAATTTCGTAAATTAATGTTTAAATTTGCTAACAACCATTTTTCGTAGTAGCCGAAATGTCGTAAATTATTTTATTTTTGGAATAATGTTTAAGTTTGCTAACAACCATTTTTCGTAGTAGCCGAAATGTCGTAGATTATTTAATTTTTCGAATAACGTTTAAGTTTGCTAACAACCATTTTTCGTAGAAGCCAAGTTGTCGTAAATTATTTAATTTTTAAAAAAATGTTTGGGTTTGCTAACAACCATTTTTCGTAGTAGCAGAAATTTCGTAAATTAATGTTTAAATTTGCTAACAACCATTTTTCGTAGTAGCCGAAATGTCGTAAATTATTTTATTTTTGGAATAATGTTTAAGTTTGCTAACAACCATTTTTCGTAGTAGCCGAAATGTCGTAGATTATTTAATTTTTCGAATAACGTTTAAGTTTGCTAACAACCATTTTTCGTAGTAGCAGAAATTTCGTAAATAATATTTTGGAATAATTTTTAAGTTTGCTAACAACCATTTTTCGTTAGAGCAGAAATTTCGTGAATTATTTAATTTTTGGAATTATGTTTGAGTTTATTAATAACCATTTTTCGAGGTTGCAGAAATTTTGTAAATTATTTAATTTTTCGAATAATGTTTAAGTTTGCTCACAACCATTTTTCGTAGTAGCAGAAATTTCATAAAATATTTTATTTTTGAAATTATGTTTAGGTTTGCTTACAACCATTTTTCGTAGTCGCCAAGTTGTCGTAAATTATTTAATATTTGGAATAAGTTTTGAGTTTGCTAACAACCATTTTTCGTAGTAGCAGAAATTTAATAAAATATTTTATTTTTGAAATAATGTGTAAGTTTGCAAACAACCATTTTTCTCAGTAGCCAATATGTCGTTAATTATTTAATTTTTGAAAAAATGTTTGGGTTTGCTATCAACCATTTTTCGTAGTAGCAGAAATTTCGTAAATTAATGTTTAAATTTGCTAACAACCATTTTTCGTAGTAGCCGAAATGTCGTAAATTATTTTATTTTTGAATAATGTTTAAGTTTGCTAACAACCATTTTTCGTAGTAGCCGAAATGTCGTAGATTATTTAATTTTTGGAATAACGTTTAAGTTTCTTAACAACCATTTTTCGTAGTAGCAGAAATTTCGTAAATAATATTTTGGAATACTTTTTAGGTTTGCTAACAACCATTTTTCGTTAGAGCAGAAATTTCGTGAATTATTTAATTTTTGGAATTATGTTTAAGTTTGCTAATAACCATTTTTCGAAGTAGCAGAAATTTCATAAATTTATGTTGAAGTTTGCTTACAATCATTTTTCGTAGAAGCAGAAATTTCGTAAATTACCCAATTTTTGGAATGATGTTTAAGTTTGCTAACAACCATTCTTCGTAGTAGCAGAAATTTCATAAATTATTTAATTTTTGGAATAGTGTTTAAGTTTGCTCACAACCATTTTTCGTAGTAGCAGAAATTTCATAAAATATTTTATTTTTGAAATTATGTTTAAGTTTGCTAACAACCATTTTTCGTAGTAGCAGAATTTTTTTAAATCATTGAATTTTTGGAATAATGTTAAGGTTTGCTAACAACCATTTTTCGAAGTTGCAGAAATTTTGTAAATTATTTAATTTTTCGAATAATGTTTAAGTTTGCTCACAACCATTTTTCGTAGTAGCAGAAATTTCATAAAATATTTTATTTTTGAAATTATGTTTAAGTTTGCTCACAACCATTTTTCGTAGTAGCCAAGTTTTCGTAAATTATTTAATATTTTAAATAATGTTTGAGTTTGCTAACAACCATTTTTCGTAGTAGCAGAAATTTAATAAAATATTTTATTTTTGAAATTATGTTTAGGTTTGCTTACAACCATTTTTCGTAGAAGCCAAGTTGTCGTAAATTTTGTTAATATTTGAAATTATGTTTGAGTTTGCTAACAACCATTTTTCGAAGTTGCAGAAATTTTGTAAATTATTTAATTTTTCGAATAATGTTTAAGTTTGCTCACGACCATTTTTCGTAGTAGCAGAAATTTCAAAAAATATTTTATTTTTGAAATTATGTTTAAGTTTGCAAATAACCATTTTTCTCAGTAGCCAATATGTCGTAAATTATTTAATTTTTAAAAAAATATTTGGGTTTGCTAACAAACATTTTTCGTAGTAGCAGAAATTTCGTAAATTAATGTTTAAATTTGCTAACAACCATTTTTCGTAGTAGCCGAAATGTCGTAAATTATTTTATTTTTGGAATAATGTTTAAGTTTGCTAACAACCATTTTTCGTAGTAGCCGAAATGTCGTAGATTATTTAATTTTTCGAATAACGTTTAAGTTTGCTAACAACCATTTTTCGTAGAAGCCAAGTTGTCGTAAATTATTTAATTTTTAAAAAAATGTTTGGGTTTGCTAACAACCATTTTTCGTAGTAGCAGAAATTTCGTAAATTAATGTTTAAATTTGCTAACAACCATTTTTCGTAGTAGCCGAAATGTCGTAAATTATTTTATTTTTGGAATAATGTTTAAGTTTGCTAACAACCATTTTTCGTAGTAGCCGAAATGTCGTAGATTATTTAATTTTTCGAATAACGTTTAAGTTTGCTAACAACCATTTTTCGTAGTAGCAGAAATTTCGTAAATAATATTTTGGAATAATTTTTAAGTTTGCTAACAACCATTTTTCGTTAGAGCAGAAATTTCGTGAATTATTTAATTTTTGGAATTATGTTTGAGTTTATTAATAACCATTTTTCGAGGTTGCAGAAATTTTGTAAATTATTTAATTTTTCGAATAATGTTTAAGTTTGCTCACAACCATTTTTCGTAGTAGCAGAAATTTCATAAAATATTTTATTTTTGAAATTATGTTTAGGTTTGCTTACAACCATTTTTCGTAGTCGCCAAGTTGTCGTAAATTATTTAATATTTGGAATAAGTTTTGAGTTTGCTAACAACCATTTTTCGTAGTAGCAGAAATTTAATAAAATATTTTATTTTTGAAATAATGTGTAAGTTTGCAAACAACCATTTTTCTCAGTAGCCAATATGTCGTTAATTATTTAATTTTTGAAAAAATGTTTGGGTTTGCTATCAACCATTTTTCGTAGTAGCAGAAATTTCGTAAATTAATGTTTAAATTTGCTAACAACCATTTTTCGTAGTAGCCGAAATGTCGTAAATTATTTTATTTTTGAATAATGTTTAAGTTTGCTAACAACCATTTTTCGTAGTAGCCGAAATGTCGTAGATTATTTAATTTTTGGAATAACGTTTAAGTTTCTTAACAACCATTTTTCGTAGTAGCAGAAATTTCGTAAATAATATTTTGGAATACTTTTTAGGTTTGCTAACAACCATTTTTCGTTAGAGCAGAAATTTCGTGAATTATTTAATTTTTGGAATTATGTTTAAGTTTGCTAATAACCATTTTTCGAAGTAGCAGAAATTTCATAAATTTATGTTGAAGTTTGCTTACAATCATTTTTCGTAGAAGCAGAAATTTCGTAAATTACCCAATTTTTGGAATGATGTTTAAGTTTGCTAACAACCATTCTTCGTAGTAGCAGAAATTTCATAAATTATTTAATTTTTGGAATAGTGTTTAAGTTTGCTCACAACCATTTTTCGTAGTAGCAGAAATTTCATAAAATATTTTATTTTTGAAATTATGTTTAAGTTTGCTAACAACCATTTTTCGTAGTAGCAGAATTTTTTTAAATCATTGAATTTTTGGAATAATGTTAAGGTTTGCTAACAACCATTTTTCGAAGTTGCAGAAATTTTGTAAATTATTTAATTTTTCGAATAATGTTTAAGTTTGCTCACAACCATTTTTCGTAGTAGCAGAAATTTCATAAAATATTTTATTTTTGAAATTATGTTTAAGTTTGCTCACAACCATTTTTCGTAGTAGCCAAGTTTTCGTAAATTATTTAATATTTTAAATAATGTTTGAGTTTGCTAACAACCATTTTTCGTAGTAGCAGAAATTTAATAAAATATTTTATTTTTGAAATAATGTTTAGGTTTGTTTACAACCATTTTTCGTAGAAGCCAAGTTGTCGTTATATATTTAATATTTGGAATAATGTTTGGTTTGCTAACAACCATTTTTCGTAGTAGCAGAAATTTTTTAAATCATTGAATTTTTGGAATAATGTTAAGGTTTGCAAACAACCATTTTTCTCAGTAGCCAATATGTCGTAAATTATTTAATTTCTGAAAAAATGTTTGGGTTTGCTAACAACCATTTTTCGTAGTAGCAGAAATTTCGTAAATTAATTTTTAAATTTGCTAACAACCATTTTTCGTAGTAGCCGAAATGTCGTAAATTAATTTATTTTTGGAATAATGTATAAGTTCGCTAACAACCATTTTTCGTAGTAGCCGAAATGTCGTAGATTATTTAATTTTTGGAATAACGTTTAAGTTTGTTAACAACCATTTTTCGTAGTAGCAGAAATTTCGTAAATAATATTTTGGAAAACTTTTTAGGTTTGCTAACAACCATTTTTCGTTAGAGCAGAAATTTCGTGAATTATTTAATTTTTGGAATTATGTTTAAGTTTGCTAATAACCATTTTTCGAAAAAGCAGAAATTTCGTAAATTTATGTTGAAGTTTGCTTACAATCATTTTTCGTAGAAGCAGAAATTTCGTTAATTACCCAATTTTCGGAATGATGTTTAAGTTTGCTAACAATCATTCTTCGTAGTAGCAGAAATTTCATAAATTATTTAATTTTTGGAATAGTGTTTAAGTTTGCCAACAACCATTTTTTGTAGTAGCAGAAATTTCGTAAATTATTTAATATTTGGAATAATGTTTGGTTTGCTAACAACCATTTTTCGTAGAAGCAGAAATTTTTTAAATCATTGAATTTTTGGAATAATGTTTAGGTTTGCTAACAACCATTTTTCGAAGTTGCAGAAATTTTGTAAATTATTTAATTTTTCGAATAATGTTTAAGTTTGCTAACAACCATTTTTCGTTAGAGCAGAAATTTCGTGAATTATTTAATTTTTGGAATTATGTTTGAGTTTATTAATAACCATTTTTCGAGGTTGCAGAAATTTTGTAAATTATTTAATTTTTCGAATAATGTTTAAGTTTGCTCACAACCATTTTTCGTAGTAGCAGAAATTTAATAAATATTTTATTTTTGAAATAATGTTTAAGTTTGCAAACAACCATTTTTCTCAGTAGCCAATATGTCGTTAATTGTTTAATTTTTGAAAAAATGTTTGGGTTTGCTATTAACCATTTTTCGTAGTAGCAGAAATTGCGTAAATTAATGTTTAAATTTGCTAACAACCATTTTTCGTAGTAGCCGAAATGTCGTCAATTATTTTATTTTTGAATAATGTTTAAGTTTGCTAACAACCATTTTTCGTAGTAGCCGAAATGTCGTAGATTATTTAATTTTTGGAATAACGTTTAAGTTTCTTAACAACCATTTTTCGTAGTAGCAGAAATTTCGTTAATAATATTTTGGAATAATTTTAAAGTTTGCTAACAACCATTTTACGTTAGAGCAGAAATTTCGTGAATTATTTAATTTTTGGAATTATGTTTAAGTTTGCTAATAACCATTTTTCGAAGTAGCAGAAATTTCATAAATTTATGTTGAAGTTTGCTTACAATCATTTTTCGTAGAAGCAGAAATTTTGTAATTACCCAATTTTTGGAATGATGTTTAAGTTTGCTAACAACCATTCTTCGTAGTAGCAGAAATTTCATAAATTATTTAATTTTTGGAATAGTGTTTAAGTTTGCTCACAACCATTTTTCGTAGTAGCAGAAATTTCATAAAATATTTTATTTTTGAAATTATGTTTAAGTTTGCTAACAACCATTTTTCGTAGTAGCAGAATTTTTTTAAATCATTGAATTTTTGGAATAATGTTAAGGTTTGCTAACAACCATTTTTCGAAGTTTCAGAAATTTTGTAAATTATTTAATTTTTCGAATAATGTTTAAGTTTGCTCACAACCATTTTTCGTAGTAGCAGAAATTTCATAAAATATTTTATTTTTGAAATTATGTTTAAGTTTGCTAACAACCATTTTTCGTAGTAGCAGAATTTTTTTAAATCATTGAATTTTTGGAATAATGTTAAGGTTTGCTAACAACCATTTTTCGAAGTTGCAGAAATTTTGTAAATTATTTAATTTTTCGAATAATGTTTAAGTTTGCTCACAACCATTTTTCGTAGTAGCCAAGTTGTCGTAAATTATTTAATATTTTAAATAATGTTTGAGTTTGCTAACAACCATTTTTCGTAGTAGCAGAAATTTAATAAAATATTTTATTTTTGAAATAATGTTTACGTTTGTTTACAACCATTTTTCGTAGAAGCCAAGTTGTCGTTATATATTTAATATTTGGAATAATGTTTGGTTTGCTAACAACCATTTTTCGTAGTAGCAGAAATTTTTTAAATCATTGAATTTTTGGAATAATGTTAAGGTTTGCAAACAACCATTTTTCTCAGTAGCCAATATGTCGTAAATTATTTAATTTTTGAAAAAATGTTTGGGTTTGCTAACAACCATTTTTCGTAGTAGCAGAAATTTCGTAAATTAATTTTTAAATTTGCTAACAACCATTTTTCGTAGTAGCCGAAATGTCGTAAATTAATTTATTTTTGGAATAATGTATAAGTTCGCTAACAACCATTTTTCGTAGTAGCCGAAATGTCGTAGATTATTTAATTTTTGGAATAACGTTTAAGTTTGTTAACAACCATTTTTCGTAGTAGCAGAAATTTCGTAAATAATATTTTGGAAATCTTTTTAGGTTTGCTAACAACCATTTTTCGTTAGAGCAGAAATTTCGTGAATTATTTAATTTTTGGAATTATGTTTAAGTTTGCTAATAACCATTTTTCGAAAAAGCAGAAATTTCGTAAATTTATGTTGAAGTTTGCTTACAATCATTTTTCGTAGAAGCAGAAATTTCGTTAATTACCCAATTTTCGGAATGATGTTTAAGTTTGCTAACAATCATTCTTCGTAGTAGCAGAAATTTCATAAATTATTTAATTTTTGGAATAGTGTTTAAGTTTGCCAACAACCATTTTTTGTAGTAGCAGAAATTTCGTAAATTATTTAATATTTGGAATAATGTTTGGTTTGCTAACAACCATTTTTCGTAGAAGCAAAAATTTTTTAAATCATTGAATTTTTGGAATAATGTTTAGGTTTGCTAACAACCATTTTTCGAAGTTGCAGAAATTTTGTAAATTATTTAATTTTTCGAATAATGTTTAAGTTTACTCACAACCATTTTTCGTAGTAGCAGAAATTTCATAAAATATTTTATTTTTGAAATTATGTTTAAGTTTGCTTACAACCATTTTTCGTAGTAGCCAAGTTGTCGTAAATTATTTAATATTTGGAATAATGTTTGAGTTTGCTTACAACATTTTTCGTAGTAGCAGAAATTTAATAAAATATTTTATTTTTGAAATAATGTTTAAGTTTGCAAATAACCATTTTTCTCAGTAGCCAATATGTCGTCAATTATTTATTTTTTAAAAAAATGTTTGGGTTTGCTAACAACCATTTTTCGTAGTAGCAGAAATTTCGTAAATTAATGTTTAAATTTGCTAACAACCATTTTTCGTAGTAGCCGAAATGTCGTAAATTATTTTATTTTTGGAATAATGTTTAAGTTTGCCAACAACCATTTTTCGTAGTAGCCGAAATGTCGTAGATTATTTAATTTTTCGAATAACGTTTAAGTTTGTTAACAACCATTTTTCGTAGTAGCAGAAATTTAATAAAATATTTTATTTTTGAAATAATGTTTAAGTTTGCAAACAACCATTTTTCTCAGTAGCCAATATGTCGTTAATTGTTTAATTTTTGAAAAAATGTTTGGGTTTGCTATTAACCATTTTTCGTAGTAGCAGAAATTGCGTAAATTAATGTTTAAATTTGCTAACAACCATTTTTCGTAGTAGCCGAAATGTCGTCAATTATTTTATTTTTGAATAATGTTTAAGTTTGCTAACAACCATTTTTCGTAGTAGCCGAAATGTCGTAGATTATTTAATTTTTGGAATAACGTTTAAGTTTCTTAACAACCATTTTTCGTAGTAGCAGAAATTTCGTTAATAATATTTTGGAATAATTTTAAAGTTTGCTAACAACCATTTTACGTTAGAGCAGAAATTTCGTGAATTATTTAATTTTTGGAATTATGTTTAAGTTTGCTAATAACCATTTTTCGAAGTAGCAGAAATTTCATAAATTTATGTTGAAGTTTGCTTACAATCATTTTTCGTAGAAGCAGAAATTTTGTTAATTACCCAATTTTTGGAATGATGTTTAAGTTTGCTAACAACCATTCTTCGTAGTAGCAGAAATTTCATAAATTATTTAATTTTTGGAATAGTGTTTAAGTTTGCTCACAACCATTTTTCGTAGTAGCAGAAATTTCATAAAATATTTTATTTTTGAAATTATGTTTAAGTTTGCTAACAACCATTTTTCGTAGTAGCAGAATTTTTTTAAATCATTGAATTTTTGGAATAATGTTAAGGTTTGCTAACAACCATTTTTCGAAGTTTCAGAAATTTTGTAAATTATTTAATTTTTCGAATAATGTTTAAGTTTGCTCACAACCATTTTTCGTAGTAGCAGAAATTTCATAAAATATTTTATTTTTGAAATTATGTTTAAGTTTGCTAACAACCATTTTTCGTAGTAGCAGAATTTTTTTAAATCATTGAATTTTTGGAATAATGTTAAGGTTTGCTAACAACCATTTTTCGAAGTTGCAGAAATTTTGTAAATTATTTAATTTTTCGAATAATGTTTAAGTTTGCTCACAACCATTTTTCGTAGTAGCCAAGTTGTCGTCAATTATTTAATATTTTAAATAATGTTTGAGTTTGCTAACAACCATTTTTCGTAGTAGCAGAAATTTAATAAAATATTTTATTTTTGAAATAATGTTTAGGTTTGTTTACAACCATTTTTCGTAGAAGCCAAGTTGTCGTTATATATTTAATATTTGGAATAATGTTTGGTTTGCTAACAACCATTTTTCGTAGTAGCAGAAATTTTTTAAATCATTGAATTTTTGGAATAATGTTAAGGTTTGCAAACAACCATTTTTCTCAGTAGCCAATATGTCGTAAATTATTTAATTTTTGAAAAAATGTTTGGGTTTGCTAACAACCATTTTTCGTAGTAGCAGAAATTTCGTAAATTAATTTTTAAATTTGCTAACAACCATTTTTCGTAGTAGCCGAAATGTCGTAAATTAATTTATTTTTGGAATAATGTATAAGTTCGCTAACAACCATTTTTCGTAGTAGCCGAAATGTCGTAGATTATTTAATTTTTGGAATAACGTTTAAGTTTGTTAACAACCATTTTTCGTAGTAGCAGAAATTTCGTAAATAATATTTTGGAAATCTTTTTAGGTTTGCTAACAACCATTTTTCGTTAGAGCAGAAATTTCGTGAATTATTTAATTTTTGGAATTATGTTTAAGTTTGCTAATAACCATTTTTCGAAAAAGCAGAAATTTCGTAAATTTATGTTGAAGTTTGCTTACAATCATTTTTCGTAGAAGCAGAAATTTCGTTAATTACCCAATTTTCGGAATGATGTTTAAGTTTGCTAACAATCATTCTTCGTAGTAGCAGAAATTTCATAAATTATTTAATTTTTGGAATAGTGTTTAAGTTTGCCAACAACCATTTTTTGTAGTAGCAGAAATTTCGTAAATTATTTAATATTTGGAATAATGTTTGGTTTGCTAACAACCATTTTTCGTAGAAGCAAAAATTTTTTAAATCATTGAATTTTTGGAATAATGTTTAGGTTTGCTAACAACCATTTTTCGAAATTGCAGAAATTTTGTAAATTATTTAATTTTTCGAATAATGTTTAAGTTTACTCACAACCATTTTTCGTAGTAGCAGAAATTTCATAAAATATTTTATTTTTGAAATTATGTTTAAGTTTGCTTACAACCATTTTTCGTAGTAGCCAAGTTGTCGTAAATTATTTAATATTTGGAATAATGTTTGAGTTTGCTTACAACATTTTTCGTAGTAGCAGAAATTTAATAAAATATTTTATTTTTGAAATAATGTTTAAGTTTGCAAATAACCATTTTTCTCAGTAGCCAATATGTCGTCAATTATTTATTTTTTAAAAAAATGTTTGGGTTTGCTAACAACCATTTTTCGTAGTAGCAGAAATTTCGTAAATTAATGTTTAAATTTGCTAACAACCATTTTTCGTAGTAGCCGAAATGTCGTAAATTATTTTATTTTTGGAATAATGTTTAAGTTTGCCAACAACCATTTTTCGTAGTAGCCGAAATGTCGTAGATTATTTAATTTTTCGAATAACGTTTAAGTTTGTTAACAACCATTTTTCGTAGTAGCAGAAATTTAATAAAATATTTTATTTTTGAAATAATGTTTAAGTTTGCAAACAACCATTTTTCTCAGTAGCCAATATGTCGTTAATTGTTTAATTTTTGAAAAAATGTTTGGGTTTGCTATTAACCATTTTTCGTAGTAGCAGAAATTGCGTAAATTAATGTTTAAATTTGCTAACAACCATTTTTCGTAGTAGCCGAAATGTCGTCAATTATTTTATTTTTGAATAATGTTTAAGTTTGCTAACAACCATTTTTCGTAGTAGCCGAAATGTCGTAGATTATTTAATTTTTGGAATAACGTTTAAGTTTCTTAACAACCATTTTTCGTAGTAGCAGAAATTTCGTTAATAATATTTTGGAATAATTTTAAAGTTTGCTAACAACCATTTTACGTTAGAGCAGAAATTTCGTGAATTATTTAATTTTTGGAATTATGTTTAAGTTTGCTAATAACCATTTTTCGAAGTAGCAGAAATTTCATAAATTTATGTTGAAGTTTGCTTACAATCATTTTTCGTAGAAGCAGAAATTTTGTTAATTACCCAATTTTTGGAATGATGTTTAAGTTTGCTAACAACCATTCTTCGTAGTAGCAGAAATTTCATAAATTATTTAATTTTTGGAATAGTGTTTAAGTTTGCTCACAACCATTTTTCGTAGTAGCAGAAATTTCATAAAATATTTTATTTTTGAAATTATGTTTAAGTTTGCTAACAACCATTTTTCGTAGTAGCAGAATTTTTTTAAATCATTGAATTTTTGGAATAATGTTAAGGTTTGCTAACAACCATTTTTCGAAGTTTCAGAAATTTTGTAAATTATTTAATTTTTCGAATAATGTTTAAGTTTGCTCACAACCATTTTTCGTAGTAGCAGAAATTTCATAAAATATTTTATTTTTGAAATTATGTTTAAGTTTGCTAACAACCATTTTTCGTAGTAGCAGAATTTTTTTAAATCATTGAATTTTTGGAATAATGTTAAGGTTTGCTAACAACCATTTTTCGAAGTTGCAGAAATTTTGTAAATTATTTAATTTTTCGAATAATGTTTAAGTTTGCTCACAACCATTTTTCGTAGTAGCCAAGTTGTCGTAAATTATTTAATATTTTAAATAATGTTTGAGTTTGCTAACAACCATTTTTCGTAGTAGCAGAAATTTAATAAAATATTTTATTTTTGAAATAATGTTTAGGTTTGTTTACAACCATTTTTCGTAGAAGCCAAGTTGTCGTTATATATTTAATATTTGGAATAATGTTTGGTTTTCTAACAACCATTTTTCGTAGTAGCAGAAATTTTTTAAATCATTGAATTTTTGGAATAATGTTAAGGTTTGCAAACAACCATTTTTCTCAGTAGCCAATATGTCGTAAATTATTTAATTTTTGAAAAAATGTTTGGGTTTGCTAACAACCATTTTTCGTAGTAGCAGAAATTTCGTAAATTAATTTTTAAATTTGCTAACAACCATTTTTCGTAGTAGCCGAAATGTCGTAAATTAATTTATTTTTGGAATAATGTATAAGTTCGCTAACAACCATTTTTCGTAGTAGCCGAAATGTCGTAGATTATTTAATTTTTGGAATAACGTTTAAGTTTGTTAACAACCATTTTTCGTAGTAGCAGAAATTTCGTAAATAATATTTTGGAAATCTTTTTAGGTTTGCTAACAACCATTTTTCGTTAGAGCAGAAATTTCGTGAATTATTTAATTTTTGGAATTATGTTTAAGTTTGCTAATAACCATTTTTCGAAAAAGCAGAAATTTCGTAAATTTATGTTGAAGTTTGCTTACAATCATTTTTCGTAGAAGCAGAAATTTCGTTAATTACCCAATTTTCGGAATGATGTTTAAGTTTGCTAACAATCATTCTTCGTAGTAGCAGAAATTTCATAAATTATTTAATTTTTGGAATAGTGTTTAAGTTTGCCAACAACCATTTTTTGTAGTAGCAGAAATTTCGTAAATTATTTAATATTTGGAATAATGTTTGGTTTGCTAACAACCATTTTTCGTAGAAGCAAAAATTTTTTAAATCATTGAATTTTTGGAATAATGTTTAGGTTTGCTAACAACCATTTTTCGAAGTTGCAGAAATTTTGTAAATTATTTAATTTTTCGAATAATGTTTAAGTTTGCTCACAACCATTTTTCGTAGTAGCAGAAATTTCATAAAATATTTTATTTTTGAAATAATGTTTAAGTTTGCAAACAACCATTTTTCTCAGTAGCCAATATGTCGTTAATTATTTAATTTTTGAAAAAATGTTTGGGTTTGCTATCAACCATTTTTCGTAGTAGCAGAAATTTCGTAAATTAATGTTTAAATTTGCTAACAACCATTTTTCGTAGTAGCCGAAATGTCGTAAATTATTTTATTTTTGAATAATGTTTAAGTTTGCTAACAACCATTTTTCGTAGTAGCCGAAATGTCGCAGATTATTTAATTTTTGGAATAACGTTTAAGTTTGTTAACAACCATTTTTCGTAGTAGCAGAAATTTCGTAAATAATATTTTGGAATAATTTTAAAGTTTGCTAACAACCATTTTACGTTAGAGCAGAAATTTCGTGAATTATTTAATTTTTGGAATTATGTTTAAGTTTGCTTATAACCATTTTTCGAAGTAGCAGAAATTTCATAAATTTATGTTGAAGTTTGCTTACAATCATTTTTCGTAGAAGCAGAAATTTCGTTAATTACCCAATTTTTGGAATGATGTTTAAGTTTGCTAACAACCATTCTTCGTAGTAGCAGAAATTTCATAAATTATTTAATTTTTGGAATAGTGTTTAAGTTTGCCAACAACCATTTTTCGTAGTAGCAGAAATTTCGTAAATTATTTAATATTTGGAATAATGTTTGGTTTGCTAACAACCATTTTTCGTAGTAGCAGAATTTTTTTAAATCATTGAATTTTTGGAATAATGTTAAGGTTTGCTAACAACCATTTTTCGAAGTTGCAGAAATTTTGTAAATTATTTAATTTTTCGAATAATGTTTAAGTTTGCTCACAACCATTTTTCGTAGTAGCAGAAATTTCATAAAATATTTTATTTTTGAAATTATGTTTAAGTTTGCTCACAACCATTTTTCGTAGTAGCCAAGTTGTCGTAAATTATTTAATATTTGAAATAATGTTTGAGTTTGCTAACAACCATTTTTCGTAGTAGCAGAAATTTAATAAAATATTTTATTTTTGAAATAATGTTTAGGTTTGCTTACAACCATTTTTGTAGAAGCCAAGTTGTCGTTATTTATTTAATATTTGGAATAATGTTTGGTTTGCTAACAACCATTTTTCGTAGTAGCAGAAATTTTTTAAATCATTGAATTTTTGGAATAATGTTAAGGTTTTCAAACAACCATTTTTCTCAGTAGCCAATATGTCGTAAATTATTTAATTTTTGAAAAAATGTTTGGGTTTGCTAACAACCATTTTTCGTAGTAGCAGAAATTTCGTAAATTAATGTTTAAATTTGCTAACAACCATTTTTCGTAGTAGCCGAAATGTCGTAAATTAATTTATTTTTGGAATAATGTATAAGTTCGCTAACAACCATTTTTCGTAGTAGCCGAAATGTCGTAGATTATTTAATTTTTGGAATAACGTTTAAGTTTGTTAACAACCATTTTTCGTAGTAGCAGAAATTTCGTAAATAATATTTTGGAATACTTTTTAGGTTTGCTAACAACCATTTTTCGTTTGAGCAGAAATTTCGTGAATTATTTAATTTTTGGAATTATGTTTAAGTTTGCTAATAACCATTTTTCGAAAAAGCAGAAATTTCGTAAATTTATGTTTAAATTTGCTAACAACCATTTTTCGTAGTAGCCGAAATGTCGTAAATTATTTTATTTTTGGAATAATGTTTAAGTTTGCCAACAACCATTTTTCGTAGTAGCCGAAATGTCGTAGATTATTTAATTTTTCGAATAACGTTTAAGTTTGTTAACAACCATTTTTCGTAGTAGCAGAAATTTAATAAAATATTTTATTTTTGAAATAATGTTTAAGTTTGCAAACAACCATTTTTCTCAGTAGCCAATATGTCGTTAATTATTTAATTTTTGAAAAAATGTTTGGGTTTGCTATCAACCATTTTTCGTAGTAGCAGAAATTTCGTAAATTAATGTTTAAATTTGCTAACAACCATTTTTCGTAGTAGCCGAAATGTCGTAAATTATTTTATTTTTGAATAATGTTTAAGTTTGCTAACAACCATTTTTCGTAGTAGCCGAAATGTCGCAGATTATTTAATTTTTGGAATAACGTTTAAGTTTGTTAACAACCATTTTTCGTAGTAGCAGAAATTTCGTAAATAATATTTTGGAATAATTTTAAAGTTTGCTAACAACCATTTTACGTTAGAGCAGAAATTTCGTGAATTATTTAATTTTTGGAATTATGTTTAAGTTTGCTTATAACCATTTTTCGAAGTAGCAGAAATTTCATAAATTTATGTTGAAGTTTGCTTACAATCATTTTTCGTAGAAGCAGAAATTTCGTTAATTACCCAATTTTTGGAATGATGTTTAAGTTTGCTAACAACCATTCTTCGTAGTAGCAGAAATTTCATAAATTATTTAATTTTTGGAATAGTGTTTAAGTTTGCCAACAACCATTTTTCGTAGTAGCAGAAATTTCGTAAATTATTTAATATTTGGAATAATGTTTGGTTTGCTAACAACCATTTTTCGTAGTAGCAGAAATTTTTTAAATCATTGAATTTTTGGAATAATGTTTAGGTTTGCTAACAACCATTTTTCGAAGTTGCAGAAATTTTGTAAATTATTTAATTTTTCGAATAATGTTTAAGTTTGCTCACAACCATTTTCCGTAGTAGCAGAAATTTCATAAAATATTTTATTTTTGAAATTATGTTTAAGTTTGCTTACAACCATTTTTCGTAGTAGCCAAGTTGTCGTAAATTATTTAATATTTGGAATAATGTTTGAGTTTGCTTACAACATTTTTCGTAGTAGCAGAAATTTAATAAAATATTTTATTTTTGAAATAATGTTTAAGTTTGCAAATAACCATTTTTCTCAGTAGCCAATATGTCGTAAATTATTTAATTTTTGAAAAAATGTTTGGGTTTGCTAACAACCATTTTTCGTAGTAGCAAAAATTTCGTAAATTAATTTTTAAATTTGCTAACAACCATTTTTCGTAGTAGCCGAAATGTCGTAAATTATTTTATTTTTGGAATAATGTTTAATTTTGCTAACAACCATTTTTCGTAGTAGCCGAAATGTCGTAGATTATTTAATTTTTGGAATAACGTTTAAGTTTGTAAACAACCATTTTTCGTAGTAGCGGAAATTTCGTAAATAATATTTTGGAATAATTTTTAAGTTTGCTAACAACCATTTTTCGTTAGAGCAGAAATTTCGTGAATTATTTAATTTTTGGAATTATGTTTAAGTTTGCTAATAATTATTTTTCGAAGAAGCAGAAATTTCGTAAATTTATGCTGAAGTTTGCTTACAATCATTTTTCGTAGAAGCAGAAATTTCGTTAATTACCCAATTTTCGGAATGATGTTTAAGTTTGCTAACAACAATTTTTCGTAGTAGGAGAAATTTCGTAAATTATTAAATCTTTGGAATAATGTTCAAGTTTGCTAACAACCATTTTTGTAGTAGCAGAAATTTCGTAAAATATTGAATTTTTGAAATAATGTTTAAGTTTGATAACAACCATTTTTCGTAGTAGCTGAAATGTCGTAAATTTTTATATTTTGGAATAATGTTAAAGTTTGCTTACAACCATTTTTCGTAGTAGCAGAAATTTTGTAAATTATTAAATCTTGGGAATAATGTTCAAGTTTGCTAACAATCATTTTTCATAGTACCATATATCGACCTCGGCGCATATATCGACAGCTCTGCAGTTTTTAAATTGCAAATTATTGAATTTTTGGAATAATGTTGATGTTTGCTAACAATCATTTTTCGTAGTATATATATTTTATTCAACTAATTTTCAAATACGCTAACAAATACATTTTGTAAAAGAAGAAAAAGACCCGAGAACATCAGTACGCACACATTTGTGAAAAGTGAGTGAAAAGTGAAAAGTGATTATTTTATCGGCTATTAATATTTAGAATAGATATGCTGTGTTTCAAATAAAAAACAAAAGTTTCGAAATTCGAACGCAATACAATATATATAATGCTATTTCATCACGTCCAACAGATCTTCGTTTACCCCAGAGGTAAAGTCTTCAACTCATAATCTAAAGACCGTGTTTCGAATCCCAGCACTTTGTGCTTTTTTTGTATTTGTATGAGAATTCAATTTTTCATCGAATAACAGTGTATTGGAAAAATATGTCTTTAGTATGAATTAAAAAATGGTGACTGTGGGGCTTTGGTGGTGGAAGGGGAGAGGCAGGGGGAGGGGAAATCGCGGACAAAATGAATTAATGGCGATAGCGGGCAGGGGTGGGGGGAAGGAGACCGTCTTTCTTGACGTCATCGAAAAGGTGAAATCGCGACCATAGTTCGAATAAACAAATGGAGACAGCGCGGCTTGGCAGGAGGAGGGGGAGGGGCAGGGGAGGGGAAATCGAGGACATCTTACACTCACTCACTCAGACAAACAAACAAACAAACGGACATTATCGGCTATTAATATATAGATTGTATGATAATGACTGAGTGCTAATTTATTGTATTTTAAAATTTCATATTTAGAAAAATAGTAAGGGCGCTATTTTAACCTTTCCCTTACTATGCAAAAAAAGTGCAAGCCCCTGAGCTGTGTAGTCGTTACTATGGAATCCAATCCCGAGCCCAAATGTTGATCCCGGGATTTCGGGATTACAATTTTATGATCATGGGATCCCGGGGCTAGTCCCGAAATTGGTTTTTTTTATAGTGCTACACATTTCGTTTTTATAATTGAATTTTATAATTTTGGTCAAAAATTAATAATACAACTTATTGTATATTATATTCTCTTTTATAGTCTCTTGGGAATACGGCTGTAGAAATAATGAAATATATTTTTTGACACTGGTATTATATAAGAGCTAAAACGAGTGATTTTTTGTTGTCTAATTTTAAAGAGTTACCATGTTTAATTTTTACCACCTCAGCCAGAAATTGTATTTATACAAAAGTCATATACATATTTATAACAAAAGAAATCAACAATCAAGTTATCTTTACACTGGACTTTACAGATAATAAATAATAAACATACCATTGCATAAAACATAAAGCAAAGCCGAAATGGCATAAAAATAAATAAAATCAAAATTGCAATATGAGGAAAAAACATTTTATACTAATAAAAATTGTCTTATCGCCAAAAGTGTCCACTTACAGTAATGTATAATATGCTCTAGAATTCAATATTTTTGAGATTCATTGAAACGTAATTTATAACCATACGTGCCTTCTAGTATTTCATTTTATAGTTTTCGTCTGCAGAGTTTATTTTCGAATATGTTATCTTAATTGTGCTTTGTGAAACAAGGAACAATGAGACATTGCTTATTATATTTGAGGACTCCACAATCAATTGGGTGCGTTTTATTTTACAAAGCCAAGACGAAGCCCGAAGTTTCGGGATCGTGTATTCTAATCCCGGGATTGAAATGTATCAAAAACTGCACGGAATCCCGGGATTGGATTCCCTAGTCATTACACATCAGGTAAACAGGAGTGAATCATGACAATTATATGTAGTACTGCTGTAGTAGTGTTATATTATTGTCATGATTCACTCCCCTTTGCCTGATGTGTAACGGATACTCCGCTCAGGAGTTTGTGCTTTTTTGCATAGTAAAGGGAGGGTTAAGCTCTAGGCCTAAGGGCGGCACATAGCCTAGTAACGTCACTATTCGTGTTACTGATAAAATGTAATGATATATAATTTTCAAAACGTCCCTGTAGATAAAAATATTCCTTATTCCAAAATTCTATTCCTTCTTACAGTGGCATGCTTAAACAGCAATCTCTTATTTTCTTACAATCAATTGTTAAATCTCAAAAAAATAAATAAAGTTTATCATATTTTATTATAAAAATAAAAAAAAAACTTTTAAAGAAATAGTTGATAAAAATAAACACATGTACTTAATTAATATATTCGAGTTATGTTATATAAAATCTATTTTTGGTAACAATTGAATGCTGCTTTCAAATTATTTTTCAATTGCAGCAGGCTTTCTTGAGGCACCATGACCAAGTCCATCTCGGTTTTTTCACTTTGGACGTAAATGACGTATGCTTAGGCCGTTCCGTAAGGATTCGTTTATATGACAGACTTGTATATTCTCTCACCGTTAATTTCATAACAGCCAACTTGGACACACATACAGTATGACTGATTTTGTATGCAGATCAGGGAGTCATTGATGTAGAACCCATCTTCATCATAGCGATTCGTGCAGTCAACGCAACCAACCTCATCATGCATATCATTGCAATCAGTTTCTTCGTCACACAGCATGGCCACGTTGACTGTAAACCCTGACCCACATTTGAATAATTCATCTGGGTCAATCATCCTAGAGGTACCGTTTGATGAGTCGCATTCATCTGCAAATTCAGACTCGTCGGTATCCAAATCCGGTCGAATGTTCCGACCGTTAGTCGATAGTACTTGAATGAGACAAACAACTATCATTACCACGACTTTCATATTAGGAGACATAATAAATTTAGTAGAATGATTTCTTGGTAATCCTGAAAATAAAAAAAATACAAATTAATAAAACAGAAGATGACAAACAATACAAATACAAGAGGTAAATAGTTAAATTGAACCATATGAATGATGTATATAAATAGCTTCTCCCAAAAAGCAGCCATTTTTGAGATCGATATTTTCCATTAATCAAAATCTATCTTTAAGCAAATGCCATTTATAAATTATAGTTCGTCAATTCACCGCTACAACACCAAATTGACAATATGACTGAGCAGTTACGTCGCTGTAAACGTCTAACATTTTACAATATGAGATTTTTTTAGTCAAAAGTCATATTGTAAATACAAAAATAAGATAACACCTTGCAATCAATCATGTATTGTGTATTTTTTTAAGAATCTATATATTAATAGTCGATAAGGTCCGTACGTCCATCCGTCCGTCCGGTGTCCCCAATTTCCCCTTGTCTTCTTTTTTCTTCTCAAAAATATTTTTGTTTGCACACTTGATACATTTGCAAGGCTGTCGATATACTTGAAACTCTTTTTTCGAAATATATTTTAGGACATTCTAAGCATTTGCAAGGCTGTCGAAATATGTCCCGGGTTCCTCTTTTTTTCGAAATATATTTGTTTGCATACTTGAAACTTTTGCAGGGCTGTCGATTTATGTTGCGGGGTCCTCTTTTTTTCGAAATATATTTGTTTGCATACTTGAAACATTTGCAGGGCTGTCAATATACGCCACGGAGTCTTCTTTTTCTTTTGAAATATATTTGTTTGCATACTTGAAACATTTGCAGGGCTGTCGATATATGTTCCGGGGTCCTCTTTTTTTCAAAATATATTTGTTTGCATACTTGAAACATTTGCAGGGCTATCGATATATGTTCCGGGGTCCTCTTTTTTTCGAAATATATTTGTTTGCACACTTGAAACCTTTGCAGGGCTGTGATATATGTCCCGGAGTCCTCTTTTTTTTAGAAATATATTTGTTTGCATACTTGAAACTTTTGCAGGGCTTTCGATATATGTCGCGGGGTCCTCTTTTTTTCCAAAATATATTTGTTTGCATACTTGAAACTTTTGCTGGGCTGTCGATATATGTCACGGGGTCATCTTTTTCTTTTCAAAAATATTTTTGTTTGCACACTTGATACATTTGCAGGGCTGTCGATATATGTACCGGGGTCCTCTTTTTTTTCAAAATATATTTGTTTGCATACTTGAAACTTTTGCAGGGCTGTCGATATATGTCCTGCGGTCCTCTTTTTTCGAAATATATTTGTTTGGACATTTGAAACATTTGCAGGGCTGTCGATATATGTTCCGGAGTCCTCTTTTTCTTTCGAAATATATTTGTTTGCATACTTGATACATTTGCAGGGCTGTCGATATATGTCTCGGGGTCCTCTTTTTTTTCAAAATATATTTGTTTGCATACTTGAAACTTTTGCAGGGCTGTCGATATATGTCCTGCGGTCCTCTTTTTTCGAAATATATTTGTTTGGACATTTGAAACATTTGCAGGGCTGTCGATATACTTGAAACTCTTTTTTCGAAATATATTTTAGGACATTCTAAGCATTTGCAAGGCTGTCGAAATATGTCCCGGGTTCCTCTTTTTTTCGAAATATATTTGTTTGCATACTTGAAACTTTTGCAGGGCTGTCGATTTATGTTGCGGGGTCCTCTTTTTTTCGAAATATATTTGTTTGCATACTTGAAACATTTGCAGGGCTGTCAATATACGCCACGGAGTCTTCTTTTTCTTTTGAAATATATTTGTTTGCATACTTGAAACATTTGCAGGGCTGTCGATATATGTCGCGGGGTCCTCTTTTTTTCCAAAATATATTTGTTTGCATACTTGAAACATTTGCAGGGCTATCGATATATGTTCCGGGGTCCTCTTTTTTTCGAAATATATTTGTTTGCACACTTGAAACCTTTGCAGGGCTATCGATATATGTCGCGGGGTCCTCTTTTTTTCCAAAATATATTTGTTTGCATACTTGAAACATTTGCAGGGCTATCGATATATGTTCCGGGGTCCTCTTTTTTTCGAAATATATTTGTTTGCACACTTGAAACTTTTGCAGGGCTGTCGATATATGTCCTGCGGTCCTCTTTTTTCGAAATATATTTGTTTGGACATTTGAAACATTTGCAGGGCTGTCGATATATGTTCCGGAGTCCTCTTTTTCTTTCGAAATATATTTGTTTGCATACTTGATACATTTTCAGGGCTGTCGATATATGTCTCGGGGTCCTCTTTTTTTTCAAAATATATTTGTTTGCATACTTGAAACTTTTGCAGGGCTGTCGATATATGTCCTGCGGTCCTCTTTTTTCGAAATATATTTGTTTGGACATTTGAAACATTTGCAGGGCTGTCGATATACTTGAAACTCTTTTTTCGAAATATATTTTAGGACATTCTAAGCATTTGCAAGGCTGTCGAAATATGTCCCGGGTTCCTCTTTTTTTCGAAATATATTTGTTTGCATACTTGAAACTTTTGCAGGGCTGTCGATTTATGTTGCGGGGTCCTCTTTTTTTCGAAATATATTTGTTTGCATACTTGAAACATTTGCAGGGCTGTCAATATACGCCACGGAGTCTTCTTTTTCTTTTGAAATATATTTGTTTGCATACTTGAAACATTTGCAGGGCTGTCGATATATGTCGCGGGGTCCTCTTTTTTTCCAAAATATATTTGTTTGCATACTTGAAACATTTGCAGGGCTATCGATATATGTTCCGGGGTCCTCTTTTTTTCGAAATATATTTGTTTGCACACTTGAAACCTTTGCAGGGCTGTGATATATGTCCCGGAGTCCTCTTTTTTTTAGAAATATATTTGTTTGCATACTTGAAACTTTTGCAGGGCTTTCGATATATGTCGCGGGGTCCTCTTTTTTTCCAAAATATATTTGTTTGCATACTTGAAACTTTTGCTGGGCTGTCGATATATGTCACGGGGTCATCTTTTTCTTTTCAAAAATATTTTTGTTTGCACACTTGATACATTTGCAGGGCTGTCGATATATGTACCGGGGTCCTCTTTTTTTTCAAAATATATTTGTTTGCATACTTGAAACTTTTGCAGGGCTGTCGATATATGTCCTGCGGTCCTCTTTTTTCGAAATATATTTGTTTGGACATTTGAAACATTTGCAGGGCTGTCGATATATGTTCCGGAGTCCTCTTTTTCTTTCGAAATATATTTGTTTGCATACTTGATACATTTGCAGGGCTGTCGATATATGTCTCGGGGTCCTCTTTTTTTTCAAAATATATTTGTTTGCATACTTGAAACTTTTGCAGGGCTGTCGATATATGTCCTGCGGTCCTCTTTTTTCGAAATATATTTGTTTGGACATTTGAAACATTTGCAGGGCTGTCGATATACTTGAAACTCTTTTTTCGAAATATATTTTTGGACATTTGAAACATTTGCAGGGCTGTCGATATATGTTCCGGGGTCCTCTTTTTTTCGAAATATATTTGTTTGCATACTTGAAACTTTTGGAGGGCTGTCGATATATGTTCCGGAGTCCTCTTTTTCTTTCGAAATATTTTTGTTTGCACACTTGATACATTTGCAGGGCTGTCAATATATGTTCCGGGGTCCTCTTTTTTTTCAAAATATATTTGTTTGCATACTTGAAACTTTTGCAGGGCTGTCGATATATGTTCCGGAGTCCTCTTTTTCTTTCGAAATATATTTGTTTGCACACTTGATACATTTGCAGGGCTGTCGATATACTTTAAACTCTTTTTTCGAAATATATTTTTGGACATTTGAAACTTTTGGAGGGCTGTCGATATATGTCCCGGGGTCCTCTTTTTTTCGAAATATATTTGTATGGACACTTGAAACATTTGCAGGGCTGTCAATATATGTTCCGGGGTCCTCTTTTCTTTCAAAATATATTTGTTTGCATACTTGAAACTTTTGCAGGGCTGTCGATATATGTTCCGGAGTCCTCGTTTTCTTTCGAAATATATTTGTTTGCATTCTTGATACATTTGCAGGGCTGTCAATATATTTTCCGGAGTCCTCTTTTTCTTTCGAAATATATTTGTTTGCACACTTGATACATTTGCAGGGCTGTCGATATACTTGAAACTCTTTTTTCGAAATATATTTTTGGACACTTGAAACTTTTGGAGGGCTGTCGATATATGTCCCGGGGTCCTCTTTTTTTTCGAAATATATTTGTTTGCATACTTAAAACATTTGCAGGGCTGTCGATATACGACGCGGAGTCTTCTTTTTCTTCTCCGAAATACATTTGTTTCCATACTAATGATTTATATATTAATAGTCGATAAAATAATCACTCACTTTTCACAAATGTGTGCGTACTGATGTCCTCGGGTCTTTCTCTTCTTCTACGAAATGTATTTGTTTGCGTACTTGAAAATTAATAGTTAATGAAATAAAATTAAATTAAATTAAATTAAATTAAATTAAATACTATTCAACAAAAATCTCACGTTGCTGGGCAACGGGCTTACAGCTAGTTGTTAATTAAATCTGATATCGAAATCGAGTATGAAGCTGACACAATTTTTAATAAAATGACATTTGATTCCATGATGTATTAAGAATCTTCAGCGACACCTATAATTAAGACAAATTATTAAATTGCCTATTTACAAACGATCGTTTAATAATTATATTAAACTTTAATTGATAGATTCTACAGTAATAAGATTTTCAAATCGTTCTTGTATAGTTGAGCATTCATTATTATTGAAATATAGTAAAATTTATCTGTTAAAATGATCTGGGAGCCAGTGGCGTGCTTAAGTAGAGGTTCTCTATTTTTTTTTCAATTGGTGCAATATTTATTTTTGAAAATCTTATTAAACGTTAACAAAATCTAAGCTTTCGATGGATTCAGCGGTAACTTTGTGGAAGTTCATTTTACTATAAAATAACTTAGATTATTCCACGTATTGTCATAAACGTTTGTACTTAAGCAAGCATTTGTGAAAGTAAGTCTTTCTGAGGATGCCTCTGAAAGAGGCAAAACACGTGTCACGGTTTGTAGTTATTTTATATTAAAATCTAAGCTGACTCTAATTCTTTTTTATGATATCTTGCAAACTTATGCTACCAATTTTTTAATCGCATTAAAAACAGTTAAGTAAGAAATGTCACTAAATATCAGTGGCGGTTCTAGGTACTGGGCTAGGTGGGCTAAGCCCGATCTGCATTTTTCACCCAAAACTTTAGATGGCTGAATAAAAATGAACAGCAATTCGGCCGCTGAACAAAATAAATACATTTATAAGCATAACTAACCTTTCCCAAATGAATATAATATCTTTGTTTAAATTTTCCTCTGTCAATATAAGACAATGCCATGTCTACCTACAATAATATTCTCGATTGTTTTGTATTATAATTTTAAGCTGAGCCGGCATAAATAAAACAATAACCCTATAAATAATTCATAGAGAACATTCAACGTGACGTCAGTCTGGCAACACCTATGTACATGTTATTGGTCAGGGACTAACGCTTTCCAGCCCGCAACTATAGACAATATTTCTTTACACTGGAACGCAATCTAGCACGATTCGATATTGTTTGTATTTTTATGTACGAAAACGTCATCACACACACAGGACTGTGTTTCAAATTTACTGGTTTCTGTCATTCATTGGGGGCTAAAAACGATTTAGCCAATGGGCCATACACAAATACTAATACACAAATCCCAAATCGATGTATTGTATAAAAGTGACAGCTCTCTGTAACAGCTCTGTATTGCTTTTTGTACTTCTTATTTCACTTTGAAAGACAAATTTAAGGTTATTATTTTATTATTTCTTACTTACATTAGCATTGATTTTATTATATAGTAATTGATGCTTTGCAGTAGTGTCGTAGTATTTGTTAATTTGCTTGTAGATTAATGTATAAGATGAAGTGGAAGCATGCAAAATTTCGTAAATACTATACAATGCTAGGCTTTTCTCTAGCCCACCCAAGATTTCAGGTCAGTAACCGCCACTGCTAAATATATATTTATAAGGGGTCCTGTCGCTCTGGCCTTGAACTTGCCGCCTCCAAAACTTCCTCTAATTTTGTTTTAATTTAATTTTGTTTATCTACGAACTAAGAGTTTTTACTACAGGCGGCTTAATTTTTTAAAAATTATAAATATTTTTTTTAGAAAAATAACTCACCAGCAGTAGTAACACCTTGATGGCTTGATTCAGGCTTGATGTGCTGTCTATTTATATCGGTTTTGACTTCCAATTGTATTATTTTAGTAATATATAAAAGCTTGCTTGACTTATAAATGTGAATCTACAAGCCCGCCTTATATACTGGTTTTTTTATAATCTTAAACTTTGAATGTACGACAAAATTCATTGTATTGTGTTATCTTCTATAATCGTAATTAGTTAATATTGTTTGATCCGATAGATCAGTGGTTCCCAAACTTATTATGCTCATGGACCCATTTCAAAGAAAAAACCGGACCATGGACCCCCAAGTGAAATAATAAATTTAGCTTTAATGCCTTAAATAGTGATTTTTAATTCATGTCCGTTTCCAATGTGGAGCATTTGGTCCGTAATTGTGATATGTCTACAGAAGTTTTCCTCGTGAATTGTTTCTTACTCAGTTGCTCAACTCCCTTTTGTCAAAGAGAGTTAAGATAGAAGAATAAGGCTAGGACAGGACTGGTGGTTAGCAAATATTTACTCTTATGGCGACCAATTAGCCTCACGCTCGTTTGATCGTTTTTTGCAAATATTTTTGCCGTTTGATATCACTTTAAACGGATTGATTTGCTGTATATTGAATATCTGGTGGTTAGTATAAGTAAACTCATGGATTCCCAAGCTATGTTATGCGGAACATCGGTACTACCAGGCGACATGGAAAAAGACTTGTGTGCATGGCCGGCTCGTAGCGTGTGCGAAGTGTGCGCCGCACACAAACGCACAGGCGACGCACTTGGATTTTAGAACTATAAACTGATTTAGTTCTAGTCTTTAGAGGCGCCTAATGCATTTATAAAAAAATCAGACGGCCATATTCTCCATATTGTGAGCGGGCATTTACAAAAAGTTTATAATTTTTTTTAAATATAAATTTTATTTTTTTAAATATTTATAAGAAATAAACAAATAAAATTCAGTAAATCTATGCTTTATTAACCACTATTCCTATTCTATCTCTTTCCTTATATCCCTACAGTTTTCGAAAATAAGAGGTTAAGGAAATGGACTACAAACAGTTCTCGGAGAAAAAACATACGGTAATACCAGTCCATAGTGGAACATCCTGGGACTTTCAGTATCTTTCACTCTTAAGTAAGACTAACAACGAGTCTTCGTTGCTCCGTCTAAATCTGTTTACAATGTCTAACAAGTGATAAATTATATATAACAAATAAGTCTTTCTTGCATATTGTTAAAAAGCTGACAATGTTTTTACATTCAAGTATGAATTTTACATTTAACTATTATAAGCTATTCTACTTAACTCCTTGAATAGTGTAATCTTAGAAAAGCATTCATAAGGATAGGTTATCAATGAGCCCTTGTTGCTCCATCAAAATCTAATTGTGAAGTTGGACAAGTGATAACATATTATATTAACCAAAAAGGTGTATCCTGCATACTTTTAAAAAGCCAACCATGTGATAGAATAACAAAAAGTCCTCGTTGTTTTGTCAAAACATTTTTGTGTAGAAAAAGTGATACGATATCTTGCATACTCATAAAAAGCCAACCATGTGATTGACTGACAGGTAGTACTTTTTCAATCAATTTTTTTATTCAATACTTTTAAATGATTGTTCTCAACAAGTTTTCATTTATAGTATATCTTAGAAAATTCTGGGAGTGATAGACTAACAAGTCCTCGTTGCTCTGTGAAAGTATTTTTACTCTACTAAAAAAGTGACAAGATATATAAGCAAAATAATGACATCTTGCATTCTCTTAAAAAGCCAACCATGATATTGACTGACAGGTAGTCCTCCTTTTAATAATAAAAAAATAAACAACTGTACCAACTCCTTGCATAATTTTGTCTCTTAAAAGCCAGAACAAATTTAATGTACCAACTACATATGTATGTTGCAAATAAACAAATATATTTTTTTTCTGATTTTAATGCTGTAAATTTTGAATGGTGATTTGAAACATTTAAAATGCCGAAAAAAAAAGTGTCGGAACGCCGTTCCACCGCATTACATAGAGAAAAGGCACCGCTTATATAAAACTTAACAATTAGAGTCGACATAGCCTAAAAATTAGCAATGCTTTGATTTCCTTGGGAAATTTTGAGAAAAGTTGAACTTTGTACTTGGGCTTCACGTTGTATTCGTAAACTTTGCAATGTTATGTCTGATGATGCTTCGCAAAGAAGCGAAACACGTGTCACATTTTGTAACCCAACAAGAGAATTTAATTTATTCATACTTGTACATGGTTTTGTTATTTTTAAGTATTTTCTGCGCCCATTTGCGTTTCAACATCAAAGTCTTTTTTTGTGAAATGTTGAGGAATATTTAACGAGTTTTATCAAATTCATTACTATAATATCATTTGCAATATGATTAGGAAAATTAATTGATAAAAAACATTATGTCCGTGATAAAAACTACGAAGATAACACGAATAATAATATATTTATATTTAGTTGCCAAGATTTTTATCTCCAATACAATTGATGACTGGTGTAGAAAACATAGATAGTAATATAATCACTTGGCCGCCATACTGATCTCTATATCAATTTGTCATGAATTTTCTAAGCTGAAAATGACGTCCAAATATGACATAAAATTGTCTTCCATCTATATATATAAAACAAAGTGGGGTTTGTTACACCACGTATATCTCGAGAATGGCATTACGGATTTTAATGATTTTTGTTTTATTAAATTCGTATCCGCCTAGAATAGCAGAATAAGCATTAAAACATCGGAAAAATATCACGGGAAAGAAATTATGAATAAAATAAATGTCTTCATACATTTTGTATATTTGAAATTTCCAAATCGAACGCGGAACATGACGTTGTATGCTGTTTACGGTAAATGCACTAGGTGGCGTTGGTTGCATTATACAATAGACTGATAAAACTTTGACAGTTGACTTGACGTGAATCGCTTTGTAATTTAAAACAACTAGCTGTAAGCCCGTTGCCCAGCAACGTGAGATTTTTGTTGCAAAGTATTTAATTTTATTTTATTTTATGGTATTTTATTTTATTTTATGTTATTTTATTTTATTTTATTTTATTTTATTTTATTTTATTTAATTTTATTTTATTTTATTTTATTTTATTTTATTTTATTTTATTTAATTTTATTTTATTTTATTTTATTTTATTTTATTTTATTTTATTTTATTTTATTTTGTTTTGTTTTATTTTATTTTATTTTGTTTTGTTTTATTTTATTTTATTTTATTTTATTTTATTTTATTTTATTTTATTTTATTTTATTTTATTTTGTTTTGTTTTATTTTATTTTATTTTATTTTATTTTATTTTATTTTATTTTATTTTATTTTATTTTATTTTATTTCATTTTATTTTATTTTATTTTTATTTATTTATTTTATTTTATTTTTATAGTAAGCAGAAATTTCGTAAATTATTTAATTTTTGGAATAATGTTCAAGTTTGGTAACAATCATTTTTCGTAGGAGCAGAAATTGCGTAAATTATTCAATATTTGGAATAATGTTCAAGTTTGCTAACAACCATTTTTCGTAGTAGCAGAAATTTCGTAAATTATTTAATATTTGGAATAATGTTCAAGTTTGCTAACAACCATTTTTCGTAGTAGCCGAAATTTCGTAAATTATTTAATTTTTGGAATAATGTTCAAGTTTGCTAACAACCATTTTTCGTAGTAGCCGAAATTTCGTAAATTATTTAATATTTGGAATAATGTTCAAGTTTGCTAATAACCATTTTTCGTAGGAGCAGAAATTGCGTAAATTATTTAATACTTGGAATAATGTTCAAGTTTGCTAACAACCATTTTTCGTAGTAGCCGAAATTTCGTAAATTATTTAATATTTGGAATAATGTTCAAGTTTGCTAACAACCATTTTTCGTAGTAGCCGAAATTTCGTAAATTATTTAATTTTTGGAATAATGTTCAATTTTGCTAACAACCATTTTTCGTAGGAGCCAAAATTTCGTAAATTATTTAATATTTGGAATAATGTTCAAGTTTGCTATCAATCATTTTTCGTAGTAGCAGAAATTTCGTAAATTATTTAAGTTTTGGAATTATGTTTAAGTTTGCCTACAACCATTTTTCGTAGAAGCAAAAATTTCGTAAATTATTTAATATTTGAAATAATGTTCAAGTTTGCTAACAACCATTTTTCGTAGGAGCCGAAATTTCGTAAATTATTTAATTTTTGGAATAATGTTCAAGTTTGCTAACAACCATTTTTCGTAGTAGCCGAAATTTCGTAAATTATTTAATATTTGGAATAATGTTCAAGTTTGCTAATAACCATTTTTCGTAGGAGCAGAAATTGCGTAAATTATTTAATACTTGGAATAATGTTCAAGTTTGCTAACAACCATTTTCCGTAGGAGCAGAAATTTCGTAAATTATTTAATATTTAGAATAATGTTCAAGTTTGCTAACAACCATTTTTCGTAGTAGCCGAAATTTTATAAATTATTTAATATTTGGAATAATGTTTAGGTTTGCTAACAACCATTTTTCGTAGTAGCCGAAATTTCGTAAATTATTTAATATTTGGAATAATGTTCAAGTTTGCTAACAACCATTTTTCGTAGGAGCCGAAATTTCGTAAATTATTTAATATTTGGAATAATGTTCAAAATTGCTAACAACCATTTTTTGTAGGAGCAGAAATTGCGTAAATTATTTAATACTTGGAATAATGTTCAAGTTTGCTAACAACCATTTTTCGTAGTAGCCGAAATTTCGTAAATTTTTTAATTTTTGGAATAATGTTCAATTTTGCTAACAACCATTTTTCGTAGGAGCTGAAATTTCATAAATTATTTAATATTTGGAATAATGTTCAAGTTTGCTATCAATCATTTTTCGTAGTAGCAGAAATTTCGTAAATTATTTAAGTTTTGGAATTATGTTTAAGTTTGCCTACAACCATTTTTCGTAGAAGCAGAAATTTCGTAAATTATTTAATATTTGAAATAATGTTCAAGTTTGCTAACAACCATTTTTCGTAAGAGCCGAAATTTCGTAAATTATTTAATTTTTGGAATAATGTTCAAGTTTGCTAAGAACTCTTTTTCGAAGTAGCCGAAATTTCGTAAATTATTTAATTTTTGGAATAATGTTCAATTTTGCTAACAACCAATTTTCGTAGGAGCCGAAATTTCGTAAATTATTTAATATTTGGAATAATGTTCAAGTTTGCTAACAACCAGTTTTTGTAGGAGCAGAAATTGCGTAAATTATTTAATACTTGGAATAATGTTCAAGTTTGCTAACAACCATTTTTCGTAGTAGCCGAAATTTCGTAAATTTTTTAATTTTTGAAATAATGTTCAATTTTGCTAACAACCATTTTTCGTAGGAGCCGAAATTTCGTAAATTATTTAATATTTGGAATAATGTTCAAGTTTGCTATCAATCATTTTTCGTAGTAGCAGAAATTTCGTAAATTATTTAAGTTTTGGAATTATGTTTAAGTTTGCCTACAACCATTTTTCGTAGAAGCAGAAATTTCGTAAATTATTTAATATTTGAAATAATGTTCAAGTTTGATAACAACCATTTTTCGTAGGAGCCGAAATTTCGTAAATTATTTAATTTTTGGAATAATGTTCAAGTTTGCTAACAACCATTTTTCGTAGTAGCCGAAATTTCGTAAATTATTTAATATTTGGAATAATGTTCAAGTTTGCTAATAACCATTTTTCGTAGGAGCAGAAATTGCGTAAATTATTTAATACTTGGAATAATGTTCAATTTTGCTAACAACCATTTTTCGTAGTAGCCGAAATTTCGTAAATTATTTAATATTTAGAATAATGTTCAAGTTTGCTTACAACCATTTTTCGTAGTAGCCGAAATTTTGTAAATTATTTAATATTTGGAATAATGTTTAAGTTTGCTAACAACCATTTTTCGTAGTAGCCGAAATTTCGTAAATTATTTAATATTTGGAATAATGTTCAAGTTTGCTAACAACCATTTTTCGTAGGAGCATAAATTTCGAAAATTATTTAATTTTTGGAATAATGTTCAAGTTTGCTAACAACCATTTTTCGTAGGAGCAGAAATTGCGTAAATTATTTAATATTTGGAATAATGTTCAAGTTTGCTAACAACCATTTTTCGTAGTAGCCGAAATTTCGTAAATTATTTAATTTTTGGAATAATGTTCAATTTTGCTAACAACCATTTTTCGTAGGAGCCGAAATTTCGTAAATTATTTAATATTTGGAATAATGTTCAAGTTTGCTAACAACCATTTTTCGTAGGAGCAGAAATTGCGTAAATTATTTAATACTTGGAATAATGTTCAAGTTTGCTAACAACCATTATTCGTAGTAGCCGAAATTTCGTAAATTATTTAATTTTTGGAATAATGTTCAATTTTGCTAACAACCATTTTTCGTAGGAGCCGAAATTTCGTAAATTATTTAATATTTGGAATAATGTTCAAGTTTGCTAAGGACCATTTTTCGTAGGAGCAGAAATTGCGTAAATTATTTAATACTTGGAATAATGTTCAAGTTTGCTATCAATCATTTTTCGTAGTAGCAGAAATTTCGTAAATTATTTAAGTTTTGGAATTGTGTTTAAGTTTGCCTACAACCATTTTTCGTAGAAGCAGAAATTTCGTAAATTATTTAATATTTGAAATAATGTTCAAGTTTGTTAACAACCATTTTTCGTAGGAGCCGAAATTTCGTAAATTATTTAATTTTTGGAATAATGTTCAAGTTTGCTTATAACCATTTTTCGTAGTAGCCGAAATTTCGTAAATTATTTAATATTTAGAATAATGTTCAAGTTTGCTTACAACCATTTTTCGTAGTAGCCGAAATTTTGTAAATTATTTAATATTTGGAATAATGTTTAAGTTTGCTCACAACCATTTTTCGTAGTAGCCGAAATTTCGTAAATTATTTAATATTTGGAATAATGTTCAAGTTTGCTAATAACCATTTTTCGTAGGAGCATAAATTTCGAAAATTATTTAATATTTGGAAAAATGTTCAGGTTTGCTAACAACCATTTTTCGTAGGAGCAGAAATTGCGTAAATTATTTAATATTTGGAATAATGTTCAAGTTTGCTAACAACCATTTTTCGTAGTAGCCGAAATTTCGTAAATTATTTAATTTTTGGAATAATGTTCAATTTTGCTAACAACCATTTTTCGTAGGAGCCGAAATTTCGTAAATTATTTAATATTTGGAATAATGTTCAAGTTTGCTAACAACCATTTTTCGTAGGAGCAGAAATTGCGTAAATTATTTAATACTTGGAATAATGTTCAAGTTTGCTAACAACCATTATTCGTAGTAGCCGAAATTTCGTAAATTATTTAATTTTTGGAATAATGTTCAATTTTGCTAACAACCATTTTTCGTAGGAGCCGAAATTTCGTAAATTATTTAATATTTGGAATAATGTTCAAGTTTGCTATCAATCATTTTTCGTAGTAGCAGAAATTTCGTAAATTATTTAAGTTTTGGAATTGTGTTTAAGTTTGCCTACAACCATTTTTCGTAGAAGCAGAAATTTCGTAAATTATTTAATATTTGAAATAATGTTCAAGTTTTTAACAACCATTTTTCGTAGGAGCCGAAATTTCGTAAAATATTTAATTTTTGGAATAATGTTCAAGTTTGCTAATAACCATTTTTCGTAGGAGCAGAAATTGCGTAAATTATTTAATATTTAGAAAAATGTTCAAGTTTGCTAACAACCATTTTTCGTAGGAGCAGAAATTTCGTAAATTATTTAATTTTTTGAATAATGTTCAAGTTTGCTAACAACCATTTTTCGTAGTAGCCGAAATTTCGTAAATTATTTAATATTTGGAATAATGTTCAAGTTTGCTAATAACCATTTTTCGTAGGAGCAGAAATTGCGTAAATTATTTAATACTTGGAATAATGTTCAAGTTTGCTAACAACCATTTTTCGTAGTAGCCGAAATTTCGTAAATTATTTAATATTTGGAATAATGTTCAAGTTTGCTAATAACCATTTTTCGTAGGGGCAGAAATTGCGTAAATTATTTAATACTTGGAATAATGTTCAATTTTGCTAACAACCATTTTTCGTAGAGGCAGAAATTTCGTAAATTATTTAATATTTAGAATAATGTTCAAGTTTGCTTACAACCATTTTTCGTAGTAGCCGAAATTTTGTAAATTATTTAATATTTGGAATAATGTTTAGGTTTGCTAACAACCATTTTTCGTAGTAGCCGAAATTTCGTAAATTATTTAATATTTGGAATAATGTTCAAGTTTGCTAACAACCATTTTTCGTAGGAGCATAAATTTCGAAAATTATTTAATTTTTGGAATAATGTTCAAGTTTGCTAACAACCATTTTTCGTAGGAGCAGAAATTGCGTAAATTATTTAATATTTGGAATAATGTTCAAGTTTGCTAACAACCATTTTTCGTAGTAGCCGAAATTTCGTAAATTATTTAATTTTTGGAATAATGTTCAATTTTGCTAACAACCATTTTTCGTAGGAGCCGAAATTTCGTAAATTATTTAATATTTGGAATAATGTTCAAGTTTGCTAACAACCATTTTTCGTAGGAGCAGAAATTGCGTAAATTATTTAATACTTGGAATAATGTTCAAGTTTGCTAACAACCATTATTCGTAGTAGCCGAAATTTCGTAAATTATTTAATTTTTGGAATAATGTTCAATTTTGCTAACAACCATTTTTCGTAGGAGCCGAAATTTCGTAAATTATTTAATATTTGGAATAATGTTCAAGTTTGCTAACAACCATTTTTCGTAGGAGCAGAAATTGCGTAAATTATTTAATACTTGGAATAATGTTCAAGTTTGCTATCAATCATTTTTCGTAGTAGCAGAAATTTCGTAAATTATTTAAGTTTTGGAATTGTGTTTAAGTTTGCCTACAACCATTTTTCGTAGAAGCAGAAATTTCGTAAATTATTTAATATTTGAAATAATGTTCAAGTTTGTTAACAACCATTTTTCGTAGGAGCCGAAATTTCGTAAATTATTTAATTTTTGGAATAATGTTCAAGTTTGCTTATAACCATTTTTCGTAGTAGCCGAAATTTCGTAAATTATTTAATATTTAGAATAATGTTCAAGTTTGCTTACAACCATTTTTCGTAGTAGCCGAAATTTTGTAAATTATTTAATATTTGGAATAATGTTTAAGTTTGCTCACAACCATTTTTCGTAGTAGCCGAAATTTCGTAAATTATTTAATATTTGGAATAATGTTCAAGTTTGCTAATAACCATTTTTCGTAGGAGCATAAATTTCGAAAATTATTTAATATTTGGAAAAATGTTCAGGTTTGCTAACAACCATTTTTCGTAGGAGCAGAAATTGCGTAAATTATTTAATATTTGGAATAATGTTCAAGTTTGCTAACAACCATTTTTCGTAGTAGCCGAAATTTCGTAAATTATTTAATTTTTGGAATAATGTTCAATTTTGCTAACAACCATTTTTCGTAGGAGCCGAAATTTCGTAAATTATTTAATATTTGGAATAATGTTCAAGTTTGCTAACAACCATTTTTCGTAGGAGCAGAAATTGCGTAAATTATTTAATACTTGGAATAATGTTCAAGTTTGCTAACAACCATTATTCGTAGTAGCCGAAATTTCGTAAATTATTTAATTTTTGGAATAATGTTCAATTTTGCTAACAACCATTTTTCGTAGGAGCCGAAATTTCGTAAATTATTTAATATTTGGAATAATGTTCAAGTTTGCTATCAATCATTTTTCGTAGTAGCAGAAATTTCGTAAATTATTTAAGTTTTGGAATTGTGTTTAAGTTTGCCTACAACCATTTTTCGTAGAAGCAGAAATTTCGTAAATTATTTAATATTTGAAATAATGTTCAAGTTTTTAACAACCATTTTTCGTAGGAGCCGAAATTTCGTAAATTATTTAATTTTTGGAATAATGTTCAAGTTTGCTAATAACCATTTTTCGTAGGAGCAGAAATTGCGTAAATTATTTAATATTTAGAAAAATGTTCAAGTTTGCTAACAACCATTTTTCGTAGGAGCAGAAATTTCGTAAATTATTTAATTTTTTGAATAATGTTCAAGTTTGCTAACAACCATTTTTCGTAGTAGCCGAAATTTCGTAAATTATTTAATATTTGGAATAATGTTCAAGTTTGCTAATAACCATTTTTCGTAGGAGCAGAAATTGCGTAAATTATTTAATACTTGGAATAATGTTCAAGTTTGCTAACAACCATTTTTCGTAGTAGCCGAAATTTCGTAAATTATTTAATATTTGGAATAATGTTCAAGTTTGCTAATAACCATTTTTCGTAGGGGCAGAAATTGCGTAAATTATTTAATACTTGGAATAATGTTCAATTTTGCTAACAACCATTTTTCGTAGAGGCAGAAATTTCGTAAATTATTTAATATTTAGAATAATGTTCAAGTTTGCTTACAACCATTTTTCGTAGTAGCCGAAATTTTGTAAATTATTTAATATTTGGAATAATGTTTAGGTTTGCTAACAACCATTTTTCGTAGTAGCCGAAATTTCGTAAATTATTTAATATTTGGAATAATGTTCAAGTTTGCTAATAACCATTTTTCGTAGGAGCATAAATTTCGAAAATTATTTAATATTTGGAATAATGTTCAAGTTTGCTAACAACCATTTTTCGTAGGAGCAGAAATTGCGTAAATTATTTAATATTTGGAATAATGTTCAAGTTTGCTAACAACCATTTTTCGTAGTAGCCGAAATTTCGTAAATTATTTAATTTTTGGAATAATGTTCAATTTTGCTAACAACCATTTTTCGTAGGAGCCGAAATTTCGTAAATTATTTAATATTTGGAATAATGTTCAAGTTTGCTAACAACCATTTTTCGTAGGAGCAGAAATTGCGTAAATTATTTAATACTTGGAATAATGTTCAAGTTTGCTAACAACCATTATTCGTAGTAGCCGAAATTTCGTAAATTATTTAATTTTTGGAATAATGTTCAATTTTGCTAACAACCATTTTTCGTAGGAGCCGAAATTTCGTAAATTATTTAATATTTGGAATAATGTTCAAGTTTGCTATCAATCATTTTTCGTAGTAGCAGAAATTTCGTAAATTATTTTAGTTTTGGAATAGTGTTTAAGTATGCCTACAACCATTTATCGTAGAAGCAGAAATTTCGTAAATTATTTAATATTTGAAATAATGTTCAAGTTTGTTAACAACCATTTTTCGTAGGAGCCGAAATTTCGTAAATTATTTAATTTTTGGAATAATGTTCAAGTTTGCTAATAACCATTTTTCGTAGGAGCAGAAATTGCGTAAATTATTTAATATTTGGAAAAATGTTAAAGTTTGCTAACAACCATTTTTCGTAGGAGCAGAAATTTCGTAAATTATTTAATATTTGAAATAATGTTCAAGTTTGTTAAAAACCATTTTTCGTAGTAGCCGAAATTTTGTAAATTATTTAATATTTGGAATAATGTTCAAGTTTGCTAACAACCATTTTTCGTAGTAGCCGAAATTTCGTAAATTAGTTAATTTTTGGAATAATGTTCAAGTTTGCTAACAACCATTTTTCGTAGTAGCCGAAATTTCGTAAATTATTTAATTTTTGGAATAATGTTCAAGTTTGCTAACAACCATTTTTCGTAGTAGCCGAAATTTCGTAAATTATTTAATATTTGGAATAATGTTCATAATGCTAATAACCATTTTTCGTAGGAGCAGAAATTGCGTAAATTATTTAATACTTGGAATAATGTTCAAGTTTGCTAACAACCATTTTCCGTAGGAGCAGAAATTTCGTAAATTATTTAATATTTAGAATAATGTTCAAGTTTGCTAACAAGAATTTTTCGTAGTAGCCGAAATTTTGTAAATTATTTAATATTTGGAATAATGTTTAAGTTTGCTCACAACCATTTTTCGTAGTAGCCGAAATTTCGTAAATTATTTAATATTTGGAATAATGTTCAAATTTGCTAACAACCATTTTTCGTAGTAGCAGAAATTTCGTAAATTATTTAATTTTTGGAATAATGTTCAATTTTGCTAACAACCATTTTTCGTAGGAGCCGAAATTTCGTAAATTATTTAATATTTGGAATAATGTTCAAGTTTGCTAACAACCATTTTTCGTAGGAGCTGAAATTGCGTAAATTATTTAATACTTGGAATAATGTTCAAGTTTGCTAACAACCATTTTTTGTAGGAGCCGAAATTTCGTAAATTATTTAATTTTTGGAATAATGTTCAATTTTGCTAACAACCATTTTTCGTAGGAGCCGAAATTTCGTAAATTATTTAATACTTGGAATAATGTTCAAGTTTGCTAACAACCATTTTTCGTAGTAGCCGAAATTTCGTAAATTATTTAATTTTTGGAATAATGTTCAATTTTGCTAAAAACCATTTTTCGTAGGAGCCGAAATTTCGTAAATTATTTAATATTTGGAATAATTTTCAAGTTTGCTATCAATCATTTTTCGTAGTAGCAGAAATTTCGTAAATTATTTAAGTTTTGGAATTATGTTTAAGTTTGCCTACAAGCATTTTTCGTAGGAGCAGAAATTTCGTAAATTATTTAATATTTGAAATAATGTTCAAGTTTGCTAACAACCATTGTTCGTAGGAGCCGAAATTTCGTAAATTATTTAATTTTTGGAATAATGTTCAAGTTTGCTAACAACCATTTTTCGTAGAAGCCGAAATTTCGTAAATTATTTAATATTTGGAATAATGTTAAAGTTTGCTTATAACCATTTTTCGTAGGAGCAGAAATTGCGTAAATTATTTAATACTTGGAATAATGTTCAATTTTGCTAACAACCATTTTTCGTAGGAGCAGAAATTTCGTAAATTATTTAATATTTAGAATAATGTTCAAGTTTGCTAACAACCATTTTTCGTAGTAGCCGAAATTTTGTAAATTACTTAATATTTGGAATAATGTTTAAGTTTGCTAACAACCATTTTTCGTAGGAGCCGAAATTTCGTAAATTATTTAATATTTGGAATAATGTTCAAGTTTGCTAACAACCATTTTTCGTAGGAGCAGAAATTGCGTAAATTATTTAATACTTGGAATAATGTTCAAGTTTGCTAACAACCATTATTCGTAGTAGCCGAAATTTCGTAAATTATTTAATTTTTGGAATAATGTTCAAGTTTGCTAACAACCATTTTTCGTAGTAGCCGAAATTTCGTAAATTATTTAATATTTGGAATAATGTTAAAGTTTGCTAATAACCATTTTTCGTAGGAGCAGAAATTGCGTAAATTATTTAATATTTGGAATAATGTTCAATTTTGCTAACAACCATTTTTCGTAGGAGCCGAAATTTCGTAAATTATTTAATACTTGGAATAATGTTCAAGTTTGCTAACAACCATTTTTCGTAGTAGCCGAAATTTCGTAAATTATTTAATTTTTGGAATAATGTTCAATTTTGCTAAAAACCATTTTTCGTAGGAGCCGAAATTTCGTAAATTATTTAATATTTGGAATAATTTTCAAGTTTGCTATCAATCATTTTTCGTAGTAGCAGAAATTTCGTAAATTATTTAAGTTTTGGAATTATGTTTAAGTTTGCCTACAAGCATTTTTCGTAGGAGCAGAAATTTCGTAAATTATTTAATATTTGAAATAATGTTCAAGTTTGCTAACAACCATTGTTCGTAGGAGCCGAAATTTCGTAAATTATTTAATTTTTGGAATAATGTTCAAGTTTGCTAACAACCATTTTTCGTAGAAGCCGAAATTTCGTAAATTATTTAATATTTGGAATAATGTTAAAGTTTGCTAATAACCATTTTTCGTAGGAGCAGAAATTGCGTAAATTATTTAATACTTGGAATAATGTTCAATTTTGCTAACAACCATTTTTCGTAGGAGCAGAAATTTCGTAAATTATTTAATATTTAGAATAATGTTCAAGTTTGCTAACAACCATTTTTCGTAGTAGCCGAAATTTTGTAAATTACTTAATATTTGGAATAATGTTTAAGTTTGCTAACAACCATTTTTCGTAGGAGCCGAAATTTCGTAAATTATTTAATATTTGGAATAATGTTCAAGTTTGCTAACAACCATTTTTCGTAGGAGCAGAAATTGCGTAAATTATTTAATACTTGGAATAATGTTCAAGTTTGCTAACAACCATTATTCGTAGTAGCCGAAATTTCGTAAATTATTTAATTTTTGGAATAATGTTCAAGTTTGCTAACAACCATTTTTCGTAGTAGCCGAAATTTCGTAAATTATTTAATATTTGGAATAATGTTAAAGTTTGCTAATAACCATTTTTCGTAGGAGCAGAAATTGCGTAAATTATTTAATATTTGGAATAATGTTCAATTTTGCTAACAACCATTTTTCGTAGGAGCAGAAATTTCGTAAATTATTTAATATTTAGAATAATGTTCAAGTTTGCTAACAACCATTTTTCGTAGTAGCCGAAATTTTGTAAATTACTTAATATTTGGAATAATGTTTAAGTTTGCTAACAACCATTTTTCGTAGGAGCCGAAATTTCGTAAATTATTTAATATTTGGAATAATGTTCAAGTTTGCTAATAACCATTTTTCGTAGGAGCAGAAATTGCGTAAATTATTTAATATTTGGAAAAATGTTAAAGTTTGCTAACAACCATTTTTCGTAGGAGCAGAAATTTCGTAAATTATTTAATATTTAGAATAATGTTCAAGTTTGTTAACAACCATTTTTCGTAGTAGCCGAAATTTTGTAAATTATTTAATATTTGGAATAATGTTCAAGTTTGCTAACAATAATTTTTCGTAGTAGCCAAAATTTCTTAAATTAGTTAATTTTTGGAATAATGTTCAAGTTTGCTAACAACCATTTTTCGTAGTAGCCGAAATTTCGTAAATTATTTAATTTTTGGAATAATGTTCAAGTTTGCTAACAACCATTTTTCGTAGTAGCCGAAATTTCGTAAATTATTTAATATTTGGAATAATGTTCATAATGCTAATAACCATTTTTCGTAGGAGCAGAAATTGCGTAAATTATTTAATACTTGGAATAATGTTCAAGTTTGCTAACAACCATTTTCCGTAGGAGCAGAAATTTCGTAAATTATTTAATATTTAGAATAATGTTCAAGTTTGCTAACAAGAATTTTTTGTAGTAGCCGAAATTTTGTAAATTATTTAATATTTGGAATAATGTTTAAGTTTGCTCACAACCATTTTTCGTAGTAGCCGAAATTTCGTAAATTATTTAATATTTGGAATAATGTTCAAGTTTGCTAACAACCATTTTTCGTAGTAGCAGAAATTTCGTAAATTATTTAATTTTTGGAATAATGTTCAATTTTGCTAAAAACCATTTTTCGTAGGAGCCGAAATTTCGTAAATTATTTAATATTTGGAATAATTTTCAAGTTTGCTATCAATCATTTTTCGTAGTAGCAGAAATTTCGTAAATTATTTAAGTTTTGGAATTATGTTTAAGTTTGCCTACAACCATTTTTCGTAAAAGCAGAAATTTCGTAAATTATTTAATATTTGAAATAATGTTCAAGTTTGCTAACAACCATTGTTCGTAGGAGCCGAAATTTCGTAAATTATTTAATTTTTGGAATAATGTTCAAGTTTGCTAACAACCATTTTTCGTAGTAGCCGAAATTTCGTAAATTATTTAATATTTGGAATAATGTTAAAGTTTGCTAATAACCATTTTTCGTAGGAGCAGAAATTGCGTGAATTATTTAATACTTGGAATAATGTTCAATTTTGCTAACAACCATTTTTCGTAGGAGCAGAAATTTCGTAAATTATTTAATATTTAGAATAATGTTCAAGTTTGCTATCAACCATTTTTCGTAGTAGCCGAAATTTTGTAAATTACTTAATATTTGGAATAATGTTTAAGTTTGCTAACAACCATTTTTCGTAGGAGCCGAAATTTCGTAAATTATTTAATATTTGGAATAATGTTCAAGTTTGCTAACAACCATTTTTCGTAGGAGCAGAAATTGCGTAAATTATTTAATACTTGGAATAATGTTCAAGTTTGCTTACAACCATTTTTCGTAGTAGCCGAAATTTCGTAAATTATTTAATTTTTGGAATAATGTTCAAGTTTGCTAACAACCATTTTTCGTAGTAGCCGAAATTTCGTAAATTATTTAATATTTGGAATAATGTTAAAGTTTGCTAATAACCATTTTTCGTAGGAGCAGAAATTGCGTAAATTATTTAATACTTGGAATAATGTTCAATTTTGCTAACAACCATTTTTCGTAGGAGCAGAAATTTCGTAAATTATTTAATATTTAGAATAATGTTCAAGTTTGCTAACAACCATTTTTCGTAGTAGCCGAAATTTTGTAAATTACTTAATATTTGGAATAATGTTTAAGTTTGCTAACAACCATTTTTCGTAGGAGCCGAAATTTCGTAAATTATTTAATATTTGGAATAATGTTCAAGTTTGCTAACAACCATTTTTCGTAGGAGCAGAAATTGCGTAAATTATTTAATACTTGGAATAATGTTCAAGTTTGCTAACAACCATTATTCGTAGTAGCCGAAATTTCGTAAATTATTTAATTTTTGGAATAATGTTCAATTTTGCTAACAACCATTTTTCGTAGGAGCCGAAATTTCGTAAATTATTTAATATTTGGAATAATGTTCAAGTTTGCTATCAATCATTTTTTATAGTAGCAGAAATTTCGTAAATTATTTTAGTTTTGGAATTGTGTTTAAGTTTGCCTACAACCATTTTTCGTAGAAGCAGAAATTTCGTAAATTATTTAATATTTGAAATAATGTTCAAGTTTGTTAACAACCATTTTTCGTAGGAGCCGAAATTTTATAAATTATTTAATATTTGGAATAATGTTTAGGTTTGCTAACAACCATTTTTCGTAGTAGCCGAAATTTCGTAAATTATTTAATATTTGGAATAATGTTCAAAATTGCTAACAACCATTTTTTGTAGGAACAGAAATTGCGTCAATTATTTAATACTTGGAATAATGTTGAAGTTTGCTAACAACCATTTTTCGTAGTAGCCGAAATTTCGTAAATTTTTTAATTTTTGAAATAATGTTCAATTTTGCTAACAACCATTTTTCGTAGGAGCTGAAATTTCATAAATTATTTAATATTTGGAATAATGTTCAAGTTTGCTATCAATCATTTTTCGTAGTAGCAGAAATTTCGTAAATTATTTGAGTTTTGGAATTATGTTTAAGTTTGCCTACAACCATTTTTCGTAGAAGCAGAAATTTCGTAAATTATTTAATATTTGAAATAATGTTCAAGTTTGCTAACAACCATTTTTCGTAAGAGCCGAAATTTCGTAAATTATTTAATTTTTGGAATAATGTTCAAGTTTGCTAAGAACTCTTTTTCGAAGTAGCCGAAATTTCGTAAATTATTTAATTTTTGGAATAATGTTCAATTTTGCTAACAACCAATTTTCGTAGGAGCCGAAATTTCGTAAATTATTTAATATTTGGAATAATGTTCAAGTTTGCTAACAACCATTTTTTGTAGGAGCAGAAATTGCGTAAATTATTTAATACTTGGAATAATGTTCAAGTTTGCTAACAACTATTTTTCGTAGTAGCCGAAATTTCGTAAATTTTTTAATTTTTGAAATAATGTTCAATTTTGCTAACAACCATTTTTCGTAGGAGCCGAAATTTCGTAAATTATTTAATATTTGGAATAATGTTCAAGTTTGCTATCAATCATTTTTCGTAGTAGCAGAAATTTCGTAAATTATTTAAGTTTTGGAATTATGTTTAAGTTTGCCTACAACCATTTTTCGTAGAAGCAGAAATTTCGTAAATTATTTAATATTTGAAATAATGTTCAAGTTTGTTAACAACCATTTTTCGTAGGAGCCGAAATTTTATAAATTATTTAATATTTGGAATAATGTTTAGGTTTGCTAACAACCATTTTTCGTAGTAGCCGAAATTTCGTAAATTATTTAATATTTGGAATAATGTTCAAGTTTGCTAACAACCATTTTTCGTAGGAGCCGAAATTTCGTAAATTATTTAATATTTGGAATAATGTTCAAAATTGCTAACAACCATTTTTTGTAGGAGCATAAATTGCGTAAATTATTTAAAACTTGGAATAATGTTCAAGTTTGCTAACAACTATTTTTCGTAGTAGCCGAAATTTCGTAAATTTTTTAATTTTTGAAATAATGTTCAATTTTGCTAACAACCATTTTTCGTAGGAGCCGAAATTTCGTAAATTATTTAATATTTGGAATAATGTTCAAGTTTGCTATCAATCATTTTTCGTAGTAGCAGAAATTTCGTAAATTATTTAAGTTTTGGAATTATGTTTAAGTTTGCCTACAACCATTTTTCGTAGAAGCAGAAATTTCGTAAATTATTTAATATTTGAAATAATGTTCAAGTTTGATAACAACCATTTTTCGTAGGAGCCGAAATTTCGTAAATTATTTAATTTTTGGAATAATGTTCAAGTTTGCTAACAACCATTTTTCGTAGTAGCCGAAATTTCGTAAATTATTTAATATTTGGAATAATGTTCAAGTTTGCTAATAACCATTTTTCCTAGGAGCAGAAATTGCGTAAATTATTTAATACTTGGAATAATGTTCAATTTTGCTAACAACCATTTTTCGTAGTAGCCGAAATTTCGTAAATTATTTAATATTTAGAATAATGTTCAAGTTTGCTTACAACCATTTTTCGTAGTAGCCGAAATTTTGTAAATTATTTAATATTTGGAATAATGTTTAAGTTTGCTAACAACCATTTTTCGTAGTAGCCGAAATTTCGTAAATTATTTAATATTTGGAATAATGTTCAAGTTTGCTAATAACCATTTTTCGTAGGAGCATAAATTTCGAAAATTATTTAATATTTGGAATAATGTTCAAGTTTGCTAACAACCATTTTTCGTAGGAGCCGAAATTTCGTAAATTATTTAATATTTGGAATAATGTTCAAAATTGCTAACAACCATTTTTTGTAGGAACAGAAATTGCGTCAATTATTTAATACTTGGAATAATGTTGAAGTTTGCTAACAACCATTTTTCGTAGTAGCCGAAATTTCGTAAATTTTTTAATTTTTGAAATAATGTTCAATTTTGCTAACAACCATTTTTCGTAGGAGCTGAAATTTCATAAATTATTTAATATTTGGAATAATGTTCAAGTTTGCTATCAATCATTTTTCGTAGTAGCAGAAATTTCGTAAATTATTTGAGTTTTGGAATTATGTTTAAGTTTGCCTACAACCATTTTTCGTAGAAGCAGAAATTTCGTAAATTATTTAATATTTGAAATAATGTTCAAGTTTGCTAACAACCATTTTTCGTAAGGGCCGAAATTTCGTAAATTATTTAATTTTTGGAATAATGTTCAAGTTTGCTAAGAACTCTTTTTCGAAGTAGCCGAAATTTCGTAAATTATTTAATTTTTGGAATAATGTTCAATTTTGCTAACAACCAATTTTCGTAGGAGCCGAAATTTCGTAAATTATTTAATATTTGGAATAATGTTCAAGTTTGCTAACAACCATTTTTTGTAGGAGCAGAAATTGCGTAAATTATTTAATACTTGGAATAATGTTCAAGTTTGCTAACAACTATTTTTCGTAGTAGCCGAAATTTCGTAAATTTTTTAATTTTTGAAATAATGTTCAATTTTGCTAACAACCATTTTTCGTAGGAGCCGAAATTTCGTAAATTATTTAATATTTGGAATAATGTTCAAGTTTGCTATCAATCATTTTTCGTAGTAGCAGAAATTTCGTAAATTATTTAAGTTTTGGAATTATGTTTAAGTTTGCCTACAACCATTTTTCGTAGAAGCAGAAATTTCGTAAATTATTTAATATTTGAAATAATGTTCAAGTTTGTTAACAACCATTTTTCGTAGGAGCCGAAATTTTATAAATTATTTAATATTTGGAATAATGTTTAGGTTTGCTAACAACCATTTTTCGTAGTAGCCGAAATTTCGTAAATTATTTAATATTTGGAATAATGTTCAAGTTTGCTAACAACCATTTTTCGTAGGAGCCGAAATTTCGTAAATTATTTAATATTTGGAATAATGTTCAAAATTGCTAACAACCATTTTTTGTAGGAGCAGAAATTGCGTAAATTATTTAAAACTTGGAATAATGTTCAAGTTTGCTAACAACTATTTTTCGTAGTAGCCGAAATTTCGTAAATTTTTTAATTTTTGAAATAATGTTCAATTTTGCTAACAACCATTTTTCGTAGGAGCCGAAATTTCGTAAATTATTTAATATTTGGAATAATGTTCAAGTTTGCTATCAATCATTTTTCGTAGTAGCAGAAATTTCGTAAATTATTTAAGTTTTGGAATTATGTTTAAGTTTGCCTACAACCATTTTTCGTAGAAGCAGAAATTTCGTAAATTATTTAATATTTGAAATAATGTTCAAGTTTGATAACAACCATTTTTCGTAGGAGCCGAAATTTCGTAAATTATTTAATTTTTGGAATAATGTTCAAGTTTGCTAACAACCATTTTTCGTAGTAGCCGAAATTTCGTAAATTATTTAATATTTGGAATAATGTTCAAGTTTGCTAATAACCATTTTTCCTAGGAGCAGAAATTGCGTAAATTATTTAATACTTGGAATAATGTTCAATTTTGCTAACAACCATTTTTCGTAGTAGCCGAAATTTCGTAAATTATTTAATATTTAGAATAATGTTCAAGTTTGCTTACAACCATTTTTCGTAGTAGCCGAAATTTTGTAAATTATTTAATATTTGGAATAATGTTTAAGTTTGCTAACAACCATTTTTCGTAGTAGCCGAAATTTCGTAAATTATTTAATATTTGGAATAATGTTCAAGTTTGCTAATAACCATTTTTCGTAGGAGCATAAATTTCGAAAATTATTTAATTTTTGGAATAATGTTCAAGTTTGCTAACAACCATTTTTCGTAGGAGCAGAAATTGCGTAAATTATTTAATATTTGGAATAATGTTCAAGTTTGCTAACAACCATTTTTCGTAGTAGCCGAAATTTCGTAAATTATTTATTTTTTGGAATAATGTTCAATTTTGCTAACAACCATTTTTCGTAGGAGCCGAAATTTCGTAAATTATTTAATATTTGGAATAATGTTCAAGTTTGCTAACAACCATTTTTCGTAGGAGCAGAAATTGCGTAAATTATTTAATACTTGGAATAATGTTCAAGTTTGCTAACAACCATTATTCGTAGTAGCCGAAATTTCGTAAATTATTTAATTTTTGGAATAATGTTCAAGTTTGCTAACAACCATTTTTCGTAGTAGCAGAAATTTCGTAAATTATTTAAGTTTTGGAATTGTGTTTAAGTTTGCCTACAACCATTTTTCGTAGAAGCAGAAATTTCGTAAATTATTTAATATTTGAAATAATGTTCAAGTTTGTTAACAACCATTTTTCGTAGGAGCCGAAATTTCGTAAATTATTTAATTTTTGGAATAATGTTCAAGTTTGCTTATAACCATTTTTCGTAGGAGCAGAAATTGCGTAAATTATAAAATATTTAGAAAAATGTTCAAGTTTGCTAACAACCATTTTTCGTAGGAGCAGAAATTTCGTAAATTATTTAATTGTTTGAATAATGTTCAAGTTTGCTAACAACCATTTTTCGTAGTAGCCGAAATTTTGTAAATTATTTTATATTTGGAATAATGTTCAAGTTTGCTAACAACCATTTTTCGTAGTAGCCGAAATTTCGTAAATTATTTTATTTTTGGAATAATGTTCAAGTTTGCTAACAACCATTTTTCGTAGGAGCAGAAATTTCGTAAATTATTTAATATTTAGAATAATGATTAAGTTTGCTAACAACCATTTTTCGTAGTAGCCGAAATTTTGTAAATTATTTAATATTTGGAATAATGTTTAAGTTTGCTAACAACCATTTTTCGTAGTAGCCGAAATTTCGTAAATTATTTAATATTTGGAATAATGTTCAAGTTTGCTAATAACCATTTTTCGTAGGAGCATAAATTTCGTAAATTATTTAATTTTTTGAATAATGTTCAAGTTTGCTAACAACCATTTTTCGTAGGAGCAGAAATTGCGTAAATTATTTTATACTTGGAATAATGTTCAAGTTTGCTAACAACCATTTTTCGTAGTAGCCGAAATTTCGTAAATTATTTAATTTTTTGAATAATGTTCAATTTTGCTAACAACCATTTTTCGTAGGAGCCGAAATTTCGTAAATTATTTAATATTTGGAATAATGTTCAAGTTTGCTAACAACCATTTTTCGTAGGAGCAGAAATTTCGTAAATTATTTAATACTTGGAATAATGTTCAAGTTTGCTAACAACCATTTTTCGTGGTAGCCGAAATTTCGTAAATTATTTAATTTTTGGAATAATGTTCAATTTTGCTAACAACCATTTTTCGTAGGAGCCGAAATTTCGTAAATTATTTAATATTTGGAATAATGTTCAAGTTTGCTAACAACCATTTTTCGTAGGAGCAGAAATTGCGTAAATTATTTAATACTTGGAATAATGTTCAAGTTTGCTTACAACCATTTTTCGTGGTAGCCGAAATTTCGTAAATTATTTAATTTTTGGAATAATGTTCAATTTTACTAACAACCATTTTTCGTAGTAGCCGAAATTTTGTAAATTATTTAATATTTGGAATAATGTTCAAGTTTGCTAACAACCATTTTTCGTAGTAGCCGAAATTTCGTAAATTATTTTATTTTTGGAATAATGTTCAAGTTTGCTAACAACCATTTTTCGTAGGAGCAGAAATTTCGTAAATTATTTAATTTTTGAATAATGTTTAAGTTTGCTAACAACCATTTTTCGTAGTAGCCGAAATTTTGAAAATTATTTAATATTTGGAATAATGTTTAAGTTTGCTAACAACCATTTTTCGAAGTAGCCGAAATTTCGTAAATTATTTAATATTTGGAATAATGTTCAAGTTTGCTAATAACCATTTTTCGTAGTAGCCGAAATTTCGTAAATTTTTTAATATTTGGAATAATGTTCAAGTTTGCTAACAACCATTTTTCGTAGGAGCAGAAATTGCGTAAATTATTTAATACTTGGAATAATGTTCAAGTTTGCTCACAACCATTTTTCGTAGGAGCAGAAATTTCGTAAATTATTTAATATTTAGAATAATGTTCAAGTTTGTTTACAACCATTTTTCGTAGTAGCCGAAATTTTGTAAATTATTTTATATTTGGAATAATGTTCAAGTTTGCTAACAACCATTTTTCGTAGTAGCCGAAATTTCGTAAATTATTTTATTTTTGGAATAATGTTCAAGTTTGCTAACAACCATTTTTCGTAGGAGCAGAAATTGCGTAAATTATTTAATACTTGGAATAATGTTCAAGTTTGCTTACAACCATTTTTCGTAGTAGCCGAAATTTCGTAAATTATTTAATTTTTTGAATAATGTTCAATTTTGCCAACAACCATTTTTCGTAGGAGCCGAAATTTCGTAAATTATTTAATATTTAGAATAATGTTCAAGTTTGTTAACGACCATTTTTCGTAGAAGCCGAAATTTTGTAAATTATTTAATATTTAGAATAATGTTCAAGTTTGTTTACAACCATTTTTCGTAGTAGTCGAAATTTTGTAAATTATTTTATATTTGGAATAATGTTCAAGTTTGCTAACAACCATTTTTCGTAGTAGCCGAAATTTCGTAAATTATTTTATTTTTGGAATAATGTTCAAGTTTGCTAACAACCATTTTTCGTAGGAGCAGAAATTTCGTAAATTATTTAATATTTAGAATAATGTTTAAGTTTGCTAACAACCATTTTTCGTAGTAGCCGAAATTTTGTAAATTATTTAATATTTGGAATAATGTTTAAGTTTGCTAACAACCATTTTTCGTAGTAGCCGAAATTTCGTAAATTATTTAATATTTGGAATAATGTTCAAGTTTGCTAATAACCATTTTTCGTAGGAGCATAAATTTCGTAAATTATTTAATTTTTTGAATAATGTTCAAGTTTGCTAACAACCATTTTTCGTAGGAGGAGAAATTGCGTAAATTATTTAATACTTGGAATAATGTTCAAGTTTGCTAACAACCATTTTTCGTAGTAGCCGAAATTTCGTAAATTATTTAATTTTTTGAATAATGTTCAATTTTGCTAACAACCATTTTTCGTAGGAGCCGAAATTTCGTAAATTATTTAATATTTGGAATAATGTTCAAGTTTGCTAACAACCATTTTTTGTAGTAGCAGAAATTTCGTAAATTATTTAATACTTGGAATAATGTTCAAGTTTGCTAACAACCATTTTTCGTGGTAGCCGAAATTTCGTAAATTATTTAATTTTTGGAATAATGTTCAATTTTACTAACAACCATTTTTCGTAGTAGCCGAAATTTTGTAAATTATTTAATATTTGGAATAATGTTCAAGTTTGCTAACAACCATTTTTCGTAGTAGCCGAAATTTCGTAAATTATTTTATTTTTGGAATAATGTTCAAGTTTGCTAACAACCATTTTTCGTAGGAGCAGAAATTTCGTAAATTATTTAATATTTGAATAATGTTTAAGTTTGATAACAACCATTTTTCGTAGTAGCCCAAATTTTGTAAATTATTTTATATTTGGAATAATGTTCAAGTTTGCTAACAACCATTTTTCGTAGTAGCCGAAATTTCGTAAATTATTTTATTTTTGGAATAATGTTCAAGTTTGCTAACAACCATTTTTCGTAGTAGCCGAAATTTCGTAAATTATTTTATTTTTGGAATAATGTTCAAGTTTGCTAACAACCATTTTTCGTAGGAGCAGAAATTGCGTAAATTATTTAATACTTGGAATAATGTTCAAGTTTGCTTACAACCATTTTTCGTAGGAGCAGAAATTGCGTAAATTATTTAATACTTGGAATAATGTTCAAGTTTGCTTACAACCATTTTTCGTAGTAGCCGAAATTTCGTAAATTATTTAATTTTTTGAATAATGTTCAAGTTTGCTAACAACCATTATTCGTAGTAGCCGAAATTTCGTAAATTATTTAATTTTTGGAATAATGTTCAAGTTTGCTAACAACCATTTTTCGTAGTAGCAGAAATTTCGTAAATTATTTAAGTTTTGGAATTGTGTTTAAGTTTGCCTACAACCATTTTTCGTAGAAACAGAAATTTCGTAAATTATTTAATATTTAGAAAAATGTTCAAGTTTGCTAACAACCATTTTTCGTAGTAGCAGAAATTTCGTAAATTATTTAAGTTTTGGAATTGTGTTTAAGTTTGCCTACAACCATTTTTCGTAGGAGCAGAAATTGCGTAAATTATTTAATATTTAGAAAAATGTTCAAGTTTGCTAACAACCATTTTTCGTAGGAGCAGAAATTTCGTAAATTATTTAATTGTTTGAATAATGTTCAAGTTTGCTAACAACCATTTTTCGTAGTAGCCGAAATTTTGTAAATTATTTTATATTTGGAATAATGTTCAAGTTTGCTAACAACCATTTTTCGTAGGAGCAGAAATTTCGTAAATTATTTAATATTTAGAATAATGATTAAGTTTGCTAACAACCATTTTTCGTAGTTGCCGAAATTTTGTAAATTATTTAATATTTGGAATAATGTTTAAGTTTGCTAACAACCATTTTTCGTAGTAGCCGAAATTTCGTAAATTATTTAATATTTGGAATAATGTTCAAGTTTGCTAATAACCATTTTTCGTAGGAGCATAAATTTCGTAAATTATTTAATTTTTTGAATAATGTTCAAGTTTGCTAACAACCATTTTTCGTAGGAGCAGAAATTGCGTAAATTATTTTATACTTGGAATAATGTTCAAGTTTGCTAACAACCATTTTTCGTAGTAGCCGAAATTTCGTAAATTATTTAATTTTTTGAATAATGTTCAATTTTGCTAACAACCATTTTTCGTAGGAGCCGAAATTTCGTAAATTATTTAATATTTGAAATAATGTTCAAGTTTGCTAACAACCATTTTTCGTAGGAGCAGAAATATCGTAAATTATTTAATACTTGGAATAATGTTCAAGTTTGCTAACAACCATTTTTCGTGGTAGCCGAAATTTCGTAAATTATTTAATTTTTGGAATAATGTTCAATTTTGCTAACAACCATTTTTCGTAGGAGCCGAAATTTCGTAAATTATTTAATATTTGGAATAATGTTCAAGTTTGCTAACAACCATTTTTCGTAGGAGCAGAAATTGCGTAAATTATTTAATACTTGGAATAATGTTCAAGTTTGCTAACAACCATTTTTCGTGGTAGCCGAAATTTCGTAAATTATTTAATTTTTGGAATAATGTTCAATTTTACTAACAACCATTTTTCGTAGTAGCCGAAATTTTGTAAATTATTTAATATTTGGAATAATGTTCAAGTTTGCTAACAACCATTTTTCGTAGTAGCCGAAATTTCGTAAATTATTTTATTTTTGGAATAATGTTCAAGTTTGCTAACAACCATTTTTCGTAGGAGCAGAAATTTCGTAAATTATTTAATTTTTGAATAATGTTTAAGTTTGCTTACAACCATTTTTCGTAGTAGCCGAAATTTTGAAAATTATTTAATATTTGGAATAATGTTTAAGTTTGCTAACAACCATTTTTCGTAGTAGCCGAAATTTCGTAAATTATTTAATATTTGGAATAATGTTCAAGTTTGCTAATAACCATTTTTCGTAGTAGCCGAAATTTCGTAAATTTTTTAATATTTGGAATAATGTTCAAGTTTGCTAACAACCATTTTTCGTAGGAGCAGAAATTGCGTAAATTATTTAATACTTGGAATAATGTTCAAGTTTGCTTACAACCATTTTTCGTAGTAGCCGAAATTTCGTAAATTATTTAATTTTTTGAATAATGTTCAATTTTGCTAACAACCATTTTTCGTAGGAGCCGAAATTTCGTAAATTATTTAATATTTGGAATAATGTTCAAGTTTGCTAACAACCATTTTTCGTAGGAGCAGAAATTTCGTAAATTATTTAATACTTGGAATAATGTTCAATTTTGCTAACCATTTTTCGTTGGAGCATAAATTTCGTAAATTATTTAATATTTGGAATAATGTTCAAGTTTACTAACAACCATTTTTCGTAGGAGCAGAAATTGCGTAAATTATTTAATACTTGGAATAATGTTCAAGTTTGCTCACAACCATTTTTCGTAGGAGCAGAAATTTCGTAAATTATTTAATATTTAGAATTATGTTCAAGTTTGTTTACAACCATTTTTCGAAGTAGCCGAAATTTTGTAAATTATTGTATATTTGGAATAATGTTCAAGTTTGCTAACAACCATTTTTCGTAGTAGCCGAAATTTCGTAAATTATTTTATTTTTGGAATAATGTTCAAGTTTGCTAACAACCATTTTTCGTAGGAGCAGAAATTGCGTAAATTATTTAATACTTGGAATAATGTTCAAGTTTGCTAACAACCATTTTTCGTGGTAGCCGAAATTTCGTAAATTATTTAATTTTTGGAATAATGTTCAATTTTGCTAACAACCATTTTTCGTAGGAGCCGAAATTTCGTAAATTATTTTTTATTTGGTATAATGTTCAAGTTTGCTATCAATCATTTTTCGTAGTAGCAGAAATTTCGTAAATTAATTAAGTTTTGGAATTGTGTTTAAGTTTGCCTACAACCATTTTTCGTAGAAGCAGAAATTTCGTAAATTATTTAATATTTGAGATAATGTTTAAGTTTGTTAACAACCATTTTTCGTAGAAGCCGAAAATTCGTAAATTTTTTAATTTTTGGAATAATGTTCAAGTTTGCTAATAACCATTTTTCGTAGGAGCAGAAATTGCGTAAATTATTTAATACTTGGAATAATGTTCAAGTTTGCTAACAACCATTTTTCGTAGGAGCAGAAATTTCGTAAATTATTTAATATTTAGAATAATGTTCAAGTTTGTTTACAACCATTTTTCGTAGTAGCCGAAATTTTGTAAATTATTTTATATTTGGAATAATGTTCAAGTTTGCTAACAACCATTTTTCGTAGTAGCCGAAATTTCGTAAATTATTTTATTTTTGGAATAATGTTCAAGTTTGCTAACAACCATTTTTCGTAGGAGCAGAAATTGCGTAAATTATTTAATACTTGGAATAATGTTCAAGTTTGCTAACAACCATTTTTCGTAGGAGCAGAAATTGCGTAAATTATTTAATACTTGGAATAATGTTCAAGTTTGCTTACAACCATTTTTCGTAGTAGCCGAAATTTCGTAAATTATTTAATTTTTTGAATAATGTTCAATTTTGCTAACAACCATTTTTCGTAGGAGCCGAAATTTCGTAAATTATTTAATATTTGGAATAATGTTCAAGTTTGCTAACAACCATTTTTCGTAGGAGCAGAAATTTCGTAAATTATTTAATACTTGGAATAATGTTCAAGTTTGCTAACAACCATTTTTCGTGGTAGCCGAAATTTCGTAAATTATTTAATTTTTGGAATAATGTTCAATTTTGCTAGCAACAATTTTTCGTAGGAGCCGAAATTTCGTAAATTATTTAATATTTGGTATAATGTTCAAGTTTGCTATCAATCATTTTTCGTAGTAGCAGAAATTTCGTAAATTATTTAAGTTTTGGAATTGTGTTTAAGTTTGCCTACAACCATTTTTCGTAGGAGCAGAAAATTCGTAAATTATTTAATACTTGGAATAATATTCAAGTTTGCTAACAACCATTTTTCGTGGTAGCCGAAATTGCGTAAATTATTTAATACTTGGAATAATGTTCAAGTTTGCTAACAACCATTTTTCGTAGGAGCAGAAATTGCGTAAATTATTTAATACTTGGAATAATGTTCAAGTTTGTTTACAACCATTTTTCGTAGTAGCCGAAATTTTGTAAATTATTTTATATTTGGAATAATGTTCAAGTTTGCTATCAATCATTTTTCGTAGTAGCAGAAATTTCGTAAATTATTTAAGTTTTGGAATTGTGTTTAAGTTTGCCTACAACCATTTTTCGTAGGAGCAGAAATTTCGTAAATTATTTAATACTTGGAATAATGTTCAAGTTTGCTAACAACCATTTTTCGTGGTAGCCGAAATTGCGTAAATTATTTAATACTTGGAATAATGTTCAAGTTTGCTAACGACCATTTTTCGTAGTAGCCGAAATTTTGTAAATTATTTAATATTTGGAATAATGTTCAAGTTTGCTAACAACCATTTTTCGTAGTAGCCGAAATTTCGTAAATTATTTAATTTTTGGAATAATGTTCAAGTTTGCTAACAACCATTTTTCGTAGTAGCCGAAATTTCGTAAATTATTTAATTTTTGGAATAATGTTCAAGTTTGCTAACAACCATTTTTCGTAGAAGCCGAAATTTCGTAAATTATTTAATATTTGGAATAATGTTCAAAATGCTTATAACCATTTTTCGTAGGAGCAGAAATTGCGTAAATTATTTAATACTTGGAATAATGTTCAAGTTTGCTAACAACCATTTTTCGTAGAAGCCGAAATTTCGTAAATTTTTTAATATTTGGAATAATGTTCAAGTTTGCTAACAACCATTTTTCGTAGTAGCCGAAATTTCGTAAATTATTTAATTTTTGGAATAATGTTCAAGTTTGCTAATAACCATTTTAAGTAGGAGCAGAAATTGCGTAAATTATTTAATACTTGGAATAATCTTCAAGTTTGCTAACAACCATTTTTCGTAGGAGCAGAAATTTCGTAAATTATTTAATATTTAGAATAATGTTCAAGTTTGTTAACAACCATTTTTCGTAGTAGCCGAAATTTTGTAAATCATTTAATATTTGGAATAATGTTCAAGTTTGCTAACAACCATTTTTCGTAGTAGCCGAAATTTCGTAAATTATTCAATTTTCGGAATAATGTTCAAGTTTGCTAACAACCATTTTTCGTAGTAGCCGAAATTTCGTAAATTATTTAATATTTGGAATAATGTTCAAGTTTGCTAATAACCATTTTTCGTAGGAGCATAAATTTCGTAAATTATTTAATATTTGAAATAATGTTCAAGTTTACTAACAACCATTTTTCGTAGGAGCAGAAATTGCGTTAATTATTTAATACTTGGAATAATGTTCAAGTTTGCTAACAACCATTTTTCGTGGTAGCCGAAATTTCGTAAATTATTTAATTTTTGGAATAATGTTCAATTTTGCTAACAACCATTTTTCGTAGGAGCCGAAATTTCGTAAATTATTTAATATTTGGAATAATGTTCAAGTTTGCTATCAATCATTTTTCGTAGAAGCAGAAATTTCGTAAATTATTTAAGTTTTGGAATTGTGTTTAAGTTTGCCTACAACCATTTTTCGTAGAAGCAGAAATTTCGTAAATTATTTAATATTTGAGATAATGTTCAAGTTTGTTAACAACCATTTTTCGTAGAAGCCGAAAATTCGTAAATTATTTAATTTTTGCAATAATGTTCAAGTTTGCTTATAACCATTTTTCGTAGGAGCAGAAATTGCGTAAATTATTTAATACTTGGAATAATGTTCAAGTTTGCTAACAACCATTTTTCGTAGGAGCAGAAATTTCGTAAATTATTTAATATTTAGAATAATGTTCAAGTTTGTTAACAACCATTTTTCGTACTAGCCGAAATTTTGTAAATTATTTAATATTTGGAATAATGTTCAAGTTTGCTAACAACCATTTTTCGTAGTAGCCGAAATTTCGTAAATTATTTAATTTTTGGAATAATGTTCAAGTTTGCTAACAACCATTTTTCGTAGTAGCGGAAATTTCGTAAATTATTTAATTTTTGGAATAATGTTCAAGTTTGCTAACAACCATTTTTCGTAGTAGCCGAAATTTCGTAAATTATTTAATATTTGGAATAATGTTCAAAATGCTTATAACCATTTTTCGTAGGAGCAGAAATTGCGTAAATTATTTAATACTTGGAATAATGTTCAAGTTTGCTAACAACCATTTTTCGTAGAAGCCGAAATTTCGTAAATTATTTAATATTTGGAATAATGTTCAAGTTTGCTAACAACCATTTTTCGTAGTAGCCGAAATTTCGTAAATTATTTAATTTTTGGAATAATGTTCAATTTTGCTAACAACCATTTTTCGAAGGAGCCGAAATTTCGTAAATTATTTAATATTTGGAATAATGTTCAAGTTTGCTTACAACCATTTTTCGTAGAAGCAGAAATTGCGTAAATTATTTAATACTTGGAATAATGTTCAAGTTTGCTAACAACCATTTTTCGTAGTAGCCGAAATTTCGTAAATTATTTAATTTTTGCAATAATGTTCAATTTTGCTAACAACCATTTTTCGTAGGAGCCGAAATTTCGTAAATTATTTAATATTTGGAATAATGTTCAAGTTTGCTATCAATCATTTTTCGTAGTAGCAGAAATTTCGTAAATTATTTAAGTTTTGGAATTATGTTTAAGTTTGCCTACAACCATTTTTCGTAGAAGCAGAAATTTCGTAAATTATTTAATATTTGAAATAATGTTCAAGTTTGCTAACAACCATTTTTCGTAGGAGCCGAAATTTCGTAAATTATTTAATTTTTGGAATAATGTTCAAGTTTGCTAACAACCATTTTTCGTAGTAGCCGAAATTTCGTAAATTATTTAATATTTGGAATAATGTTCAAGTTTGCTAATAACCATTTTTCGTAGGAGCAGAAATTGCGTAAATTATTTAATATTTAGAAAAATGTTCAAGTTTGTTAACAACCATTTTTCGTAGTAGCCGAAATTTTGTAAATCATTTAATATTTGGAATAATGTTCAAGTTTGCTAACAACCATTTTTCGTAGTAGCCGAAATTTCGTAAATTATTTAATTTTTGGAATAATGTTCAAGTTTGCTAATAACCATTTTAAGTAGGAGCAGAAATTGCGTAAATTATTTAATACTTGGAATAATCTTCAAGTTTGCTAACAACCATTTTTCGTAGGAGCAGAAATTTCGTAAATTATTTAATATTTAGAATAATGTTCAAGTTTGTTAACAACCATTTTTCGTAGTAGCCGAAATTTTGTAAATCATTTAATATTTGGAATAATGTTCAAGTTTGCTAACAACCATTTTTCGTAGTAGCCGAAATTTCGTAAATTATTCAATTTTCGGAATAATGTTCAAGTTTGCTAACAACCATTTTTCGTAGTAGCCGAAATTTCGTAAATTATTTAATATTTGGAATAATGTTCAAGTTTGCTAATAACCATTTTTCGTAGGAGCATAAATTTCGTAAATTATTTAATATTTGAAATAATGTTCAAGTTTACTAACAACCATTTTTCGTAGGAGCAGAAATTGCGTTAATTATTTAATACTTGGAATAATGTTCAAGTTTGCTAACAACCATTTTTCGTGGTAGCCGAAATTTCGTAAATTATTTAATTTTTGGAATAATGTTCAATTTTGCTAACAACCATTTTTCGTAGGAGCCGAAATTTCGTAAATTATTTAATATTTGGAATAATGTTCAAGTTTGCTATCAATCATTTTTCGTAGAAGCAGAAATTTCAAAAATTATTTAAGTTTTGGAATTGTGTTTAAGTTTGCCTACAACCATTTTTCGTAGAAGCAGAAATTTCGTAAATTATTTAATATTTGAGATAATGTTCAAGTTTGTTTACAACCATTTTTCGTAGAAGCCGAAAATTCGTAAATTATTTAATTTTTGCAATAATGTTCAAGTTTGCTTATAACCATTTTTCGTAGGAGCAGAAATTGCGTAAATTATTTAATACTTGGAATAATGTTCAAGTTTGCCAACAACCATTTTTCGTAGGAGCAGAAATTTCGTAAATTATTTAATATTTAGAATAATGTTCAAGTTTGTTAACAACCATTTTTCGTACTAGCCGAAATTTTGTAAATTATTTAATATTTGGAATAATGTTCAAGTTTGCTAACAACCATTTTTCGTAGTAGCCGAAATTTCGTAAATTATTTAATTTTTGGAATAATGTTCAAGTTTGCTAACAACCATTTTTCGTAGTAGCCGAAATTTCGTAAATTATTTAATTTTTGGAATAATGTTCAAGTTTGCTAACAACCATTTTTCGTAGTAGCCGAAATTTCGTAAATTATTTAATATTTGGAATAATGTTCAAAATGCTTATAACCATTTTTCGTAGGAGCAGAAATTGCGTAAATTATTTAATACTTGGAATAATGTTCAAGTTTGCTAACAACCATTTTTCGTAGAAGCCGAAATTTCGTAAATTATTTAATATTTGGAATAATGTTCAAGTTTGCTAACAACATTTTTCGTAGTAGCCGAAATTTCGTAAATTATTTAATTTTTGGAATAATGTTCAATTTTGCTAACAACCATTTTTCGAAGGAGCCGAAATTTCGTAAATTATTTAATATTTGGAATAATGTTCAAGTTTGCTTACAACCATTTTTCGTAGAAGCAGAAATTGCGTAAATTATTTAATACTTGGAATAATGTTCAAGTTTGCTAACAACCATTTTTCGTAGTAGCCGAAATTTCGTAAATTATTTAATTTTTGGAATAATGTTCAATTTTGCTAACAACCATTTTTCGTAGGAGCCGAAATTTCGTAAATTATTTAATATTTGGAATAATGTTCAAGTTTGCTATCAATCATTTTTCGTAGTAGCAGAAATTTCGTAAATTATTTAAGTTTTGGAATTATGTTTAAGTTTGCCTACAACTATTTTTCGTAGAAGCAGAAATTTCGTAAATTATTTAATATTTGAAATAATGTTCAAGTTTGCTAACAACCATTTTTCGTAGGAGCCGAAATTTCGTAAATTATTTAATTTTTGGAATAATGTTCAAGTTTGCTAACAACCATTTTTCGTAGTAGCCGAAATTTCGTAAATTATTTAATATTTGGAATAATGTTCAAGTTTGCTAATAACCATTTTTCGTAGGAGCAGAAATTGCGTAAATTATTTAATATTTAGAAAAATGTTCAAGTTTGCTCACAACCATTTTTCGTAGTAGCCGAAATTTTGTAAATTATTTAATATTTGGAATAATGTTTAAGTTTGCTAACAACCATTTTTCGAAGTAGCCGAAATTTCGTAAATTATTTAATATTTTGAATAATGTTCAGTTTGCTTATAACCATTTTTCGTAGGAGCATAAATTTCGTAAATTATTTAATTTTTGGAATAATGTTCAAGTTTGCTAACAACCATTTTTCGTGGTAGCCGAAATTTCGTAAATTATTTAATTTTTGGAATAATGTTCAATTTTGCTAACAACCATTTTTCGTAGGAACCGAAATTTCGTAAATTATTTAATATTTGGAATAATGTTCAAGTTTGCTAACAACCATTTTTCGTAGTAGCCGAAATTTCGTAAATTATTTAATTTTTTGAATAATGTTCAATTTTGTTAACAACCATTTTTCGTAGGAGCCGAAATTTCGTAAATTATTTAATATTTGGAATAATGTTCAAGTTTGCTAACAACCATTTTTCGTAGGAGCAGAAATTTCGTAAATTATTTAATACTTGGAATAATGTTCAAGTTTGCTAACAACCATTTTTCGTGGTAGCCGAAATTTCGTAAATTATTTAATTTTTGGAATAATGTTCAATTTTGCTAACCATTTTTCGTAGGAGCCGAAATTTCGTAAATTATTTAATATTTGGAATAATGTTTAAGTTTGCTAACAACCATTTTTCGAAGTAGCCGAAATTTCGTAAATTATTTAATATTTTGAATAATGTTCAAGTTTGCTATCAATCATTTTTCGTAGTAGCAGAAATTTCGTAAATTATTTAAGTTTTGGAATTATGTTTAAGTTTGCCTACAACCATTTTTCGTAGAAGCAGAAATTTCGTAAATTTTTTAATATTTGAAATAATGTTCAAGTTTGCTAACAACCATTTTTCGTAGGAGCCGAAATTTCGTAAATTATTTAATACTTGGAATAATGTTCAAGTTTGCTAACAACCATTTTTCGTAGTAGCCGAAATTTCGTAAATTATTTAATATTTGGAATAATGTTCAAGTTTGCTAACAACCATTTTTCGTAGTAGCCGAAATTTCGTAAATTATTTTATATTTCGAATAATGTTCAAGTTTGCTAACAACCATTTTTCGTAGGAGCCGAAATTTCGTAAATTATTTAATACTTGGAATAATGTTCAAGTTTGCTAACAACCATTTTTCGTAGTAGCCGAAATTTCGTAAATTATTTAATATTTGGAATAATGTTCAAGTTTGCTAATAACCATTTTTCGTAGGAGCATAAATTTCGTAAATTATTTAATATTTGAAATAATGTTCAAGTTTACTAACAACCATTTTTCGTAGGAGCAGAAATTGCGTTAATTATTTAATACTTGGAATAATGTTCAAGTTTGCTAACAACCATTTTTCGTGGTAGCCGAAATTTCGTAAATTATTTAATTTTTGGAATAATGTTCAATTTTGCTAACAACCATTTTTCGTAGGAGCCGAAATTTCGTAAATTATTTAATATTTGGAATAATGTTCAAGTTTGCTATCAATCATTTTTCGTAGAAGCAGAAATTTCGTAAATTATTTAAGTTTTGGAATTGTGTTTAAGTTTGCCTACAACCATTTTTCGTAGAAGCAGAAATTTCGTAAATTATTTAATATTTGAGATAATGTTCAAGTTTGTTAACAACCATTTTTCGTAGAAGCCGAAAATTCGTAAATTATTTAATTTTTGCAATAATGTTCAAGTTTGCTTATAACCATTTTTCGTAGGAGCAGAAATTGCGTAAATTATTTAATACTTGGAATAATGTTCAAGTTTGCTAACAACCATTTTTCGTAGGAGCAGAAATTTCGTAAATTATTTAATATTTAGAATAATGTTCAAGTTTGTTAACAACCATTTTTCGTACTAGCCGAAATTTTGTAAATTATTTAATATTTGGAATAATGTTCAAGTTTGCTAACAACCATTTTTCGTAGTAGCCGAAATTTCGTAAATTATTTAATTTTTGGAATAATGTTCAAGTTTGCTAACAACCATTTTTCGTAGTAGCCGAAATTTCGTAAATTATTTAATTTTTGGAATAATGTTCAAGTTTGCTAACAACCATTTTTCGTAGTAGCCGAAATTTCGTAAATTATTTAATATTTGGAATAATGTTCAAAATGCTTATAACCATTTTTCGTAGGAGCAGAAATTGCGTAAATTATTTAATACTTGGAATAATGTTCAAGTTTGCTAACAACCATTTTTCGTAGAAGCCGAAATTTCGTAAATTATTTAATATTTGGAATAATGTTCAAGTTTGCTAACAACCATTTTTCGTAGTAGCCGAAATTTCGTAAATTATTTAATTTTTGGAATAATGTTCAATTTTGCTAACAACCATTTTTCGAAGGAGCCGAAATTTCGTAAATTATTTAATATTTGGAATAATGTTCAAGTTTGCTTACAACCATTTTTCGTAGAAGCAGAAATTGCGTAAATTATTTAATACTTGGAATAATGTTCAAGTTTGCTAACAACCATTTTTCGTAGTAGCCGAAATTTCGTAAATTATTTAATTTTTGCAATAATGTTCAATTTTGCTAACAACCATTTTTCGTAGGAGCCGAAATTTCGTAAATTATTTAATATTTGGAATAATGTTCAAGTTTGCTATCAATCATTTTTCGTAGTAGCAGAAATTTCGTAAATTATTTAAGTTTTGGAATTATGTTTAAGTTTGCCTACAACCATTTTTCGTAGAAGCAGAAATTTCGTAAATTATTTAATATTTGAAATAATGTTCAAGTTTGCTAACAACCATTTTTCGTAGGAGCCGAAATTTCGTAAATTATTTAATTTTTGGAATAATGTTCAAGTTTGCTAACAACCATTTTTCGTAGTAGCCGAAATTTCGTAAATTATTTAATATTTGGAATAATGTTCAAGTTTGCTAATAACCATTTTTCGTAGGAGCAGAAATTGCGTAAATTATTTAATATTTAGAAAAATGTTCAAGTTTGTTAACAACCATTTTTCGTAGTAGCCGAAATTTTGTAAATCATTTAATATTTGGAATAATGTTCAAGTTTGCTAACAACCATTTTTCGTAGTAGCCGAAATTTCGTAAATTATTTAATTTTTGGAATAATGTTCAAGTTTGCTAATAACCATTTTAAGTAGGAGCAGAAATTGCGTAAATTATTTAATACTTGGAATAATCTTCAAGTTTGCTAACAACCATTTTTCGTAGGAGCAGAAATTTCGTAAATTATTTAATATTTAGAATAATGTTCAAGTTTGTTAACAACCATTTTTCGTAGTAGCCGAAATTTTGTAAATCATTTAATATTTGGAATAATGTTCAAGTTTGCTAACAACCATTTTTCGTAGTAGCCGAAATTTCGTAAATTATTCAATTTTCGGAATAATGTTCAAGTTTGCTAACAACCATTTTTCGTAGTAGCCGAAATTTCGTAAATTATTTAATATTTGGAATAATGTTCAAGTTTGCTAATAACCATTTTTCGTAGGAGCATAAATTTCGTAAATTATTTAATATTTGAAATAATGTTCAAGTTTACTAACAACCATTTTTCGTAGGAGCAGAAATTGCGTTAATTATTTAATACTTGGAATAATGTTCAAGTTTGCTAACAACCATTTTTCGTGGTAGCCGAAATTTCGTAAATTATTTAATTTTTGGAATAATGTTCAATTTTGCTAACAACCATTTTTCGTAGGAGCCGAAATTTCGTAAATTATTTAATATTTGGAATAATGTTCAAGTTTGCTATCAATCATTTTTCGTAGAAGCAGAAATTTCAAAAATTATTTAAGTTTTGGAATTGTGTTTAAGTTTGCCTACAACCATTTTTCGTAGAAGCAGAAATTTCGTAAATTATTTAATATTTGAGATAATGTTCAAGTTTGTTAACAACCATTTTTCGTAGAAGCCGAAAATTCGTAAATTATTTAATTTTTGCAATAATGTTCAAGTTTGCTTATAACCATTTTTCGTAGGAGCAGAAATTGCGTAAATTATTTAATACTTGGAATAATGTTCAAGTTTGCCAACAACCATTTTTCGTAGGAGCAGAAATTTCGTAAATTATTTAATATTTAGAATAATGTTCAAGTTTGTTAACAACCATTTTTCGTACTAGCCGAAATTTTGTAAATTATTTAATATTTGGAATAATGTTCAAGTTTGCTAACAACCATTTTTCGTAGTAGCCGAAATTTCGTAAATTATTTAATTTTTGGAATAATGTTCAAGTTTGCTAACAACCATTTTTCGTAGTAGCCGAAATTTCGTAAATTATTTAATTTTTGGAATAATGTTCAAGTTTGCTAACAACCATTTTTCGTAGTAGCCGAAATTTCGTAAATTATTTAATATTTGGAATAATGTTCAAAATGCTTATAACCATTTTTCGTAGGAGCAGAAATTGCGTAAATTATTTAATACTTGGAATAATGTTCAAGTTTGCTAACAACCATTTTTCGTAGAAGCCGAAATTTCGTAAATTATTTAATATTTGGAATAATGTTCAAGTTTGCTAACAACATTTTTCGTAGTAGCCGAAATTTCGTAAATTATTTAATTTTTGGAATAATGTTCAATTTTGCTAACAACCATTTTTCGAAGGAGCCGAAATTTCGTAAATTATTTAATATTTGGAATAATGTTCAAGTTTGCTTACAACCATTTTTCGTAGAAGCAGAAATTGCGTAAATTATTTAATACTTGGAATAATGTTCAAGTTTGCTAACAACCATTTTTCGTAGTAGCCGAAATTTCGTAAATTATTTAATTTTTGGAATAATGTTCAATTTTGCTAACAACCATTTTTCGTAGGAGCCGAAATTTCGTAAATTATTTAATATTTGGAATAATGTTCAAGTTTGCTATCAATCATTTTTCGTAGTAGCAGAAATTTCGTAAATTATTTAAGTTTTGGAATTATGTTTAAGTTTGCCTACAACTATTTTTCGTAGAAGCAGAAATTTCGTAAATTATTTAATATTTGAAATAATGTTCAAGTTTGCTAACAACCATTTTTCGTAGGAGCCGAAATTTCGTAAATTATTTAATTTTTGGAATAATGTTCAAGTTTGCTAACAACCATTTTTCGTAGTAGCCGAAATTTCGTAAATTATTTAATATTTGGAATAATGTTCAAGTTTGCTAATAACCATTTTTCGTAGGAGCAGAAATTGCGTAAATTATTTAATATTTAGAAAAATGTTCAAGTTTGCTCACAACCATTTTTCGTAGTAGCCGAAATTTTGTAAATTATTTAATATTTGGAATAATGTTTAAGTTTGCTAACAACCATTTTTCGAAGTAGCCGAAATTTCGTAAATTATTTAATATTTTGAATAATGTTCAGTTTGCTTATAACCATTTTTCGTAGGAGCATAAATTTCGTAAATTATTTAATTTTTGGAATAATGTTCAAGTTTGCTAACAACCATTTTTCGTGGTAGCCGAAATTTCGTAAATTATTTAATTTTTGGAATAATGTTCAATTTTGCTAACAACCATTTTTCGTAGGAACCGAAATTTCGTAAATTATTTAATATTTGGAATAATGTTCAAGTTTGCTAACAACCATTTTTCGTAGTAGCCGAAATTTCGTAAATTATTTAATTTTTTGAATAATGTTCAATTTTGCTAACAACCATTTTTCGTAGGAGCCGAAATTTCTTAAATTATTTAATATTTGGAATAATGTTCAAGTTTGCTAACAACCATTTTTCGTAGGAGCAGAAATTTCGTAAATTATTTAATACTTGGAATAATGTTCAAGTTTGCTAACAACCATTTTTCGTGGTAGCCGAAATTTCGTAAATTATTTAATTTTTGGAATAATGTTCAATTTTGCTAACCATTTTTCGTAGGAGCCGAAATTTCGTAAATTATTTAATATTTGGAATAATGTTTAAGTTTGCTAACAACCATTTTTCGAAGTAGCCGAAATTTCGTAAATTATTTAATATTTGGAATAATGTTCAAGTTTGCTATCAATCATTTTTCGTAGTAGCAGAAATTTCGTAAATTATTTAAGTTTTGGAATTATGTTTAAGTTTGCCTACAACCATTTTTCGTAGAAGCAGAAATTTCGTAAATTTTTTAATATTTGAAATAATGTTCAAGTTTGCTAACAACCATTTTTCGTAGGAGCCGAAATTTCGTAAATTATTTAATACTTGGAATAATGTAAAGTTTGCTAACAACCATTTTTCGTAGTAGCCGAAATTTCGTAAATTATTTAATATTTGGAATAATGTTCAAGTTTGCTAACAACCATTTTTCGTAGTAGCCGAAATTTCGTAAATTATTTTATATTTCGAATAATGTTCAAGTTTGCTAACAACCATTTTTCGTAGTAGCCGAAATTTCGTAAATTATTTAATATTTGGAATAATGTTCAAGTTTGCTAATAACCATTTTTCGTAGGAGCATAAATTTCGTAAATTATTTAATATTTGGAATAATGTTCAAGTTTACTAACAACCATTTTTCGTAGGAGCAGAAATTGCGTAAATTATTTAATACTTGGAATAATGTTCAAGTTTGCTAACAACCATTTTTCGTAGGAGCAGAAATTGCGTAAATTATTTAATACTTGGAATAATCTTCAAGTTTGCTAACAACCATTTTTCGTAGTAGCCGAAATTTCGTAAATTATTTAATTTTTTGAATAATGTTCAATTTTGCTAACAACCATTTTTCGTAGGAGCCGAAATTTCGTAAATTATTTAATATTTGGAATAATGTTCAAGTTTGCTAACAACCATTTTTCGTAGGAGCAGAAATTTCGTAAATTATTTAATACTTGGAATAATGTTCAAGTTTGCTAACAACCATTTTTCGTGGTAGCCGAAATTTCGTAAATTATTTAATTTTTGGAATAATGTTCAATTTTGCTAACCACCATTTTTCGTAGGAGCCGAAATTTCGTAAATTATTTAATATTTGGAATAATGTTCAAGTTTGCTAACAACCATTTTTCGTAGGAGCAGAAATTGCGTAAATTATTTAATACTTGGAAAAATGTTCAAGTTTGCTAACAACCATTTTTCGTGGTAGCCGAAATTTCGTAAATTATTTAATTTTTGGAATAATGTTCAATTTTACTAACAACCATTTTTCGTAGTAGCCGAAATTTTGTAAATTATTTAATATTTGGAATAATGTTCAAGTTTGCTAACAACCATTTTTCGTAGTAGCCGAAATTTCGTAAATTATTTTATTTTTGGAATAATGTTCAAGTTTACTAACAACCATTTTTCGTAGGAGCAGAAATTTCGTAAATTATTTAATATTTGAATAATGTTTAAGTTTGCTAACAACCATTTTTCGTAGTAGCCGAAATTTTGTAAATTATTTAATATTTGGAATAATGTTTAAGTTTGCTAACAACCATTTTTCGTAGTAGCCGAAATTTTGTAAATTATTTAATATTTGGAATAATGTTCAAGTTTGCTAATAACCATTTTTCGTAGGAGCATAAATTTCGTAACTTATTTAATATTTGGAATAATGTTCAAGTTTACTAACAACCATTTTTCGTAGGAGCAGAAATTGCGTAAATTATTTAATACTTGGAATAATGTTCAAGTTTGCTCACAACCATTTTTCGTAGGAGCAGAAATTTCGTAAATTATTTAATATTTAGAATAATGTTCAAGTTTGTTTACAACCATTTTTCGTAGTAGCTGAAATTTTGTAAATTATTTTATATTTGGAATAATGTTCAAGTTTGCTAACAACCATTTTTCGTAGTAGCCGAAATTTCGAAAATTATTTTATTTTTGGAATAATGTTCAATTTTGCTAACAACCATTTTTCGTAGGAGCAGAAATTTCGTAAATTATTTAATATTTAGAATAATGTTTAAGTTTGCTAACAACCATTTTTCGTAGTAGCCGAAATTTTGTAAATTATTTAATATTTGGAATAATGTTTAAGTTTGCTAACAACCATTTTTCGTAGTAGCCGAAATTTCGTAAATTATTTAATATTTGGAATAATGTTCAAGTTTGCTAATAACCATTTTTCGTAGGAGCATAAATTTCGTAAATTATTTAATTTTTTGAATAATGTTCAAGTATGCTAACAACCATTTTTCGTAGGAGCAGAAATTGCGTAAATTATTTAAAACTTGGAATAATGTTCAAGTTTGCCTACAACCATTTTTCGTAGTAGCCGAAATTTCGTAAATTATTTAATTTTTTGAATAATGTTCAATTTTGCTAACAACCATTTTTCGTAGGAGCCGAAATTTCGTAAATTATTTAATATTTGGAATAATGTTCAAGTTTGCTAACAACCATTTTTCGTAGGAGCAGAAATTACGTAAATTATTTAATACTTGGAATAATGTTCAAGTTTGCTAACAACCATTTTTCGTGGTAGCCGAAATTTCGTAAATTATTTAATTTTTGGAATAATGTTCAATTTTGCTAACAACCATTTTTCGTAGGAGCCGAAATTTCGTAAATTATTTAATATTTGGAATAATGTTCAAGTTTTCTAACAACCATTTTTCGTAGGAGCAGAAATTGCGTAAATTATTTAATACTTGGAATAATGTTCAAGTTTGCTAACAACCATTTTTCGTGGTAGCCGAAATTTCGTAAATTATTTAATTTTTGGAATAATGTTCAATTTTACTAACAACCATTTTTCGTAGTAGCCGAAATTTTGTAAATTATTTAATATTTGGAATAATGTTCAAGTTTGCTAACAACCATTTTTCGTAGTAGCCGAAATTTCGTAAATTATTTTATTTTTGGAATAATGTTCAAGTTTGCTAACAACCATTTTTCGTAGGAGCAGAAATTTCGTAAATTATTTAATATTTGAATAATGTTTAAGTTTGCTAACAACCATTTTTCGTAGTAGCCGAAATTTTGTAAATTATTTAATATTTGGAATAATGTTTAAGTTTGCTAACAACCATTTTTCGTAGTAGCCGAAATTTCGTAAATTATTTAATATTTGGAATAATGTTCAAGTTTGCTAATAACCATTTTTCGTAGGAGCATAAATTTCGTAAATTATTTAATATTTGGAATAATGTTCAAGTTTACTAACAACCATTTTTCGTAGGAGCAGAAATTGCGTAAATTATTTAATACTTGGAATAATGTTCAAGTTTGCTCACAACCATTTTTCGTAGGAGCAGAAATTTCGTAAATTATTTAATATTTAGAATAATGTTCAAGTTTGTTTACAACCATTTTTCGTAGTAGCCGAAATTTTGTAAATTATTTTATATTTGGAATAATGTTCAAGTTTGCTAACAACCATTTTTCGTAGTAGCCGAAATTTCGTAAATTATTTTATTTTTGGAATAATGTTCAAGTTTGCTAACAACCATTTTTCGTAGGAGCAGAAATTGCGTAAATTATTTAATACTTGGAATAATGTTCAAGTTTGCTAACAACCATTTTTCGTAGGAGCAGAAATTGCGTAAATTATTTAATACTTGGAATAATGTTCAAGTTTGCTTACAACCATTTTTCGTAGTAGCCGAAATTTCGTAAATTATTTAATTTTTTGAATAATGTTCAATTTTGATAACAACCATTTTTCGTAGGAGCCGAAATTTCGTAAATTATTTAATATTTGGAATAATGTTCAAGTTTGCTAACAACCATTTTTCGTAGGAGCAGAAATTTCGTAAAATATTTAATACTTGGAATAATGTTCAAGTTTGCTAACAACCATTTTTCGTGGTAGCCGAAATTTCGTAAATTATTTAATTTTTGGAATAATGTTCAATTTTGCTAACAACCATTTTTCGTAGGAGCCGAAATTTCGTAAATTATTTAATATTTGGTATAATGTTCAAGTTTGCTATCAATCATTTTTCGTAGTAGCAGAAATTTCGTAAATTATTTAAGTTTTGGAATTATGTTTAAGTTTGCCTACAACCATTTGTCGTAGGAGCAGAAATTTCGTAAATTATTTTATATTTGGAATAATGTTCAAGTTTGCTAATAACCATTTTTCGTAGGAGCAGAAATTGCGTAAATTATTTAATACTTGGAATAATGTTCAAGTTTGCTAACAACCATTGTTCGTAGGAGCAGAAATTTCGTAAATTATTTAATATTTAGAATAATGTTCAAGTTTGCTAACAACCATTTTTCGTACTAGCCGAAATTTTGTAAATTATTTAATATTTGGAATAATGTTCAAATTTGCTAACAACCATTTTTCGTAGTAGCCGAAATTTCGTAAATTATTTAATTTTTGGAATAATGTTCAAGTTTGCTAACAACCATTTTTCGTAGTAGCCGAAATTTCGTAAATTATTTAATTTTTGGAATAATGTTCAAGTTTGCTAACAACCATTTTTCGTAGTAGCCGAAATTTCGTAAATTATTTAATATTTGGAATAATGTTCAAAATGCTTATAACCATTTTTCGTAGGAGCAGAAATTGCGTAAATTATTTAAAACTTGGAATAATGTTCAAGTTTGCTAACATCCATTTTTCGTAGAAGCCGAAATTTCGTAAATTATTTAATATTTGGAATAATGTTCAAGTTTGCTAACAACCATTTTTCGTAGTAGCCGAAATTTCGTAAATTATTTAATTTTTGGAATAATGTTCAATTTTGCTAACAACCATTTTTCGAAGGAGCCGAAATTTCGTAAATTATTTAATATTTTGAATAATGTTCAAGTTTGCTTACAACCATTTTTCGTAGAAGCAGAAATTGCGTAAATTATTTAATACTTGGAATAATGTTCAAGTTTGCTAACAACCATTTTTCGTAGTAGCCGAAATTTCGTAAATTATTTAATTTTTGGAATAATGTTCAATTTTGCTAACAACCATTTTTCGTAGGAGCCGAAATTTCGTAAATTATTTAATATTTGGAATAATGTTCAAGTTTGCTATCAATCATTTTTCGTAGTAGCAGAAATTTCGTAAATTATTTAAGTTTTGGAATTATGTTTAAGTTGGCCTACAACCATTTTTCGTAGAAGCAGAAATTTCGTAAATTATTTAATATTTGAAATAATGTTCAAGTATGCTAACAACCATTTTTCGTAGGAGCCGAAATTTCGTTAATTATTTAATTTTTGGAATAATGTTCAAGTTTGCTAACAACCATTTTTCGTAGTAGCCGAAATTTCGTAAATTATTTAATATTTGGAATAATGTTCAAGTTTGCTAATAACCATTTTTCGTAGGAGCAGAAATTGCGTAAATTATTTAATACTTGGAATAATGTTCAATTTTGCTAACAACCATTTTTCGTAGGAGCAGAAATTTCGTAAATTATTTAATATTTAGAAAAATGTTCAAGTTTGCTCACAATTATTTTTCGTAGTAGCCGAAATTTTGTAAATTATTTAATATTTGGAATAATGTTTAAGTTTGCTAACAACCATTTTTCGAAGTAGCCGAAATTTCGTAAATTATTTAATATTTTGAATAATGTTCAGTTTGCTAATAACCATTTTTCGTAGGAGCATAAATTTCGTAAATTATTTAATTTTTGGAATAATGTTCAAGTTTGCTAACAACCATTTTTCGTGGTAGCCGAAATTTCGTAAATTATTTAATTTTTGGAATAATGTTCAATTTTGCTAACAACCATTTTTCGTAGGAACCGAAATTTCGTAAATTATTTAATATTTGGAATAATGTTCAAGTTTGCTAACAACCATTTTTCGTAGTAGCCGAAATTTCGTAAATTATTTAATTTTTTGAATAATGTTCAATTTTGCTAACAACCATTTTTCGTAGGAGCAGAAATTTCGTAAATTATTTAATACTTGGAATAATGTTCAAGTTTGCTAACAACCATTTTTCGTGGTAGCCGAAATTTCGTAAATTATTTAATTTTTGGAATAATGTTCAATTTTGCTAACAACCATTTTTCGTTGGAGCCGAAATTTCGTAAATTATTTAATATTTGGAATAATGTTTAAGTTTGCTAACAACCATTTTTCGAAGTAGCCGAAATTTCGTAAATTATTTAATATTTGGAATAATGTTCAAGTTTGCTATCAATCATTTTTCGTAGTAGCAGAAATTTCGTAAATTATTTAAGTTTTGGAATTATGTTTAAGTTTGCCTACAACCATTTTTCGTAGAAGCAGAAATTTCGTAAATTATTTAATATTTGAAATAATGTTCAAGTTTGCTAACAACCATTTTTCGTAGGAGCCGAAATTTCGTAAATTATTTAATATTTGGAATAATGTTCAAGTTTGCTAACAACCATTTTTCGTAGTAGCCGAAGTTTCGTAAATTATTTTATATTTCGAATAATGTTCAAGTTTGCTAACAACCATTTTTCGTAGGAGCCGAAATTTCGTAAATTATTTAATACTTGGAATAATGTTCAAGTTTGCTAACAACCATTTTTCGTAGTAGCCGAAATTTCGTAAATTTTTAATATTTGGAATAATGTTCAAGTTTGCTAATAACCATTTTTCGTAGGAGCATAAATTTCGTAAATTATTTAATTTTTTGAATAATGTTCAAGTTTGCTTACAACCATTTTTCGTAGGAGCAGAAATTGCGTTAATTATTTAATACTTGGAATAATGTTCAATTTTGCTAACAACCATTTTTCGTAGGAGCAGAAATTTCGTAAATTATTTAATATTTAGAAAAATGTTCAAGTTTGCTAACAACCATTTTTCGTAGTAGCCGAAATTTCGTAAATTATTTAATATTTGGAATAATGTTCAAGTTTGCTAACAACCATTTTTCGTAGGAGCAGAAATTGCGTAAATTATTTAATACTTGGAATCATGTTCAAGTTTGCTAACAACCATTTTTCGTGGTAGCCGAAATTTCGTAAATTATTTAATTTTTGGAATAATGTTCAATTTTGCTAACAACCATTTTTCGTAGTAGCCGAAATTTTGTAAATTATTTAATATTTGGAATAATGTTCAAGTTTGCTAACAACCATTTTTCGTAGTAGCCGAAATTTCGTAAATTATTTAATATTTGGAATAATGTTCAAAATGCTTATAACCATTTTTCGTAAAGGCAGAAATTGCGTAAATTATTTAATACTTGGAATAATGTTCAAGTTTGCTAACAACCATTTTTCGTAGTAGCCGAAATTTCGTAAATTATTTAATATTTGGAATAATGTTCAAGTTTGCTAATAACCATTTTTCGTAGGAGCAGAAATTGCGTAAATTATTTAATATTTAGAAAAATGTTCAAGTTTGCTCACAACCATTTTTCGTAGTAGCCGAAATTTTGTAAATTATTTAATATTTGGAATAATGTTTAAGTTTGCTAACAACCATTTTTCGAAGTAGCCGAAATTTCGTAAATTATTTAATATTTTGAATAATGTTCAAGTTTGTTTACAACCATTTTTCGTAGGAGCATAAATTTCGTAAATTATTTAATTTTTGGAATAATGTTCAAGTTTGCTAACAACCATTTTTCGTGGTAGCCGAAATTTCGTAAATTATTTTATTTTTGGAATAATGTTCAAGTTTACTAACAACTATTTTTCGTAGGAGCAGAAATTTCGTAAATTATTTAATATTTGAATAATGTTTAAGTTTGCTAACAACCATTTTTCGTAGTAGCCGAAATTTCGTAAATTATTTAATATTTGGAATAATGTTCAAAATGCTTATAACCATTTTTCGTAGGAGCAGAAATTGCGTAAATTATTTAAAACTTGGAATAATGTTCAAGTTTGCTAACAACCATTTTTCGTAGTAGCCGAAATTTCGTAAATTATTTTATTTTTGGAATAATGTTCAAGTTTACTAACAACCATTTTTCGTAGGAGCAGAAATTTCGTAAATTATTTAATATTTGAATAATGTTTAAGTTTGCTAACAACCATTTTTCGTAGTAGCCGAAATTTCGTAAATTATTTAATTTTTGGAATAATGTTCAATTTTACTAACAACCATTTTTCGTAGTAGCCGAAATTTTGTAAATTATTTAATATTTGGAATAATGCTCAAGTTTGCTAACAACCATTTTTCGTAGTAGCCGAAATTTTGTAAATTATTTAATATTTGGAATAATGTTTAAGTTTGCTAACAACCATTTTTCGTAGTAGCCGAAATTTTGTAAATTATTTAATATTTGGAATAATGTTCAAGTTTGCTAATAACCATTTTTCGTAGGAGCATAAATTTCGTAACTTATTTAATATTTGGAATAATGTTCAAGTTTACTAACAACCATTTTTCGTAGGAGCAGAAATTGCGTAAATTATTTAATACTTGGAATAATGTTCAAGTTTGCTCACAACCATTTTTCGTAGGAGCAGAAATTTCGTAAATTATTTAATATTTGGAATAATGTTCAAAATGCTTATAACCATTTTTCGTAGGAGCAGAAATTGCGTAAATTATTTAATATTTGGAATAATGTTCAAGTTTGCTAACAACCATTTTTCGTAGTAGCCGAAATTTCGTAAATTATTTTATTTTTGGAATAATGTTCAAGTTTACTAACAACCATTTTTCGTAGGAGCAGAAATTTCGTAAATTATTTAATATTTGAATAATGTTTAAGTTTGCTAACAACCATTTTTCGTAGTAGCCGAAATTTCGTAAATTATTTAATTTTTGGAATAATGTTCAATTTTGCTAACAACCATTTTTCGTAGTAGCCGAAATTTCGTAAATTATTTAATTTTTTGAATAATGTTCAATTTTGCTAACAACCATTTTTCGTAGGAACCGAAATTTCGTAAATTATTTAATATTTGGAAAAATGTTCAAGTTTGCTAACAACCATTTTTCGTAGTAGCCGAAATTTCGTAAATTATTTAATATTTGGAATAATGTTCAAAATGCTTATAACCATTTTTCGTAGGAGCAGAAATTGCGTAAATTATTTAAAACTTGGAATAATGTTCAAGTTTGCTAACAACCATTTTTCGTAGTAGCCGAAATTTCGTAAATTATTTTATTTTTGGAATAATGTTCAAGTTTACTAACAACCATTTTTCGTAGGAGCAGAAATTTCGTAAATTATTTAATATTTGAATAATGTTTAAGTTTGCTAACAACCATTTTTCGTAGTAGCCGAAATTTCGTAAATTATTTAATATTTGAATAATGTTTAAGTTTGCTAACAACCATTTTTCGTAGTAGCCGAAATTTTGTAAATTATTTAATATTTGGAATAATGTTTAAGTTTGCTAACAACCATTTTTCGAAGTAGCCGAAATTTCGTAAATTATTTAATATTTTGAATAATGTTCAAGTTTGTTTACAACCATTTTTCGTAGGAGCATAAATTTCGTAAATTATTTAATTTTTGGAATAATGTTCAAGTTTGCTAACAACCATTTTTCGTAGTAGCCGAAATTTCGTAAATTATTTAATTTTTTGAATAATGTTCAATTTTGCTAACAACCATTTTTCGTAGGAACCGAAATTTCGTAAATTATTTAATATTTGGAATAATTTTCAAGTTTGCTAACAACCATTTTTCGTAGTAGCCGAAATTTCGTAAATTATTTAATTTTTGGAATAATGTTCAACTTTGCTAACAACCATTTTTCGTAGTAGCCGAAATTTCGTAAATTATTTAATTTTTTGAATAATGTTCAATTTTGCTAACAACCATTTTTCGTAGGAACCGAAATTTCGTAAATTATTTAATATTTGGAATAATGTTTAAAGTTTGCTAACAACCATTTTTCGAAGTAGCCGAAATTTCGTAAATTATTTAATATTTTGAATAATGTTCAGTTTGCATATAACCATTTTTCGTAGGAGCATAAATTTCGTAAATTATTTAATTTTTGGAATAATGTTCAAGTTTGCTAACAACCATTTTTCGTGGTAGCCGAAATTTCGTAAATTATTTAATTTTTGGAATAATGTTCAATTTTGCTAACAACCATTTTTCGTAGGAACCGAAATTTCGTAAATTATTTAATATTTGGAATAATGTTCAAGTTTGCTAACAACCATTTTTCGTAGTAGCCGAAATTTCGTAAATTATTTAATTTTTTGAATAATGTTCAATTTTGCTAACAACCATTTTTCGTAGGAGCCGAAATTTCGTAAATTATTTAATATTTGGAATAATGTTCAAGTTTGCTAACAACCATTTTTCGTAGGAGCAGAAATTTCGTAAATTATTTAATACTTGGAATAATGTTCAAGTTTGCTAACAACCATTTTTCGTGGTTGCCGAAATTTCGTAAATTATTTAATTTTTGGAATAATGTTCAATTTTGCTAACCATTTTTCGTGGTAGCCGAAATTTCGTAAATTATTTAATATTTGGAATAATGTTCAAGTTTGCTAACAACCATTTTTCGTAGGAGCCGAAATTTCGTAAATTATTTAATATTTGGAATAATGTTCAAGTTTGCTAACAACCATTTTTCGTAGGAGCAGAAATTGCGTAAATTATTTAATACTTGGAAAAATGTTCAAGTTTGCTAACAACCATTTTTCGTGGTAGCCGAAATTTCGTAAATTATTTAATTTTTGGAATAATGTTCAATTTTACTAACAACCATTTTTCGTAGTAGCCGAAATTTTGTAAATTATTTAATATTTGGAATAATGTTCAAGTTTGCTAACAACCATTTTTCGTAGTAGCCGAAATTTCGTAAATTATTTTATTTTTGGAATAATGTTCAAGTTTACTAACAACCATTTTTCGTAGGAGCAGAAATTTCGTAAATTATTTAATATTTGAATAATGTTTAAGTTTGCTAACAACCATTTTTCGTAGTAGCCGAAATTTTGTAAATTATTTAATATTTGGAATAATGTTTAAGTTTGCTAACAACCATTTTTCGTAGTAGCCGAAATTTTGTAAATTATTTAATATTTGGAATAATGTTCAAGTTTGCTAATAACCATTTTTCGTAGGAGCATAAATTTCGTAACTTATTTAATATTTGGAATAATGTTCAAGTTTACTAACAACCATTTTTCGTAGGAGCAGAAATTGCGTAAATTATTTAATACTTGGAATAATGTTCAAGTTTGCTCACAACCATTTTTCGTAGGAGCAGAAAATTCGTAAATTATTTAATATTTGAATAATGTTTAAGTTTGCTAACAACCATTTTTCGTAGTAGCCGAAATTTCGTAAATTATTTAATTTTTGGAATAATGTTCAATTTTACTAACAACCATTTTTCGTAGTAGCCGAAATTTTGTAAATTATTAAATATTTGGAATAATGTTCAAGTTTGCTAACAACCATTTTTCGTAGTAGCCGAAATTTCGTAAATTATTTTATTTTTGGAATAATGTTCAAGTTTACTAACAACCATTTTTCGTAGGAGCAGAAATTTCGTAAATTATTTAATATTTGAATAATGTTTAAGTTTGCTAACAACCATTTTTCGTAGTAGCCGAAATTTTGTAAATTATTTAATATTTGGAATAATGTTCAAGTTTGCTAACAACCATTTTTCGTAGTAGCCGAAATTTCGTAAATTATTTTATTTTTGGAATAATGTTCAAGTTTACTAACAACCATTTTTCGTAGGAGCAGAAATTTCGTAAATTATTTAATATTTGAATAATGTTTAAGTTTGCTAACAACCATTTTTCGTAGTAGCCGAAATTTTGTAAATTATTTAATATTTGGAATAATGTTTAAGTTTGCTAACAACCATTTTTCGTAGTAGCCGAAATTTTGTAAATTATTTAATATTTGGAATAATGTTCAAGTTTGCTTATAACCATTTTTCGTAGGAGCATAAATTTCGTAACTTATTTAATATTTGGAATAATGTTCAAGTTTACTAACAACCATTTTTCGTAGGAGCAGAAATTGCGTAAATTATTTAATACTTGGAATAATGTTCAAGTTTGCTCACAACCATTTTTCGTAGGAGCAGAAATTTCGTAAATTATTTAATATTTGGAATAATGTTCAAAATGCTTATAACCATTTTTCGTAGGAGCAGAAATTGCGTAAATTATTTAATATTTGGAATAATGTTCAAGTTTGCTAACAACCATTTTTCGTAGTAGCCGAAATTTCGTAAATTATTTTATTTTTGGAATAATGTTCAAGTTTACTAACAACCATTTTTCGTAGGAGCAGAAATTTCGTAAATTATTTAATATTTGAATAATGTTTAAGTTTGCTAACAACCATTTTTCGTAGTAGCCGAAATTTCGTTAATTATTTAATTTTTGGAATAATGTTCAATTTTGCTAACAACCATTTTTCGTAGTAGCCGAAATTTCGTAAATTATTTAATTTTTTGAATAATGTTCAATTTTGCTAACAACCATTTTTCGTAGGAACCGAAATTTCGTAAATTATTTAATATTTGGAATAATGTTCAAGTTTGCTAACAACCATTTTTCGTAGTAGCCGAAATTTCGTAAATTATTTAATTTTTGGAATAATGTTCAATTTTGCTAACAACCATTTTTCGTAGTAGCCGAAATTTCGTAAATTATTTTATTTTTGGAATAATGTTCAAGTTTACTAACAACCATTTTTCGTAGGAGCAGAAATTTCGTAAATTATTTAATATTTGAATAATGTTTAAGTTTGCTTACAACCATTTTTCATAGGAACCGAAATTTCGTAAATTATTTAATATTTGGAATAATGTTCAAGTTTACTAACAACCATTTTTCGAAGTAGCCGAAATTTCGTAAATTATTTAATATTTTGAATAATGTTCAGTTTGCTTATAACCATTTTTCGTAGGAGCATAAATTTCGTAAATTATTTAATTTTTGGAATAATGTTCAAGTTTGCTAACAACCATTTTTCGTGGTAGCCGAAATTTCGTAAATTATTTAATTTTTGGAATAATGTTCAATTTTGCTAACAACCATTTTTCGTAGGAACCGAAATTTCGTAAATTATTTAATATTTGGAATAATGTTCAAGTTTGCTAACAACCATTTTTCGTAGTAGCCGAAATTTCGTAAATTATTTAATTTTTTGAATAATGTTCAATTTTGCTAACAACCATTTTTCGTAGGAGCCGAAATTTCGTAAATTATTTAATATTTGGAATAATGTTCAAGTTTGCTAACAACCATTTTTCGTAGGAGCAGAAATTTCGTAAATTATTTAATACTTGGAATAATGTTCAAGTTTGCTAACAACCATTTTTCGTGGTTGCCGAAATTTCGTAAATTATTTAATTTTTGGAATAATGTTCAATTTTGCTAACCATTTTTCGTGGTAGCCGAAATTTCGTAAATTATTTAATATTTGGAATAATGTTCAAGTTTGCTAACAACCATTTTTCGTAGGAGCCGAAATTTCGTAAATTATTTAATATTTGGAATAATGTTCAAGTTTGCTAACAACCATTTTTCGTAGGAGCAGAAATTGCGTAAATTATTTAATACTTGGAAAAATGTTCAAGTTTGCTAACAACCATTTTTCGTGGTAGCCGAAATTTCGTAAATTATTTAATTTTTGGAATAATGTTCAATTTTACTAACAACCATTTTTCGTAGTAGCCGAAATTTTGTAAATTATTTAATATTTGGAATAATGTTCAAGTTTGCTAACAACCATTTTTCGTAGTAGCCGAAATTTCGTAAATTATTTTATTTTTGGAATAATGTTCAAGTTTACTAACAACCATTTTTCGTAGGAGCAGAAATTTCGTAAATTATTTAATATTTGAATAATGTTTAAGTTTGCTAACAACCATTTTTCGTAGTAGCCGAAATTTTGTAAATTATTTAATATTTGGAATAATGTTTAAGTTTGCTAACAACCATTTTTCGTAGTAGCCGAAATTTTGTAAATTATTTAATATTTGGAATAATGTTCAAGTTTGCTAATAACCATTTTTCGTAGGAGCATAAATTTCGTAACTTATTTAATATTTGGAATAATGTTCAAGTTTACTAACAACCATTTTTCGTAGGAGCAGAAATTGCGTAAATTATTTAATACTTGGAATAATGTTCAAGTTTGCTCACAACCATTTTTCGTAGGAGCAGAAATTTCGTAAATTATTTAATATTTGGAATAATGTTCAAAATGCTTATAACCATTTTTCGTAGGAGCAGAAATTGCGTAAATTATTAAATATTTGGAATAATGTTCAAGTTTGCTAACAACCATTTTTCGTAGTAGCCGAAATTTTGTAAATTATTTTATATTTGGAATAATGTTCAAGTTTGCTAACAACCATTTTTCGTAGGAGCAGAAATTGCGTAAATTATTTAATACTTGGAATAATGTTCAAGTTTGCTAACAACCATTTTTCGTAGGAGCAGAAATTGCGTAAATTATTTAATACTTGGAATAATGTTCAAGTTTGCTTACAACCATTTTTCGTAGTAGCCGAAATTTCGTAAATTATTTAATTTTTTGAATAATGTTCAATTTTGATAACAACCATTTTTCGTAGGAGCCGAAATTTCGTAAATTATTTAATATTTGGAATAATGTTCAAGTTTGCTAACAACCATTTTTCGTAGGAGCAGAAATTTCGTAAAATATTTAATACTTGGAATAATGTTCAAGTTTGCTAACAACCATTTTTCGTGGTAGCCGAAATTTCGTAAATTATTTAATTTTTGGAATAATGTTCAATTTTGCTAACAACCATTTTTCGTAGGAGCCGAAATTTCGTAAATTATTTAATATTTGGTATAATGTTCAAGTTTGCTATCAATCATTTTTCGTAGTAGCAGAAATTTCGTAAATTATTTAAGTTTTGGAATTATGTTTAAGTTTGCCTACAACCATTTGTCGTAGGAGCAGAAATTTCGTAAATTATTTTATATTTGGAATAATGTTCAAGTTTGCTAATAACCATTTTTCGTAGGAGCAGAAATTGCGTAAATTATTTAATACTTGGAATAATAATCAAGTTTGCTAACAACCATTGTTCGTAGGAGCAGAAATTTCGTAAATTATTTAATATTTAGAATAATGTTCAAGTTTGCTAACAACCATTTTTCGTACTAGCCGAAATTTTGTAAATTATTTAATATTTGGAATAATGTTCAAGTTTGCTAACAACCATTTTTCGTAGTAGCCGAAATTTCGTAAATTATTTAATTTTTGGAATAATGTTCAAGTTTGCTAACAACCATTTTTCGTAGTAGCCGAAATTTCGTAAATTATTTAATATTTGGAATAATGTTCAAAATGCTTATAACCATTTTTCGTAAGAGCAGAAATTGCGTAAATTATTTAAAACTTGGAATAATGTTCAAGTTTGCTAACATCCATTTTTCGTAGAAGCCGAAATTTCGTAAATTATTTAATATTTGGAATAATGTTCAAGTTTGCTAACAACCATTTTTCGTAGTAGCCGAAATTTCGTAAATTATTTAATTTTTGGAATAATGTTCAATTTTGCTAACAACCATTTTTCGAAGGAGCCGAAATTTCGTAAATTATTTAATATTTGGAATAATGTTCAAGTTTGCTTACAACCATTTTTCGTAGAAGCAGAAATTGCGTAAATTATTTAATACTTGGAATAATGTTCAAGTTTGCTAACAACCATTTTTCGTAGTAGCCGAAATTTCGTAAATTATTTAATTTTTGGAATAATGTTCAATTTTGCTAACAACCATTTTTCGTAGGAGCCGAAATTTCGTAAATTATTTAATATTTGGAATAATGTTCAAGTTTGCTATCAATCATTTTTCGTAGTAGCAGAAATTTCGTAAATTATTTAAGTTTTGGAATTATGTTTAAGTTTGCCTACAACCATTTTTCGTAGGAGCAGAAATTTCGTAAATTATTTAATATTTGAAATAATGTTCAAGTATGCTAACAACCATTTTTCGTAGGAGCCGAAATTTCGTAAATTATTTAATTTTTGGAATAATGTTCAAGTTTGCTAACAACCATTTTTCGTAGTAGCCGAAATTTCGTAAATTATTTAATATTTGGAATAATGTTCAAGTTTGCTAATAACCATTTTTCGTAGGAGCAGAAATTGCGTAAATTATTTAATACTTGGAATAATGTTCAATTTTGCTAACAACCATTTTTCGTAGGAGCAGAAATTTCGTAAATTATTTAATATTTAGAAAAATGTTCAAGTTTGCTCACAATTATTTTTCGTAGTAGCCGAAATTTTGTAAATTATTTAATATTTGGAATAATGTTTAAGTTTGCTAACAACCATTTTTCGAAGTAGCCGAAATTTCATAAATTATTTAATATTTTGAATAATGTTCAGTTTGCTAATAACCATTTTTCGTAGGAGCATAAATTTCGTAAATTATTTAATTTTTGGAATAATGTTCAAGTTTGCTAACAACCATTTTTCGTGGTAGCCGAAATTTCGTAAATTATTTAATTTTTGGAATAATGTTCAATTTTGCTAACAACCATTTTTCGTAGGAACCGAAATTTCGTAAATTATTTAATATTTGGAATAATGTTCAAGTTTGCTAACAACCATTTTTCGTAGTAGCCGAAATTTCGTAAATTATTTAATTTTTTGAATAATGTTCAATTTCGCTAACAACCATTTTTCGTAGGAGCAGAAATTTCGTTAATTATTTAATACTTGGAATAATGTTCAAGTTTGCTAACAACCATTTTTCGTGGTAGCCGAAATTTCGTAAATTATTTAATTTTTGGAATAATGTTCAATTTAGCTAACAACCATTTTTCGTTGGAGCCGAAATTTCGTAAATTATTTAATATTTGGAATAATGTTCAAGTTTGCTATCAATCATTTTTCGTAGTAGCAGAAATTTCGTAAATTATTTAAGTTTTGGAATTATGTTTAAGTTTGCCTACAACCATTTTTCGTAGAAGCAGAAATTTCGTAAATTATTTAATATTTGAAATAATGTTCAAGTTTGCTAACAACCATTTTTCGTAGGAGCCGAAATTTCGTAAATTATTTAATACTTGGAATAATGTTCAAGTTTGCTTACAACCATTTTTCGTAGTAACCGAAATTTCGTAAATTATTTAATATTTGGAATAATGTTCAAGTTTGCTAACAACCATTTTTCGTAGTAGCCGAAATTTCGTAAATTATTTTATATTTCGAATAATGTTCAAGTTTGCTAACAACCATTTTTCGTAGGAGCCGAAATTTCGTAAATTATTTAATACTTGGAATAATGTTCAAGTTTGCTAACAACCATTTTTCGTAGTAGCCGAAATTTCGTAAATTTTTAATATTTGGAATAATGTTCAAGTTTGCTAATAACCATTTTTCGTAGGAGCATAAATTTCGTAAATTATTTAATTTTTTGAATAATGTTCAAGTTTGCTAACAACCATTTTTCGTAGGAGCAGAAATTGCGTTAATTATTTAATAATTGGAATAATGTTCAATTTTGCTAACAACCATTTTTCGTAGGAGCAGAAATTTCGTAAATTATTTAATATTTAGAAAAATGTTCAAGTTTGCTAACAACCATTTTTCGTAGTAGCCGAAATTTCGTAAATTATTTAATATTTGGAATAATGTTCAAGTTTGCTAACAACCATTTTTCGTAGGAGCAGAAATTGCGTAAATTATTTAATACTTGGAATCATGTTCAAGTTTGCTAACAACCATTTTTCGTGGTAGCCGAAATTTCGTAAATTATTTAATTTTTGGAATAATGTTCAATTTTGCTAACAACCATTTTTCGTAGTAGCCGAAATTTTGTAAATTATTTAATATTTGGAATAATGTTCAAGTTTGCTAACAACCATTTTTCGTAGTAGCCGAAATTTCGTAAATTATTTAATATTTGGAATAATGTTCAAAATGCTTATAACCATTTTTCGTAGGAGCAGAAATTGCGTAAATTATTTAATACTTGGAATAATGTTCAAGTTTGCTAACAACCATTTTTCGTAGAAGCCGAAATTTCGTAAATTATTTAATATTTGGAATAATGTTCAAGTTTGCTAACAACCATTTTTCGTAGTAGCCGAAATTTCGTAAATTATTTAATTTTTGGAATAATGTTCAAGTTTGCTTATAACCATTTTTCGTAGGAGCAGAAATTGCGTAAATTATTTAATACTTAGAATAATGTTCAAGTTTGTTAACAACCATTTTTCGTAGTAGCCGAAATTTTGTAAATCATTTAATATTTGGAATAATTTTCAAGTTTGCTAACAACCATTTTTCGTAGTAGCCGAAATTTCGTAAATTATTCAATTTTTGGAATAATGTTCAAGTTTGCTAACAACCATTTTTCGTAGTAGCCGAAATTTCGTAAATTATTTAATATTTGGAATAATGTTCAAGATTGCTAATAACCATTTTTCGTAGGAGCAGAAATTGCGTAAATTATTTAATACTTGGAATAATGTTCAATTTTGCTAACAACCATTTTTCGTAGGAGCAGAAATTTCGTAAATTATTTAATATTTAGAATAATGTTCAATTTTGCTAACAACCATTTTTCGTAGTAGCCGAAATTTTGTAAATTATTTAATATTTGGAATAATGTTTAAGTTTGCTAACAACCATTTTTCGTAGTAGCCGAAATTTTGTAAATTATTTAATATTTGGAATAATGTTCAAGTTTGCTAACAACCATTTTTCGTAGTAGCCGAAATTTCGTAAATTATTTAATATTTGGAATAATGTTCAAGTTTACTAACAACCATTTTTCGTAGGAGCAGAAATTGCGTAAATTATTTAATACTTGGAATAATGTTCAAGTTTGCTCACAACCATTTTTCGTAGGAGCAGAAATTTCGTAAATTATTTAATATTTAGAATAATGTTCAAGTTTGTTTACAACCATTTTTCGTAGTAGCCGAAATTTTGTAAATTATTTTATATTTGGAATAATGTTCAAGTTTGCTAACAACCATTTTTCGTAGTAGCCGAAATTTCGTAAATTATTTTATTTTTGGAATAATGTTCAAGTTTGCTAACAACCATTTTTCGTAGGAGCAGAAATTGCGTAAATTATTTAATACTTGGAATAATGTTCAAGTTTGCTAACAACCATTTTTCGTAGGAGCAGAAATTGCGTAAATTATTTAATACTTGGAATAATGTTCAAGTTTGCTTACAACCACTTTTCGTAGTAGCCGAAATTTCGTAAATTATTTAATTTTTTGAATAATGTTCAATTTTGATAACAACCATTTTTCGTAGGAGCCGAAATTTCGTAAATTATTTAATATTTGGAATAATGTTCAAGTTTGCTAACAACCATTTTTCGTAGGAGCAGAAATTTCGTAAATTATTTAATACTTGGAATAATGTTCAAGTTTGCTAACAACCATTTTTCGTGGTAGCCGAAATTTCGTAAATTATTTAATTTTTGGAATAATGTTCAATTTTGCTAACAACCATTTTTTGTAGGAGCCGAAATTTTGTAAATTATTTAATATTTGGTATAATGTTCAAGTTTGCTATCAATCATTTTTCGTAGTAGCAGAAATTTCGTAAATTATTTAAGTTTTGGAATTGTGTTTAAGTTTGCCTACAACCATTTTTCGTAGAAGCAGAAATTTCGTAAATTATTTAATATTTGAGATAATGTTCAAGTTTGTTCACAACCATTTTTCGTAGAAGCCGAAAATTCGTAAATTATTTAATTTTTGGAATAATGTTCAAGTTTGCTAATAACCATTTTTCGTAGGAGCAGAAATTGCGTTAATTATTTAATACTTGGAATGATGTTCAAGTTTGCTAACAACCATTTTTCGTAGGAGCAGAAATTTCGTAAATTATTTAATATTTAGAATAATGTTCAAGTTTGTTAACGACCATTTTTCGTAGTAGCCGAAATTTTGTAAATTATTTAATATTTGGAATAATGTTCAAGTTTGCTAACAACCATTTTTCGTAGTAGCCGAAATTTCGTAAATTATTTAATATTTGGAATAATGTTCAAAATGCTTATAACCATTTTTCGTAGGAGCAGAAATTGCGTAAATTATTTAATACTTGGAATAATGTTCAAGTTTGCTAACAACCATTTTTCGTGGTAGCCGAAATTTCGTAAATTATTTAATTTTTGGAATAATGTTCAATTTTACTAACAACCATTTTTCGTAGTAGCCGAAATTTTGTAAATTATTTAATATTTGGAATAATGTTCAAGTTTGCGAACAACCATTTTTCGTAGTAGCCGAAATTTCGTAAATTATTTTATTTTTGGAATAATGTTCAAGTTTGCTAACAACCATTTTTCGTAGGAGCAGAAATTTCGTAAATTATTTAATATTTGAATAATGTTTAAGTTTGCTAACAACCATTTTTCGTAGTAGCCGAAATTTTGTAAATTATTTAATATTTGGAATAATGTTTAAGTTTGCTAACAACCATTTTTCGTAGTAGCCGAAATTTCGTAAATTATTTAATATTTGGAATAATGTTCAAGTTTGCTAATAACCATTTTTCGTAGGAGCATAAATTTCGTAAATTATTTAATATTTGGAATAATGTTTAAGTTTACTAACAACCATTTTTCGTAGGAGCAGAAATTGCGTAAATTATTTAATACTTGGAATAATGTTCAAGTTTGCTCACAACCATTTTTCGTAGGAGCAGAAATTTCGTAAATTATTTAATATTTAGAATAATGTTCAAGTTTGTTTACAACCATTTTTCGTAGTAGCCGAAATTTTGTAAATTATTTTATATTTGGAATAATGTTCAAGTTTGCTAACAACCATTTTTCGTAGTAGCCGAAATTTCGTAAATTATTTTATTTTTGGAATAATGTTCAAGTTTGCTAATAACCATTTTTCGTAGGAGCAGAAATTGCGTTAATTATTTAATACTTGGAATAATGTTCAATTTTGCTAACAACCATTTTTCGTAGGAGCAGAAATTTCGTAAATTATTTAATATTTAGAAAAATGTTCAAGTTTGCTAACAACTATTTTTCGTAGTAGCCGAAATTTTGTAAATTATTTAATATTTGGAATAATGTTTAAGTTTGCTAACAACCATTTTTCGAAGAAGCCGAAATTTCGTAAATTATTTATTATTTGGAATAATGTTCAAGTTTGCTAATAACCATTTTTCGTAGGAGCATAAATTTCGTAAATTATTTAATTTTTTGAATAATGTTCAAGTTTGCTAACAACCATTTTTCGTTGGAGCAGAAATTGCGTAAATTATTTAATACTTGGAATAATCTTCAAGTTTGCTAACAACCATTTTTCGTAGTAGCCGAAATTTCGTAAATTATTTAATTTTTTGAATAATGTTCAATTTTGCTAACAACCATTTTTCGTAGGAGCCGAAATTTCGTAAATTATTTAATATTTGGAATAATGTTCAAGTTTGCTAACAACCATTTTTCGTAGGAGCAGAAATTTCGTAAATTATTTAATACTTGGAATAATGTTCAAGTTTGCTAACAACCATTTTTCGTGGTAGCCGAAATTTCGTAAATTATTTAATTTTTGGAATAATGTTCAATTTTGCTAACAACCATTTTTCGTAGGAGCCGAAATTTCGTAAATTATTTAATATTTGGAATAATGTTCAAGTTTGCTAACAACCATTTTTCGTAGGAGCAGAAATTGCGTAAATTATTTAATACTTGGAAAAATGTTCAAGTTTGCTAACAACCATTTTTCGTGGTAGCCGAAATTTCGTAAATTATTTAATTTTTGGAATAATGTTCAATTTTACTAACAACCATTTTTCGTAGTAGCCGAAATTTTGTAAATTATTTAATATTTGGAATAATGTTCAAGTTTGCTAACAACCATTTTTCGTAGTAGCCGAAATTTCGTAAATTATTTTATTTTTGGAATAATGTTCAAGTTTGCTAACAACCATTTTTCGTAGGAGCAGAAATTTCGTAAATTATTTAATATTTGAATAATGTTTAAGTTTGCTAACAACCATTTTTCGTAGTAGCCGAAATTTTGTAAATTATTTAATATTTGGAATAATGTTTAAGTTTGCTAACAACCATTTTTCGTAGTAGCCGAAATTTTGTAAATTATTTAATATTTGGAATAATGTTCAGATTTGCAAATAACCATTTTTCGTAGGAGCATAAATTTCGTAAATTATTTAATATTTGGAATAATGTTCAAGTTTACTAACAACCATTTTTCGTAGGAGCAGAAATTGCGTAAATTATTTAATACTTGGAATAATGTTCAAGTTTGCTCACAACCATTTTTCGTAGGAGCAGAAATTTCGTAAATTATTTAATATTTAGAATAATGTTCAAGTTTGTTTACAACCATTTTTCGTAGTAGCCGAAATTTTGTAAATTATTTTATATTTGGAATAATGTTCAAGTTTGCTAACAACCATTTTTCGTAGTAGCCGAAATTTCGTAAATTATTTTATTTTTGGAATAATGTTCAAGTTTGCTAACAACCATTTTTCGTAGGAGCAGAAATTTCGTAAATTATTTAATATTTAGAATAATGTTCAAGTTTGCTAACAACCATTTTTCGTAGGAGCAGAAATTGCGTAAATTATTTAATACTTGGAATAATGTTCAAGTTTGCTAACAACCATTTTTCGTAGTAGCCGAAATTTCGTAAATTATTTAATTTTTTGAATAATGTTCAATTTTGCTAACAACCATTTTTCGTAGGAGCCGAAATTTCGTAAATTATTTAATATTTGGAATAATGTTCAAGTTTGCTAACAACCATTTTTCGTAGGAGCAGAAATTTCGTAAATTATTTAATACTTGGAATAATGTTCAAGTTTGCTAACAACCATTTTTCGTGGTAGCCGAAATTTCGTAAATTATTTAATTTTTGGAATAATGTTCAATTTTGCTAACAACCATTTTTCGTAGGAGCCGAAATTTCGTAAATTATTTAATATTTGGAATAATGTTCAAGTTTGCTAACAACCATTTTTCGTAGGAGCAGAAATTGCGTAAATTATTTAATACTTGGAATAATGTTCAAGTTTGCTAACAACCATTTTTCGTGGTAGCCGAAATTTCGTAAATTATTTAATTTTTGGAATAATGTTCAATTTTACTAACAACCATTTTTCGTAGTAGCCGAAATTTTGTAAATTATTTAATATTTGGAATAATGTTCAAGTTTGCTAACAACCATTTTTCGTAGTAGCCGAAATTTCGTAAATTATTTTATTTTTGGAATAATGTTCAAGTTTGCTAACAACCATTTTTCGTAGGAGCAGAAATTTCGTAAATTATTTAATATTTGAATAATGTTTAAGTTTGCTAACAACCATTTTTCGTAGTAGCCGAAATTTTGTAAATTATTTAATATTTGGAATAATGTTTAAGTTTGCTAACAACCATTTTTCGTAGTAGCCGAAATTTCGTAAATTATTTAATATTTGGAATAATGTTCAAGTTTGCTAATAACCATTTTTCGTAGGAGCATAAATTTCGTAAATTATTTAATATTTGGAATAATGTTCAAGTTTACTAACAACCATTTTTCGTAGGAGCAGAAATTGCGTAAATTATTTAATACTTGGAATAATGTTCAAGTTTGCTCACAACCATTTTTCGTAGGAGCAGAAATTTCGTAAATTATTTAATATTTAGAATAATGTTCAAGTTTGTTTACAACCATTTTTCGTAGTAGCCGAAATTTTGTAAATTATTTTATATTTGGAATAATGTTCAAGTTTGCTAACAACCATTTTTCGTAGTAGCCGAAATTTCGTAAATTATTTTATTTTTGGAATAATGTTCAAGTTTGCTAACAACCATTTTTCGTAGGAGCAGAAATTGCGTAAATTATTTAATACTTGGAATAATGTTCAAGTTTGCTAACAACCATTTTTCGTAGGAGCAGAAATTGTTTAAATTATTTAATACTTGGAATAATGTTCAAGTTTGCTTACAACCACTTTTCGTAGTAGCCGAAATTTCGTAAATTATTTAATTTTTTGAATAATGTTCAATTTTGATAACAACCATTTTTCGTAGGAGCCGAAATTTCGTAAATTATTTAATATTTGGAATAATGTTCAAGTTTGCTAACAACCATTTTTCGTAGGAGCAGAAATTTCGTAAATTATTTAATACTTGGAATAATGTTCAAGTTTGCTAACAACCATTTTTCGTGGTAGCCGAAATTTCGTAAATTATTTAATTTTTGGAATAATGTTCAATTTTGCTAACAACCATTTTTTGTAGGAGCCGAAATTTCGTAAATTATTTAATATTTGGTATAATGTTCAAGTTTGCTATCAATCATTTTTCGTAGTAGCAGAAATTTCGTAAATTATTTAAGTTTTGGAATTGTGTTTAAGTTTGCCTACAACCATTTTTCGTAGAAGCAGAAATTTCGTAAATTATTTAATATTTGAGATAATGTTCAAGTTTGTTCACAACCATTTTTCGTAGAAGCCGAAAATTCGTAAATTATTTAATTTTTGGAATAATGTTCAAGTTTGCTAATAACCATTTTTCGTAGGAGCAGAAATTGCGTTAATTATTTAATACTTGGAATGATGTTCAAGTTTGCTTACAACCATTTTTCGTAGGAGCAGAAATTTCGTAAATTATTTAATATTTAGAATAATGTTCAAGTTTGTTAACGACCATTTTTCGTAGTAGCCGAAATTTTGTAAATTATTTAATATTTGGAATAATGTTCAAGTTTGCTAACAACCATTTTTCGTAGTAGCCGAAATTTCTTAAATTATTTAATTTTTGGAATAATGTTCAAGTTTGCTAACAACCATTTTTCGTAGTAGCCGAAATTTCGTAAATTATTTAATTTTTGGAATAATGTTCAAGTTTGCTAACAACCATTTTTCGTAGTAGCCGAAATTTCGTAAATTATTTAATATTTGGAATAATGTTCAAAATGCTTATAACCATTTTTCGTAGGAGCAGAAATTGCGTAAATTATTTAATACTTGGAATAATGTTCAAGTTTGCTAACAACCATTTTTCGTAGAAGCCGAAATTTCGTAAATTATTTAATATTTGGAATAATGTTCAAGTTTGCTAACAACCATTTTTCGTAGTAGCCGAAATTTCGTAAATTATTTAATTTTTGGAATAATGTTCAAGTTTGCTAATAACCATTTGTCGTAGGAGCAGAAATTGCGTAAATTATTTAATACTTGGAATAATGTTCAAGTTTGCTAACAACCATTTTTCGTAGGAGCAGAAATTTCGTAAATTATTTAATATTTAGAATAATGTTCAAGTTTGTTAACAACCATTTTTTGTAGTAGCCGAAATTTTGTAAATCATTTAATATTTGGAATAATGTTCAAGTTTGCTAACAACCATTTTTCGTAGTAGCCGAAATTTCGTAAATTATTCAATTTTCGGAATAATGTTCAAGTTTGCTAACAACCATTTTTCGTAGTAGCCGAAATTTCGTAAATTATTTAATATTTGGAATAATGTTCAAGTTTGCTAATAACCATTTTTCGTAGGAGCAGAAATTGCGTAATTTATTTAATACTTGGAATAATGTTCAATTTTGCTAACAACCATTTTTCGTAGGAGCAGAAATTTCGTAAATTATTTAATATTTAGAATAATGTTCAAGTTTGCTAACAACCATTTTTCGTAGTAGCCGAAATTTTGTAAATTATTTAATATTTGGAATAATGTTTAAGTTTGCTAACAACCATTTTTCGTAGTAGCCGAAATTTCGTAAATTATTTAATATTTAGAATAATGTTCAAGTTTGTTAACAACCATTTTTCGTAGTAGCCGAAATTTTGTAAATTATTTAATATTTGGAATAATGTTCAAGTTTGTTAACAACCATTTTTCGTAGTAGCCGAAATTTTGTAATTTATTTAATATTTGGAATAATGTTCAAGTTTGCTAACAACCATTTTTCGTAGTAGCCGAAATTTCGTAAATTATTTAATTTTTGGAATAATGTTCAATTTTGCTAACAACCATTTTTCGTAGGAGCCGAAATTTCGTAAATTATTTAATATTTGGAATAATGATCAAGTTTGCTAATAACCATTTTTCGTAGGAGCAGAAATTTCGTAAATTATTTAAGTTTTGGAATTATGTTTAAGTTTGCCTACAACCATTTGTCGTAGGAGCAGAAATTTCGTAAATTATTTTATATTTGGAATAATGTTCAAGTTTGCTAATAACCATTTTTCGTAGGAGCAGAAATTGCGTAAATTATTTAATACTTGGAATAATGTTCAAGTTTGCTAACAAACATTTTTCGTAGTAGCCGAAAATTTCGTAAATTATTTAATTTTTGGAATAATGTTGTATTTTGCTAACAACCATTTTTCGTAGTAGCCGAAATTTCGTAAATTATTTAATATTTGGAATAATGTTCAAGTTTGCTAACAACCATTTTTCGTAGGAGCAGAAATTGCGTAAATTATTTAATACTTGGAATAATGTTCAAGTTTGCTAACAACCATTTTTCGTAGTAGCCGAAATTTCGTAAATTATTTAATTTTTGGAATTATGTTCAATTTTGCTAACAACTATTTTTCGTAGGAGCCGAAATTTCGTAAATTATTTAATATTTGGAATAATGTTCAAGTTTGCTTATAACCATTTTTCGTAGGAGCAGAAATTTCGTAAATTATTTAATACTTGGAATAATGTTCAATTTTGCCTACAACCATTTTTCGTAGGAGCAGAAATTTCGTAAATTATTTAATATTTAGAATAATGTTCAAGTTTGCAAACAACCATTTTTCGTAGTAGCCGAAATTTCGTAAATTATTTAATTTTTGGAATAATGTTTAATTTTGCTAACAACCATTTTTCGTAGGAGCCGAAATTTCGTAAATTATTTAATATTTGGAATAATGTTCAATTTTGCTAACAACCATTTTTCGTAGGAGCCGAAATTTCGTAAATTATTTAATATTTGGAATAATGTTCAAGTTTGCTAACAACCATTTTTGGAGGAGCAGAAATTGCGTAAATTATTTAATACTTGGAATAATGTTCAAGTTTGCTAACAACCATTTTTCGTAGTAGCCGAAATTTCGTAAATTATTTAATTTTTGGAATAAAGTTCAATTTTGCTAACAACCATTTTTCGTAGGAGCCGAAATTTCGTAAATTATTTAATATTTGGAATAATCTTCAAGTTTGCTATCAATCATTTTTCGTAGGAGCCGAAATTTCGTAAATTATTTAATTTTTGGAATAATGTTCAAGGTTGCTAATAACCATTTTTCGTAGGAGCAGAAATTGCGTAAATTATTTCATACTTAGAATAACGTTCAAGTTTGCTAACAACCATTTTTCGTAGTAGCCGAAATTTCGTAAATTATTTAATATTTGGAATAATGTTCAAGTTTGCTAATAACCATTTTTCGTAGGAGCAGAAATTGCGTAAATTATTTAATACTTGGAATAATGTTCAATTTTGCTAACAACCATTTTTCGTAGGAGCAGAAATTTCGTAAATTATTTAATATTTAGAATAATGTTCAAGTTTGCTAACAACCATTTTTCGTAGTAGCCGAAATTTTCTAAATTATTTAATATTTGGAATAATGTTTAGGTTTGCTAACAACCATTTTTCGTAGTAGCCGAAATTTCGTAAATTATTTAATATTTGGAATAATGTTCAAGTTTGCTAATAACCATTTTTCGTAGGAGCATAAATTTCGTAAATTATTTAATATTTGGAATAATGTTCAAGTTTGCTAACAACCATTTTTGGAGGAGCAGAAATTGCGTAAATTATTTAATACTTGGAATAATGTTCAAGTTTGCTAACAACCATTTTTCGTAGTAGCCGAAATTTCGTAAATTATTTAATTTTTGGAATAAAGTTCAATTTTGCTAACAACCATTTTTCGTAGGAGCCGAAATTTCGTAAATTATTTAATATTTGGAATAATGTTCAAGTTTGCTATCAATCATTTTTCGTAGGAGCCGAAATTTCGTAAATTATTTAATTTTTGGAATAATGTTCAAGTTTGCTAATAACCATTTTTCGTAGGAGCAGAAATTGCGTAAATTATTTCATACTTAGAATAACGTTCAAGTTTGCTAACAACCATTTTTCGTAGTAGCCGAAATTTCGTAAATTATTTAATATTTGGAATAATGTTCAAGTTTGCTAATAACCATTTTTCGTAGGAGCAGAAATTGCGTAAATTATTTAATACTTGGAATAATGTTCAATTTTGCTAACAACCATTTTTCGTAGGAGCAGAAATTTCGTAAATTATTTAATATTTAGAATAATGTTCAAGTTTGCTAACAACCATTTTTCTTAGTAGCCGAAATTTCATAAAATTATTTAATTTTTGGAATAATGTTCAATTTTGCTAACAACAGTTTTTCGTAGGAGCCGAAATTTCGTAAATTATTTAAGTTTTGGAATTATGTTTAAGTTTGCCTACAACCATTTTTCAAAGGAGCAGAAATTTCGTAAATTATTTTATATTTGGAATAATGTTCAAGTTTGCTAATAACCATTTTTCGTAGGAGCATAAATTTCGTAAATTATTTAATTTTTGGAATAATGTTCAAATTACTAACAACCATTTTTCGTAGGAGCAGAAATTGCGTAAATTATTTAATACTTGGAATAATGTTCAAGTTTGCTAACAAACATTTTTCGTAGTAGCCGAAATTTCGTAAATTATTTAATTTTTGGAATAATGTTGTATTTTGCTACCAACCATTTTTCGTAGGAGCCGAAATTTCGTAAATTATTTAATATTTGGAATAATGTTCAAGTTTGCTAACAACCATTTTTCGTAGGAGCAGAAATTGCGTAAATTATTTAATACTTGGAATAATGTTCAAGTTTGCTAACAACCATTTTTCGTAGTAGCCGAAATTTCGTAAATTATTTAATTTTTGGAATAATGTTCAATTTTGCTTACAACCATTTTTCGTAGGAGCCGAAATTTCGTAAATTATTTAATATTTGGAATAATGTTCAAGTTTGCTAACAACCATTTTTCGTAGGAGCCGAAATTTCGTAAATTATTTAATATTTGGAATAATGTTTAATTTTGCTAACAACCATTTTTCGTAGGAGCAGAAATTTCGTAAATTATTTAATATTTGGAATAATGTTCAAGTTTGCTAACAACCATTTTTCGTAGTAGCCGAAATTTTCTAAATTATTTAATATTTGGAATAATGTTTAGGTTTGCTAACAACCATTTTTCGTAGTAGCCGAAATTTCGTAAATTATTTAATATTTGGAATAATGTTCAAGTTTGCTAACAACAATTTATCGTAGTAGCCGAAATTTTATAAATTATTTAATATTTGGAATAATGTTCAAGTTTGCTAATAACCATTTTTCGTAGGAGCATAAATTTCGTAAATTATTTAATATTTGGAATAATGTTCAAGTTTGCTAACAACCATTTTTCGTAGGAGCAGAAATTGCGTAAATTATTTAATACTTGGAATAATGTTCAAGTTTGCTAACAACCATTTTTCGTAGTAGCCGAAATTTCGTAAAATATTTAATTTTTGGAATAATGTTCAATTTTGCTAACAACCATTTTTCGTAGGAGCCGAAATTTCGTAAATATTTAATATTTGGAATAATGTTCAAGTTTGCTAATAACCATTTTTCGTAGGAGCAGAAATTGCGTAAATTATTTTATACTTGGAATAATGTTCAAGTTTGCTAACAACCATTTTTCGTAGGAGCAGAAATTTCGTAAATTATTTAATATTTAGAATAATGTTCAAGTTTGTTAACAACCATTTTTCGTAGGAGCAGAAATTTCGTAAATTATTTAATATTTGAAATAATGTTCAAGTTTGTTAACAACCATTTTTCGTAGGAGCCGAAATTTCGTTAATTATTTAATTTTTGGAATAATGTTCAAGTTTGCTTATAACCATTTTTCGTAGGAGCAGAAATTGCGTAAATTATTTAATACTTGGAATAATGTTCAAGTTTGCTAACAACCATTTTTCGTAGTAGCCGAAATTTCGTAAATTATTTAATTTTTGGAATAATGTTCAATTTTGCTAACAACCATTTTTCGTGGGAGCCGAAATTTCGTAAATTATTTAATATTTGGAATAATGTTCAAGTTTGCTAACAACCATTTTTCGTAGGAGCAGAAATTGCGTAAATTATTTAATACTTGGAATAATGTTCAAGTTTGCTAACAACCATTTTTCGTGGTAGCCGAAATTTCGTAAATTATTTAATTTTTGGAATAATGTTCAATTTTGCTAACAACCATTTTTTGTAGGAGCCGAAATTTCGTAAATTATTTAATATTTGGAATAAAGTTCAAGTTTGCTATCAATCATTTTTCGTAGTAGCAGAAATTTCGTAAATTATTTAATATTTGGAATAATGTTCAAGTTTGCCTTCAACCATTTTTCGTAGAAGCAGAAATTTCGTAAATTATTTAATATTTGAAATAATGTTCAAGTTTGCTAAGAACCATTTTTCGTAGGAGCCGAAATTTCGTAAATTATTTAATTTTTGGAATAATGTTCAAGTTTGCTAACAACCATTTTTCGTAGTAGCCGAAATTTCGTAAATTATTTAATATTTGGAATTATGTTCAAGTTTGCTAACAACCATTTTTCGTAGGAGCCGAAATTTCGTAAATTATTGAATATTTGGAATAATGTTCAAGTTTGCTAACAACCATTTTTCGTAGGAGCAGAAATTGCGTAAATTATTTAATACTTGGAATAATGTTCAAGTTTGCTAACAACCATTTTTCGTAGTAGCCGAAATTTCGTAAATTATTTAATTTTTGGAATAATGTTCAATTTTGCTAACAACCATTTTTCGTAGGAGCCGAAATTTCGTAAATTATTTAATATTTGGAATAATGTTCAAGTTTGCTATCAATCATTTTTCGTAGTAGCAGAAAGTTCGTAAATTATTTAAGTTTTGGAATTATGTTTAAGTTTGCCTACAACCATTTTTCGTAGGAGCAGAAATTTCGTAAATAATTTAATATTTGAAATAATGTTCAAGTTTGTTAACAACCATTTTTCGTAGGAGCCGAAATTTCGTAAATTATTTAAGTTTTGGAATTATGTTTAAGTTTGCCTACAACCATTTTTCAAAGGAGCAGAAATTTCGTAAATTATTTTATATTTGGAATAATGTTCAAGTTTGCTAATAACCATTTTTCGTAGGAGCATAAATTTCGTAAATTATTTAATTTTTGGAATAATGTTCAAGTTTACTAACAACCATTTTTCGTAGGAGCAGAAATTGCGTAAATTATTTAATACTTGGAATAATGTTCAAGTTTGCTAACAAACATTTTTCGTAGTAGCCGAAATTTCGTAAATTATTTAATTTTTGGAATAATGTTGTATTTTGCTACCAACCATTTTTCGTAGGAGCCGAAATTTCGTAAATTATTTAATATTTGGAATAATGTTCAAGTTTGCTAACAACCATTTTTCGTAGGAGCAGAAATTGCGTAAATTATTTAATACTTGGAATAATGTTCAAGTTTGCTAACAACCATTTTTCGTAGTAGCCGAAATTTCGTAAATTATTTAATTTTTGGAATAATGTTCAATTTTGCTTACAACCATTTTTCGTAGGAGCCGAAATTTCGTAAATTATTTAATATTTGGAATAATGTTCAAGTTTGCTAACAACCATTTTTCGTAGGAGCCGAAATTTCGTAAATTATTTAATATTTGGAATAATGTTCAAGTTTGCTAACAACCATTTTTCGTAGTAGCCGAAATTTCGTAAATTATTTAATACTTGGAATAATGTTCAATTTTGCTAACAACCATTTTTCGTAGGAGCAGAAATTTCGTAAATTATTTAATATTTGGAATAATGTTCAAGTTTGCTAACAACCATTTTTCGTAGTAGCCGAAATTTTCTAAATTATTTAATATTTGGAATAATGTTTAGGTTTGCTAACAACCATTTTTCGTAGTAGCCGAAATTTCGTAAATTATTTAATATTTGGAATAATGTTCAAGTTTGCTAACAACAATTTATCGTAGTAGCCGAAATTTCATAAATTATTTAATATTTGGAATAATGTTCAAGTTTGCTAATAACCATTTTTCGTAGGAGCATAAATTTCGTAAATTATTTAATATTTGGAATAATGTTCAAGTTTGCTAACAACCATTTTTGGAGGAGCAGAAATTGCGTAAATTATTTAATACTTGGAATAATGTTCAAGTTTGCTAACAACCATTTTTCGTAGTAGCCGAAATTTCGTAAATTATTTAATTTTTGGAATAAAGTTCAATTTTGCTAACAACCATTTTTCGTAGGAGCCGAAATTTCGTAAATTATTTAATATTTGGAATAATGTTCAAGTTTGCTATCAATCATTTTTCGTAGGAGCCGAAATTTCGTAAATTATTTAATTTTTGGAATAATGTTCAAGTTTGCTAATAACCATTTTTCGTAGGAGCAGAAATTGCGTAAATTATTTAATACTTGGAATAATGTTCAAGTTTGCTAACAACCATTTTTCGTGGTAGCCGAAATTTCGTAAATTATTTAATTTTTGGAATAATGTTCAATTTTGCTAACAACCATTTTTTGTAGGAGCCGAAATTTCGTAAATTATTTAATATTTGGAATAAAGTTCAAGTTTGCTATCAATCATTTTTCGTAGTAGCAGAAATTTCGTAAATTATTTAATATTTGGAATAATGTTCAAGTTTGCCTTCAACCATTTTTCGTAGAAGCAGAAATTTCGTAAATTATTTAATATTTGAAATAATGTTCAAGTTTGCTAACAACCATTTTTCGTAGGAGCCGAAATTTCGTAAATTATTTAATTTTTGGAATAATGTTCAAGTTTGCTAACAACCATTTTTCGTAGTAGCCGAAATTTCGTAAATTATTTAATATTTGGAATTATGTTCAAGTTTGCTAACAACCATTTTTCGTAGGAGCCGAAATTTCGTAAATTATTTAATTTTTGGAATAATGTTCAATTTTGCTAACAACCATTTTTTGTAGGAGCCGAAATTTCGTAAATTATTTAATATTTGGAATAAAGTTCAAGTTTGCTATCAATCATTTTTCGTAGTAGCAGAAATTTCGTAAATTATTTAATATTTGGAATAATGTTCAAGTTTGCCTTCAACCATTTTTCGTAGGAGCAGAAATTGCGTAAATTATTTAATATTTGGAATTATGTTCAAGTTTGCTAACAACCATTTTTCGTAGGAGCCGAAATTTCGTAAATTATTTAATTTTTGGAATAATGTTCAATTTTGCTAACAACCATTTTTTGTAGGAGCCGAAATTTCGTAAATTATTTAATATTTGGAATAAAGTTCAAGTTTGCTATCAATCATTTTTCGTAGTAGCAGAAATTTCGTAAATTATTTAATATTTGGAATAATGTTCAAGTTTGCCTTCAACCATTTTTCGTAGGAGCAGAAATTGCGTAAATTATTTAATACTTGGAATAATGTTCAAGTTTGCTAACAACCATTTTTCGTAGTAGCCGAAATTTCGTAAATTATTTAATTTTTGGAATAATGTTCAATTTTGCTTACAACCATTTTTCGTAGGAGCCGAAATTTCGTAAATTATTTAATATTTGGAATAATGTTCAAGTTTGCTAACAACCATTTTTCGTAGGAGCCGAAATTTCGTAAATTATTTAATATTTGGAATAATGTTCAAGTTTGCTAACAACCATTTTTCGTAGTAGCCGAAATTTCGTAAATTATTTAATACTTGGAATAATGTTCAATTTTGCTAACAACCATTTTTCGTAGGAGCAGAAATTTCGTAAATTATTTAATATTTGGAATAATGTTCAAGTTTGCTAACAACCATTTTTCGTAGTAGCCGAAATTTTCTAAATTATTTAATATTTGGAATAATGTTTAGGTTTGCTAACAACCATTTTTCGTAGTAGCCGAAATTTCGTAAATTATTTAATATTTGGAATAATGTTCAAGTTTGCTAACAACAATTTATCGTAGTAGCCGAAATTTCATAAATTATTTAATATTTGGAATAATGTTCAAGTTTGCTAATAACCATTTTTCGTAGGAGCATAAATTTCGTAAATTATTTAATATTTGGAATAATGTTCAAGTTTGCTAACAACCATTTTTGGAGGAGCAGAAATTGCGTAAATTATTTAATACTTGGAATAATGTTCAAGTTTGCTAACAACCATTTTTCGTAGTAGCCGAAATTTCGTAAATTATTTAATTTTTGGAATAAAGTTCAATTTTGCTAACAACCATTTTTCGTAGGAGCCGAAATTTCGTAAATTATTTAATATTTGGAATAATGTTCAAGTTTGCTATCAATCATTTTTCGTAGGAGCCGAAATTTCGTAAATTATTTAATTTTTGGAATAATGTTCAAGTTTGCTAATAACCATTTTTCGTAGGAGCAGAAATTGCGTAAATTATTTAATACTTGGAATAATGTTCAAGTTTGCTAACAACCATTTTTCGTGGTAGCCGAAATTTCGTAAATTATTTAATTTTTGGAATAATGTTCAATTTTGCTAACAACCATTTTTTGTAGGAGCCGAAATTTCGTAAATTATTTAATATTTGGAATAAAGTTCAAGTTTGCTATCAATCATTTTTCGTAGTAGCAGAAATTTCGTAAATTATTTAATATTTGGAATAATGTTCAAGTTTGCCTTCAACCATTTTTCGTAGAAGCAGAAATTTCGTAAATTATTTAATATTTGAAATAATGTTCAAGTTTGCTAACAACCATTTTTCGTAGGAGCCGAAATTTCGTAAATTATTTAATTTTTGGAATAATGTTCAAGTTTGCTAACAACCATTTTTCGTAGTAGCCGAAATTTCGTAAATTATTTAATATTTGGAATTATGTTCAAGTTTGCTAACAACCATTTTTCGTAGGAGCCGAAATTTCGTAAATTATTGAATATTTGGAATAATGTTCAAGTTTGCTAACAACCATTTTTCGTAGGAGCAGAAATTGCGTAAATTATTTAATACTTGGAATAATGTTCAAGTTTGCTAACAACCATTTTTCGTAGTAGCCGAAATTTCGTAAATTATTTAATTTTTGGAATAATGTTCAATTTTGCTAACAACCATTTTTCGTAGGAGCCGAAATTTCGTAAATTATTTAATATTTGGAATAATGTTCAAGTTTGCTATCAATCATTTTTCGTAGTAGCAGAAAGTTCGTAAATTATTTAAGTTTTGGAATTATGTTTAAGTTTGCCTACAACCATTTTTCGTAGGAGCAGAAATTTCGTAAATAATTTAATATTTGAAATAATGTTCAAGTTTGTTAACAACCATTTTTCGTAGGAGCCGAAATTTCGTAAATTATTTAAGTTTTGGAATTATGTTTAAGTTTGCCTACAACCATTTTTCAAAGGAGCAGAAATTTCGTAAATTATTTTATATTTGGAATAATGTTCAAGTTTGCTAATAACCATTTTTCGTAGGAGCATAAATTTCGTAAATTATTTAATTTTTGGAATAATGTTCAAGTTTACTAACAACCATTTTTCGTAGGAGCAGAAATTGCGTAAATTATTTAATACTTGGAATAATGTTCAAGTTTGCTAACAAACATTTTTCGTAGTAGCCGAAATTTCGTAAATTATTTAATTTTTGGAATAATGTTGTATTTTGCTACCAACCATTTTTCGTAGGAGCCGAAATTTCGTAAATTATTTAATATTTGGAATAATGTTCAAGTTTGCTAACAACCATTTTTCGTAGGAGCAGAAATTGCGTAAATTATTTAATACTTGGAATAATGTTCAAGTTTGCTAACAACCATTTTTCGTAGTAGCCGAAATTTCGTAAATTATTTAATTTTTGGAATAATGTTCAACTTTGCTTACAACCATTTTTCGTAGGAGCCGAAATTTCGTAAATTATTTAATATTTGGAATAATGTTCAAGTTTGCTAACAACCATTTTTCGTAGGAGCCGAAATTTCGTAAATTATTTAATATTTGGAATAATGTTCAAGTTTGCTAACAACCATTTTTCGTAGTAGCCGAAATTTCGTAAATTATTTAATACTTGGAATAATGTTCAATTTTGCTAACAACCATTTTTCGTAGGAGCAGAAATTTCGTAAATTATTTAATATTTGGAATAATGTTCAAGTTTGCTAACAACCATTTTTCGTAGTAGCCGAAATTTTGTAAATTATTTAATATTTGGAATAATGTTTAGGTTTGCTAACAACCATTTTTCGTAGTAGCCGAAATTTCGTAAATTATTTAATATTTGGAATAATGTTCAAGTTTGCTAACAACAATTTATCGTAGTAGCCGAAATTTCATAAATTATTTAATATTTGGAATAATGTTCAAGTTTGCTAATAACCATTTTTCGTAGGAGCATAAATTTCGTAAATTATTTAATATTTGGAATAATGTTCAAGTTTGCTAACAACCATTTTTCGTAGGAGCAGAAATTGCGTAAATTATTTAATACTTGGAATAATGTTCAAGTTTGCTTACAACCATTTTTCGTAGTAGCCGAAATTTCGTAAATTATTTAATTTTTGGAATAATGTTCAATTTTGCTAACAACCATTTTTCGTAGGAGCCGAAATTTCGTAAATATTTAATATTTGGAATAATGTTCAAGTTTGCTAATAACCATTTTTCGTAGGAGCAGAAATTGCGTAAATTATTTAATACTTGGAATAATGTTCAAGTTTGCTAACAACCATTTTTCGTAGGAGCAGAAATTTCGTAAATTATTTAATATTTAGAATAATGTTCAAGTTTGTTAACAACCATTTTTCGTAGGAGCAGAAATTTCGTAAATTATTTAATATTTGAAATAATGTTCAAGTTTGTTAACAACCATTTTTCGTAGGAGCCGAAATTTCGTAAATTATTTAATTTTTGGAATAATGTTCAAGTTTGCTAATAACCATTTTTCGTAGGAGCAGAAATTGCGTAAATTATTTAATACTTGGAATAATGTTCAAGTTTGCTAACAACCATTTTTCGTAGTAGCCGAAATTTCGTAAATTATTTAATTTTTGGAATAATGTTCAATTTTGCTAACAACCATTTTTCGTGGGAGCCGAAATTTCGTAAATTATTTAATATTTGGAATAATGTTCAAGTTTGCTAACAACCATTTTTCGTAGGAGCAGAAATTGCGTAAATTATTTAATACTTGAAATAATGTTCAAGTTTGCTAACAACCATTTTTCGTGGTAGCCGAAATTTCGTAAATTATTTAATTTTTGGAATAATGTTCAATTTTGCTAACAACCATTTTTTGTAGGAGCCGAAATTTCGTAAATTATTTAATATTTGGAATAAAGTTCAAGTTTGCTATCAATCATTTTTCGTAGTAGCAGAAATTTCGTAAATTATTTAATATTTGGAATAATGTTCAAGTTTGCCTTCAACCATTTTTCGTAAAAGCAGAAATTTCGTAAATTATTTAATATTTGAAATAATGTTCAAGTTTGCTAACAACCATTTTTCGTAGGAGCCGAAATTTCGTAAATTATTTAATTTTTGGAATAATGTTCAAGTTTGCTAACAACCATTTTTCGTAGTAGCCGAAATTTCGTAAATTATTTAATATTTGGAATAATGTTCAAGTTTGCCTTCAACCATTTTTCGTAGAAGCAGAAATTTCGTAAATTATTTAATATTTGAAATAATGTTCAAGTTTGCTAACAACCATTTTTCGTAGGAGCCGAAATTTCGTAAATTATTTAATATTTGGAATAATGTTCAAGTTTGCTAACAACCATTTTTCGTAGGAGCAGAAATTGCGTAAATTATTTAATACTTGGAATAATGTTTAAGTTTGCCTACAACCATTTTTCGTAGAAGCAGAAATTTCGTAAATTATTTAATATTTGAGATAATGTTCAAGTTTGTTCACAACCATTTTTCGTAGAAGCAGAAATTTCGTAAATTATTTAATACTTGGAATAATGTTCAAGTTTGCTAACAACCATTTTTCGTGGTAGCCGAAATTTCGTAAATTATTTAATTTTTGGAATAATGTTCAAGTTTGCTAATAACCATTTTTCGTAGGAGCAGAAATTGCGTAAATTATTTAATACTTGGAATGATGTTCAAGTTTGCTAACAACCATTTTTCGTAGGAGCAGAAATTTCGTAAATTATTTAATATTTAGAATAATGTTCAAGTTTGTTAACGACCATTTTTCGTAGTAGCCGAAATTTTGTAAATTATTTAATATTTGGAATAATGTTCAAGTTTGCTAACAACCATTTTTCGTAGTAGCCGAAATTTCTTAAATTATTTAATTTTTGGAATAATGTTCAAGTTTGCTAACAACCATTTTTCGTAGTAGCCGAAATTTCGTAAATTATTTAATTTTTGGAATAATGTTCAAGTTTGCTAACAACCATTTTTCGTAGTAGCCGAAATTTCGTAAATTATTTAATATTTGGAATAATGTTCAAAATGCTTATAACCATTTTTCGTAGGAGCAGAAATTGCGTAAATTATTTAATACTTGGAATAATGTTCAAGTTTGCTAACAACCATTTTTCGTAGAAGCCGAAATTTCGTAAATTATTTAATATTTGGAATAATGTTCAAGTTTGCTAACAACCATTTTTCGTAGTAGCCGAAATTTCGTAAATTATTTAATTTTTGGAATAATGTTCAAGTTTGCTAATAACCATTTTTCGTAGGAGCAGAAATTGCGTAAATTATTTAATACTTGGAATAATGTTCAAGTTTGCTAACAACCATTTTTCGTAGGAGCAGAAATTTCGTAAATTATTTAATATTTAGAATAATGTTCAAGTTTGTTAACAACCATTTTTCGTAGTAGCCGAAATTTTGTAAATCATTTAATATTTGGAATAATGTTCAAGTTTGCTAACAACCATTTTTCGTAGTAGCCGAAATTTCGTAAATTATTCAATTTTTGGAATAATGTTCAAGTTTGCTAACAACCATTTTTCGTAGTAGCCGAAATTTCGTAAATTATTTAATATTTGGAATAATGTTCAAGTTTGCTAATAACCATTTTTCGTAGGAGCAGAAATAGCGTAAATTATTTAATACTTGGAATAATGTTCAATTTTGCTAACAACCATTTTTCGTAGGAGCAGAAATTTCGTAAATTATTTAATATTTAGAATAATGTTCAAGTTTGCTAACAACCATTTTTCGTAGTAGCCGAAATTTTGTAAATTATTTAATATTTGGAATAATGTTTAAGTTTGCTAACAACCATTTTTCGTAGTAGCCGAAATTTCGTAAATTATTTAATATTTAGAATAATGTTCAAGTTTGTTAACAACCATTTTTCGTAGTAGCCGAAATTTTGTAAATTATTTAATATTTGGAATAATGTTCAAGTTTGTTAACAACCATTTTTCGTAGTAGCCGAAATTTTGTAATTTATTTAATATTTGGAATAATGTTCAAGTTTGCTAACAACCATTTTTCGTAGTAGCCGAAATTTCGTAAATTATTTAATTTTTGGAATAATGTTCAAGTTTGCTAACAACCATTTTTCGTAGTAGCCGAAATTTCGTAAATTATTCAATTTTTGGAATAATGTTCAAGTTTGCTAACAACCATTTTTCGTAGTAGCCGAAATTTCGTAAATTATTTAATATTTGGAATAATGTTCAAGTTTGCTAATAACCATTTTTCGTAGGAGCAGAAATTGCGTAAATTATTTAATACTTGGAATAATGTTCAATTTTGCTAACAACCATTTTTCGTAGGAGCAGAAATTTCGTAAATTATTTAATATTTAGATTATTGTTCAAGTTTGCTAACAACCATTTTTCGTAGTAGCCGAAATTTTGTAAATTATTTAATATTTGGAATAATGTTTAAGTTTGCTAACAACCATTTTTCGTAGCAGCCGAAATTTCGTAAATTATTTAATATTTAGAATAATGTTCAAGTTTGTTAACAACCATTTTTCGTAGTAGCCGAAATTTTGTAAATTATTTAATATTTGGAATAATGTTCAAGTTTGTTAACAACCATTTTTCGTAGTAGCCGAAATTTTGTAATTTATTTAATATTTGGAATAATGTTCAAGTTTGCTAACAACCATTTTTCGTAGTAGCCGAAATTTCGTAAATTATTTAATTTTTGGAATAATGTTTAATTTTGCTAACAACCATTTTTCGTAGGAGCCGAAATTTCTTAAATTATTTAATATTTGGAATAATGTTCAAGTTTGCTAATAACCATTTTTCGTAGGAGCAGAAATTTCGTAAATTATTTAAGTTTTGGAATTATGTTTAAGTTTGCCTACAACCATTTGTCGTAGGAGCAGAAATTTCGTAAATTATTTTATATTTGGAATAATGTTCAAGTTTTCTAATAACCATTTTTCGTAGGAGCAGAAATTGCGTAAATTATTTAATACTTGGAATAATGTTCAAGTTTGCTAACAAACATTTTTCGTAGTAGCCGAAAATTTCGTAAATTATTTAATTTTTGGAATAATGTTGTATTTTGCTAACAACCATTTTTCGTAGTCGCCGAAATTTCGTAAATTATTTAATATTTGGAATAATGTTCAAGTTTGCTAACAACCATTTTTCGTAGGAGCAGAAATTGCGTAAATTATTTAATACTTGGAATAATGTTCAAGTTTGCTAACAACCATTTTTCGTAGTAGCCGAAATTTCGTAAATTATTTAATTTTTGGAATAATGTTCAATTTTGCTAACAACCATTTTTCGTAGGAGCCGAAATTTCGTAAATTATTTAATATTTGGAATAATGTTCAAGTTTGCTTATAACCATTTTTCGTAGGAGCAGAAATTTCGTAAATTATTTAATACTTGGAATAATGTTCAATTTTGCTAACAACCATTTTTCGTAGGAGCAGAAATTTCGTAAATTATTTAATATTTAGAATAATGTTCAAGTTTGCTAACAACCATTTTTCGTAGGAGCCGAAATTTCGTAAATTATTTAATTTTTGGAATAATGTTCAAGTTTGCTAATTACCATTTTTCGTAGGAGCAGAAGTTGCGTAAATTATTATTAAATAATTTACGCAACTTCAACAACAAGTATTAACTTGGAATAATGTTCAAGTTTGTTAACAACCATTTTTCGTAGTAGCCGAAATTTTGTAAATTATTTAATATTTGGAATAATGTTCAATTTTGCTAACAACCATTTTTCGTAGGAGCCGAAATTTCGTAAATTATTTAATATTTGGAATAATGTTCAAGTTTGCTAACAACCATTTTTCGTAGGAGCAGAAATTGCGTAAATTATTTAATACTTGGAATAATGTTCAAGTTTGCTAACAACCATTTTTCGTAGTAGCCGAAATTTCGTAAATTATTTAATTTTTGGAATAATGTTTAATTTTGCTAACAACCATTTTTCGTAGGAGCCGAAATTTCGTAAATTATTTAATATTTGGAATAATGTTCAAGTTTGCTTATAACCATTTTTCGTAGGAGCAGAAATTTCGTAAATTATTTAATACTTGGAATAATGTTCAATTTTGCTAACAACCATTTTTCGTAGGAGCAGAAATTTCGTAAATTATTTAATATTTAGAATAATGTTCAAGTTTGCTAACAACCATTTTTCGTAGTAGCCGAAATTTCGTAAATTATTTAATTTTTGGAATAATGTTCAATTTTGCTAACAACCATTTTTCGTAGGAGCCGAAATTTCGTAAATTATTTAATATTTGGAATAATGTTCAATTTTGCTAACAACCATTTTTCGTAGGAGCCGAAATTTCGTAAATTATTTAATATTTGGAATAATGTTCAAGTTTGCTAACAACCATTTTTCGAGGAGCAGAAATTGCGTAAATTATTTAATACTTGGAATAATGTTCAAGTTTGCTAACAACCATTTTTCGTAGTAGCCGAAATTTCGTAAATTATTTAATTTTTGGAATAAAGTTCAATTTTGCTAACAACCATTTTTCGTAGGAGCCGAAATTTCGTAAATTATTTAATATTTGGAATAATGTTCAAGTTTGCTATCAATCATTTTTCGTAGGAGCCGAAATTTCGTAAATTATTTAATTTTTGGAATAATGTTCAAGCTTGCTAATAACCATTTTTCGTAGGAGCAGAAATTTCGTAAATTATTTAATATTTAGAATAATGTTCAAGTTTGCTAACAACCATTTTTCGTAGTAGCCGAAATTTCGTAAATTATTTAATTTTTGGAATAATGTTCAATTTTGCTAACAACCATTTTTCGTAGGAGCCGAAATTTCGTAAATTATTTAAGTTTTGGAATTATGTTTAAGTTTGCCTACAACCATTTTTCAAAGGAGCAGAAATTTCGTAAATTATTTTATATTTGGAATAATGTTCAAGTTTGCTAATAACCATTTTTCGTAGGAGCATAAATTTCGTAAATTATTTAATTTTTGGAATAATGTTCAAGTTTACTAACAACCATTTTTCGTAGGAGCAGAAATTGCGTAAATTATTTAATACTTGGAATAATGTTCAAGTTTGCTAACAAACATTTTTCGTAGTAGCCGAAATTTCGTAAATTATTTAATTTTTGGAATAATGTTGTATTTTGCTACCAACCATTTTTCGTAGGAGCCGAAATTTCGTAAATTATTTAATATTTGGAATAATGTTCAAGTTTGCTAACAACCATTTTTCGTAGGAGCAGAAATTGCGTAAATTATTTAATACTTGGAATAATGTTCAAGTTTGCTAACAACCATTTTTCGTAGTAGCCGAAATTTCGTAAATTATTTAATTTTTGGAATAATGTTCAATTTTGCTTACAACCATTTTTCGTAGGAGCCGAAATTTCGTAAATTATTTAATATTTGGAATAATGTTCAAGTTTGCTAACAACCATTTTTCGTAGGAGCCGAAATTTCGTAAATTATTTAATTTTTGGAATAATGTTCAAGTTTGCTAATAACCATTTTTCGTAGGAGCAGAAGTTGCGTAAATTATTATTAAATAATTTACGCAACTTCAACAACAAGTATTAACTTGGAATAATGTTCAAGTTTGTTAACAACCATTTTTCGTAGTAGCCGAAATTTTGTAAATTATTTAATATTTGGAATAATGTTCAAGTTTGCTAACAACCATTTTTCGTAGTAGCCGAAATTTCGTAAATTATTTAATTTTTGGAATAATGTTCAAGTTTGCTAACAACCATTTTTCGTAGTAGCCGAAATTTCGTAAATTATTTAATATTTGGAATAATGTTCATGTTTGCTAATAACCATTTTTTGTAGGAGCAGAAATTGCGTAATATATTTAATACTTGGAATAATGTTCAATTTTGCTAACAACCATTTTTCGTAGGAGCAGAAATTTCGTAAATTATTTAATATTTAGAATAATGTTCAAGTTTGCTAACAACCATTTTTCGTAGTAGCCGAAATTTTGTAAATTATTTAATATTTGGAATAATGTTTAAGTTTGCTAACAACCATTTTTCGTAGTAGCCGAAATTTCGTAAATTGTTTAATATTTGGAATAATGTTCAAGTTTGCTTATAACCATTTTTCGTAGGGGCATAAATTTCGTAAATTATTTAATATTTTGAATAATGTTCAAGTTTGCTAACAACCATTTTTCGTAGGAGCAGAAATTGCGTAAATTATTTAATACTTGGAATAATGTTCAAGTTTGCTAACAACCATTTTTCGTAGTAGCCGAAATTTCGTTAATTATTTAATTTTTGGAATAATGTTCAATTTTGCTAACAACCATTTTTCGTAGGAGCCGAAATTTCGTAAATTATTTAATATTTGGAATAATGTTCAAGTTTGCTAACAACCATTTTTCGTAGTAGCCGAAATTTTGTAAATTATTTAATATTTGGAATAATGTTTAAGTTTGCTAACAACCATTTTTCGTAGTAGCCGAAATTTCGTAAATTGTTTAATATTTGGAATAATGTTCAAGTTTGCTTATAACCATTTTTCGTAGGGGCATAAATTTCGTAAATTATTTAATATTTTGAATAATGTTCAAGTTTGCTAACAACCATTTTTCGTAGGAGCAGAAATTGCGTAAATTATTTAATACTTGGAATAATGTTCAAGTTTGCTAACAACCATTTTTCGTAGTAGCCGAAATTTCGTTAATTATTTAATTTTTGGAATAATGTTCAATTTTGCTAGCAACCATTTTTCGTAGGAGCCGAAATTTCGTAAATTATTTAATATTTGGAATAATGTTCAAGTTTGCTAACAACCATTTTTCGTAGGAGCAGAAATTGCGTAAATTATTTAATACTTGGAATAATGTTCAAGTTTGCTAACAACCATTTTTCGTAGTAGCCGAAATTTCGTAAATTATTTAATTTTTGGAATAATGTTCAATTTTGCTAACAACCATTTTTCGTAGGAGCCGAAATTTCGTAAATTATTTAATATTTGGAATAATGTTCAAGTTTGCCTACAACCATTTTTCGTAGAAGCAGAAATTTCGTAAATTATTTAATATTTGGAATAATGTTTAAGTTTGCTAACAACCTTTTCGTTGTAGCAGAAATTTCGTAAATTATTATATTTTGTAATAACTTTTAAGTTTGCTAACAACCATTTTTCGTAGTAGCCGAAATTTCGTAAATTATTTAATTTTTGGAATAATGTTCAAGTTTGCCAACAACCATTTTTCGTAGAAGCAGAAATTTCGTATATTATTTAATATTTGAAATAATGTTTGAGTTTGCTTACAACCATTTTTCGTAGTAGCAGAAATTTCGTAAATTATTTAATATTTGGAATAATGTTCAAGTTTGCTAACAACCATTTTTCGTAGTAGCCGAAATTTCGTAAATTATTTAATTTTTGGAATAATGTTCAAGTTTGCTAACAACCATTTTTCGTAGGAGCAGAAATTGCGTAAATTATTTAATACTTGGAATAATGTTCAAGTTTGCTAACAACCATTTTTCGTAGTAGCCGAAATTTCGTAAATTATTTAATTTTTGGAATAATGTTCAATTTTGCTAACAACCATTTTTCGTAGGAGCCGAAATTTCGTAAATTATTTAATATTTGGAATAATGTTCAAGTTTGCCTACAACCATTTTTCGTAGAAGCAGAAATTTCGTAAATTATTTAATATTTGGAATAATGTTTAAGTTTGCTAACAACCATTTTTCGTTGTAGCAGAAATTTCGTAAATTATTATATTTTGTAATAACTTTTAAGTTTGCTAACAACCATTTTTCGTAGTCACCGAAATTGCGTAAATTATTTAATTTTTGGAATAATGTTCAAGTTTGCTAACAACCATTTTTCTTTGGAGCTGAAATTTCGTAAATTATTTAATATTTGGAATAATGTTCAAGTTTGCTATCAATCATTTTTCGTAGTAGCCGAAATTTCGTAAATTATTTAATTTTTGGAATAATGTTCAAGTTTGCTAACAACCATTTTTCGTAGGAGCAGAAATTGCGTAAATTATTTAATACTTGGAATAATGTTCAAGTTTGCTAACAACCATTTTTCGTAGTAGCCGAAATTTCGTAAATTATTTAATTTTTGGAATAATGTTCAATTTTGCTAACAACCATTTTTCGTAGGAGCCGAAATTTCGTAAATTATTTAATATTTGGAATAATGTTCAAGTTTGCCTACAACCATTTTTCGTAGAAGCAGAAATTTTGTAAATTATCTAATATTTGGAATAATGTTCAAGTTTGCTAACAACCATTTTTCGTAGGAGCCGAAATTTCGTAAATTATTTAATATTTGGAATAATGTTCAAGTTTGCTATCAATCATTTTTCGTAGTAGCAGAAATTTCGTAAATTATTTAAGTTTTGGAATTATGTTTAAGTTTGCTTACAACCATTTTTCGTAGTAGCCGAAATTTCGTAAATTATTTAATATTTGGAATAATGTTTAAGTTTGCTAACAACCATTTTTCGTAGTAGCCGAAATTTCGTAAATTATTTAATATTTGAAATAATGTTTGAGTTTGCTAACAACCATTTTTCGTAGGAGCAGAAATTTCGTAAATTATTTAATATTTGAAATAATGTTTGAGTTTTCTAACAACTATTTTTCGTAGTAGCAGAAATTTCGTAAATTATTTAATATTTGGAATAATGTTTTAGTTTGCTAACAACCATTTTTCGTAATAGCAGAAATTTCGTAAATTATTATATTTTGGAATAACTTTTAAGTTTGCTAACAACCATTTTTCGTAGTAGCAGAAATAGACGTTGTAAATTTTTAATTGTGATTATTTTATCGAATATTAATATATAGGTATTTATTTTTTGAAAAACTTATCTCGCTTATCAATCGGATTTTATTATTTTCATACGATCAAGATGTACTGACTCGAACCACTGACCATCAGCTTACGAATCTGGCGCTCTGCCTTTTGGGTAGAGCGAAATTAAATCTACGTGCGAAAATTAGAACATACTAGCTGTAAGCCCGTTGCCCAGCAACGTGAGATTTTTGTTGCATTTTGTTTAATTTTATTTTATTTTTATAGTTAGCAGAAATTTCGTAAATTATTTAATATTTGGAATAATGTTCAAGTTTGCTAACAACCATTTTTCGTAGTAGCCGAAATTTCGTAAATTATTTAATTTTTGGAATTATGCTCAAGTTTGCTAACAACCATTTTTCGTAGGAGCAGAAATTTCGTAAATTGTTTAATATTTGGAATAATGTTCAAGTTTGCTAACAACCATTTTTAGTAGGAGCAGAAATTTCGTAAATTATTTAATATTTGGAATAATGTTCAAGTTTGCTAACAACCATTTATTGTAGTATATATATTTTATTCAACTAATTTTCAAATACGCAAACAAACACATTTCGTAGAAGAGGACATCAGTACGCACACATTTGTGAAAAGTGAAAAGCGAGTGATTATTTTATCGGCTATTAATATATTGATTGAAATATTTAAGTTGGCTAACAAATATATTTCGTAGAAGAAGAAATAGATTACGGAACATATATCAACACCCCTGCACTATTTAATTGGAAATAATATATTTTTTAGAATAATTAAAATGTTTAAATTTGCTAACAAATATATTTCGTAGAAGAAGAAATAGATTACGGGACATATATCGACACCCCTGCACTATTTAACTGGAAATAATATAATTTTTAGAATAATTGAAATGTTTAAGTTTGCTAACAAACATATTTCGTAGAAGAAGAAATAGATTACGGGACATATATCGACACCCCTGCACTATTTAATTGGAAATAATATAATTTTTAGAATAATTGAAATGTTTAAGTTTGCTAACAAACATATTTCGTAGAAGAAGAAATAGATTACGGGACATAAATCAACACCCCTGCACTATTTAATTGGAAATAATATAATTTTTATAATAATCGAAATGTTTAAGTTTGCTAACAAACATATTTCGTAGAAGAAGAAATAGATTACGGGACATATATCGACACCCCTGTAGTATTTTAATTGTAAATAATGTTATTTTTAGACTAATTGAAATGTTTAAATTTGCTAACAAACATATTTCGTAGAAGAAGAAATAGATTTCGGGACATATATCAACATCCCTGCAGTATTTAATTGGAAATAATATATTTTTTAGAATAATTGAAATATTTAAGTTGGCTAACAAATATATTTCGTAGAAGAAGAAATAGATTACGGGACATAAATCAACACCCCTGCACTATTTAATTGGAAATAATATAATTTTTAGAATAATTGAAATGTTAAATTTCCTAACAAATATATTTCGTAGAAGAAGAAATAGATCTCGGGACATATATCAACACCCCTGCACTATTTAATTGGAAATAATATAATTTTTAGAATAATTGAAATGTTTAAGTTTGCTAACAAACATATTTCGTAGAAGAAGAAATAGATTACGGGACATATATCAACACCCCTGCACTATTTAATTGGAAATAATATAATTTTTAGAATAATTGAAATGTTTAAGTTTGCTAACAAACATATTTCGTAGAAGAAGAAATAGATTACGGGACATATATCAACACCCCTGCACTATTTAATTGGAAATAATATAATTTTTAGAATAATTGAAATGTTTAAGTTTGCTAACAAACATATTTCGTAGAAGAAGAAATAGATTACGGGACATATATCGACACCCCTGCACTATTTAACTGGAAATAATATAATTTTTAGAATAATTGAAATGTTTAAGTTTGCTAACAAACATATTTCGTAGAAGAAGAAATAGATTACGGGACATAAATCAACACCCCTGCACTATTTAATTGGAAATAATATATTTTTTAGAATAATTGAAATATTTAAGTTGGCTAACAAATATATTTCGTAGAAGAAGAAATAGATCACGGGACATATATTGACACCCCTGCAGTATTTTAATTGTAAATAATGTAATTTTTAGAATAATTGAAATGTTTAAATTTGCTAACAAACATATTTCGTAGAAGAAGAAATAGATCTCGGGACATATATCAACACCCCTGCACTATTTAATTGGAAATAATATAATTTTTAGAATAATTAAAATGTTTAAGTTTGCTAACAAACATATTTCGTAGAAGAAGAAATAGATTACGGGACATAAATCAACACCCCTGCACTATTTAATTGGAAATAATATAATTTTTATAATAATCGAAATGTTTAAGTTTGCTAACAAACATATTTCGTAGAAGAAGAAATAGATCACGGGACATATATCGACACCCCTGCAGTATTTTAATTGTAAATAATGTAATTTTTAGAATAATTGAAATGTTTAAGTTTGCTAACAAACATATTTCGTAGAAGAAGAAATAGATTACGGGACATATATCGACACCCCTGCACTATTTAATTGGAAATAATATATTTTTTAGAATAATTGAAATATTTAAGTTGGCAAACAAATATATTTCGTAGAAGAAGAAATAGATCACGGGACATATATCGACACCCCTGCACTATTTAATTGTAAATAATGTATTTTTTAGAATAATTGAAATGTTTAAGTTTGCTAACAACCATTTTTCGTAGTAGCAGAAATTTCGTAAATTATTGAATTTTTGGAATAATGTTCAAGTTTGCTAACAACCATTTTTCGTAGGAGCAGAAATTTCGTAAATTATTTAATATTTGGAATAATGTTCAAGTTTGCTAACAACCATTTTTTGTAGTATATATATTTTATCAAACTAATTTTCAAATACGCTCGAGGACATCAGTACGCACACATTTGTGAAAAGTAAAAAGTAAAAAGTAAAAAGTGAAAAGTGAAAACTTATTTTATCGGCTATTAATATATAGATATGTTTTGCTTCAAATAAAAAACAAAAGTTTAAAAATTCGAACGTAATTCAATGTATATAATGTTATTTTATCGTATTTGACAGTTGTTTGTTTACCCGAGTTGTAAAGCTCTCAACTCATAATTCAAGGACCGTGTTTCGAATCCAGACCAAGGTGCTTTTTTTGTATGAGAATTCAATTTTTCAGCGATTTGATATGTTCCATCAAATAATAGTATATAATGACGTCATCGAAAAGGTAGGAATAAAAAATGGCGACATCGTGGCCGGTGAGGGGGAGGGGGAGAAGGAGAGGAAATCGAGGAAAATCATAAGTAACAGTGTATATTGGAAAAATATGTCTTAAGTATGAATAAAAAGTGACAGCGCGGCTTGGCAGGAGGAGGGGGAGGGGCAGGGGGAGGGGAAATCGAGGACATCTTACAAACACTCACTCAGACAAACTGACTAACAAACAAACGGACATTATCGGCTATTAATATATAGATTGAAATGGACGTCTTTAAATTCAAATTTCCTGGCTTAAAACTCAAGGATCGTTATAATATTGAGAGAACGTTATTTTTAAAGTTTGCATCGCTACGACGTTTTTTAAATAATCGAATAAACTGATTCGATTTTTTGAAGCTACAATTATAGGGCTGAGAGCTGATTTGACAGATTTTGTTCAGTGACGTCATTGATTCGATTATTGGAGGTATGGTTATATTTTGCATCTGGCCTTGAAAATATTTTTAATTTCTTACATGCATTTCTTACTTACATATTCTAATGACAGTATGGATATTTTATAGAACTGTATTTCGACTTTTATTTTAAAATCATCTACTAGGAAAAATGATTGTTAGCAAACTTAAACATTATTTTAAAAATTAAATAATTTACAAATTCAAGATTTTTTGGAGCTTATTTGACAGATTTTGAACAGTGTCATTGATTCGATTATTTATGGTTATATTTTGCATCCTGCCTTGAAAATCTTTTTTATTTCTTACCTGCATTAGGAATATTCTAATGACAGTATAGAAATTTTATTGAACTATATTTCGACTTTTATTTTTAAATCTTCTACTACGAAAAATAATTGTTAGCAAACTTAAACATTATTCCAAAAATTCAATAATTTACGAAATTTTTGCAACTATGAAAAATGGTTGTTAGCAAACTTAAACATCATTCAAAAATTAAATAATTTACTTGGTTTATTTCTGCTACTACGAAAAATGATTGTAAGCAAACTAAAACATTATTTCAAAACTAAAGTAAATTACGAGGTTTATTTCTGCTACTACGAAAAATAGTTGTGAGCAAACTTAAACATTATTCCAAAAATTCAATAATTTACGAAATTTCTGCTACTACGAAAAATGATTGTTAGCAAACTTAAAGATTATTCCAAAAATTAAATGATTTACAATTTAAATACTGCAGAGCTGTCGATATATCCCAAGAGGTCTATTTCTGCTACTACGAAAAAAGGTTGTTAGCAAACTTAAACATTATTCCAAAAAATAAATAATTTACAATTTAAATACTACAGGGCTGTCGATATATGCCCCGAGGTCTATTTCTGCTACTACGAAAAATTATTGTTAGCAAACTTAAACATTTTTCCAAAAATTATATTATTTACAATTTAAATACTGCAAGGCTGTCAATATATTATGTCCCGAGATCTACTTCTTCTTCTACGAAATATATTTTTTAGCAAACTTAAAACATTTCAAATATTCTAAAAAATATATTATTTACAATTTAAATACTGAAGGACTATCGTTATATATCCGGAGACCTTTTTCTTTTTCTACGAAATAAATTTGTTGGCAAACTTAAACATTTCAATTATTCTAAAAATTATCTCTATCTCTTTATAGGCTTGACCGATTTTTTAAATGTATATTTGTTAGATAGTAGAATAGGTTTAAAAGTATATTTCATCCCGCTAGGTGAAGGATGTCCCTATCCCAATTTTTTTTTCAATATTTTTGACGTCCGTCGTTCGTATTTCAAACAGAGCGAAATTATTTATGTTGTTGAATGACAGATGGCGCTATGTGCGCAGCAACTTAAGTCTTTTAAAGTTTGATACGTGCCATGGTTACGTCAAACAATCAAAGGGTATTATAGTAAACAATTAGCAAGTGAATTTTTAATAGTCGTCACAAAGGATTTCTTTCGCTGTCAAACAATTATGCCACCTAAAAGTCTTGCTATTAGTTGATCTAGACCTCAAGCACGAAAGAAAACGGCATTACAATTTTCAGAAACAGACGAGCAAGTTTGGAAACCGTTTGAGTTCTCACTGCTCAAGCCCGATCGTCTGATACAATGATATGCAAACAACCCCTTTGACCGTGATTAGGAACGAGAAACACAATTTGATGTCGACAAATTGGGTACATTCGTTCAAACAAATCTTCCGAAAATGGTCCCAGAACAACGCATAGCGTAAGACAGAATTATGCATGGAATCAAACACAAGCCAAAACGTTGGATCACGAAACAATATTGCTGGCAATCGCTTCATCTGCAATGGCAGCAAATATTTTGGATGGTGGTCAAACAGCGCATTCAGCAAAGAAATTGCCTTTGAACACCAACATGCAATATCAAAAAAAAAATGAACAGGTCTTTGGTGGCAAACCTTTTTTATTGTCTGGTGTTTTTCGACAAACTCTACCAGTTATACCACGTTCAACAGCTGCTGATGAATCAAGTGCATGTCTCAAATCATCAGTTTTATGGTGACATGTGCAGAAATTGACTTTGAAAGCTAATATGCGTGTAGAATTACAATATGATGCATCCACTGAACGTTTCAAAAAACAATTGTCAGATATTGGTAATGAAAAATAGAAATCTATGAATCCACACATTACCACCAAGCTTCTGTAAAATTACAGGAATCGTAAGCGAATTGATGCTTAAAGTTTTCCCAAATATCGCACAGAATTACAAAAATCATCAGTGGTTTAGTGAATGTGTTATATTAGCAGTCAAAAACAACGGTAATGCCATCAACTTCAGGATTCCAAACGAAATAGCAGGCAAAGAAACAACCTATAAGTCCATCGATACTATAAATTGATCAAGACGAAGTTGTCAATTATCCAACTGATTTCTTAAACTCACTTGATTTGCCAGGCATGCTACCGCACGTTTTAACACTGAAAATTGGCGTACCTATCATTCTTCTCCGAAATATAAATCCACCACGACTTTGAAACGGTACCAGGCTTTCAGTGAAAAATTAATGAACATTATCATTTAAGCTTCAATTTTAAATGGAAAATTTAAAGGAAACGATGTACTGTTGCCAAGCATTCCAATAATTCCGACAGATAGGCCATTAAAATTTAAATTTTTGCAGTTTCCGGTGCGACTAGCATTTGGACAATCGCTACAAGTGTGTGGACTAAATTTTAAAAATCCATGCTTCTCACATGGACAGCTGTATCTGGCCTGATCACGCGTTGAAAAACCTTAAGATCTATTCATATACGCACCAGACAAAAAAACAAAATATATCCAAAAGCACTTCAATAAACATAATTAAAACACAAACACTTTCTTTCTTTGAGTGGCATTGCAACGCATGCCGGGTCAGCTAGTTATGTTATAAATACGACAATCATGCAAGATAATGAGAAAACACATGAGAAATTTTTTCCGTTGTGATTGTTTTAATTTTAAAAATTAATAATAACAATGATTTAAAATTTACATGTCATGAAATCAACCCGATGATAAAAGTCATCACAAGCATTCATATTCGAGACTTAAACATTAAATAGAAAAAAATCTAAATTTGATGAAGACCTTGCCGGGATTTGAAACCAGATTGATACCGGGAAAACGTCACGTAACTTTTCTTTAAAAATTTAGAATTGCATACATCTTAAAAAAGCTTTATCAAATTCCAAAAAAACTTCATCGTTATTTTTTATTCTTTGACCATATTCATTCTTTATGTGGAGCATATGGCCGCCACGCGGCACCTCCATGTTTCCCTTCCTCCC